>PDGT01000012.1:368640-515473 GCA_003671415.1 Megathymus violae | reverse complement strand
GCCGCCGGGGTGTCTGTCGGTTCTGTCTTGTCTGTCGTTACGTATAAGATTGTACGCGGGAATTGATAGGCCCTTGGTGTGGGCGGGTTTTAAGAACGTGTCTTGAACTAATAGTAAATCTGTGGCGTTGTTGCGAACGAATTCCTTTAATTCAGGGATGTTGTTGCGGAGGCCGCGAGTGTTGAATGAGATGAGCGAGATGCCCTTAGGTTTGGTACGACCGGAGTGACAAGAAGGCGCACTAAGTGCTTGAGCCATTATAACGACGTTAATAAATGGCTGTGCTCGGCGAGCGCTAGAAGGCGCTGCTGTGGTGTTGTTGCCGCCCGTATCTTGCGAGCCAGGACGGACATCTCAGCGATGTCGACGTTTCGGATGACGTCATAGACGAGCTTCATGTCGTCGGCTAGGGACGACTTGCCCTCTGGTTGCGCGGTGTTGCTAACGTGTGGTTCGGCCTGTTTCCGGTCGCGCGGGGCGGCCGGGGCGGAACGGGGAGCAGCTACAGTAGTCGTGGTCGTGTCGGTACGTCTCCACGAATTAAAGTGTTCGGGTTTAGGCGGTGCGATAGGCGTGCTCAGAGGAGGGAAGTTCGCGTCGGTGTTCGGCGGAGGGACAGATTGGGTGTTTCTCCAGGACTTCCAAGCGGCAGTCCTGGATGGGATAGGACGGGGAGCTCTAGGGCAGCCACGGTAGTTGGCCGGGTGGCCGGCTTGGCCGCAGAGAACGCAGGCCGGAGGCGACTCTGAGTCGCGTGTGCGCGAGCACTCTTTGGTGCTGTGGGGCTCCAGGCACTTAACGCACTTGGGGTTGGCGGAGCAGTTCACCGCTGCGTGGCCGTAAAACTGGCAGCGATGGCATTGACCGGGGAAGCCGCGTCTATGCGGGGGCTCTACTTTAATGAATGAAAGACCACAGATGGTCATGTCGGCCCGGAAAATGTTCCGGGACTCGGGCGTGTTTGATAAAATGGCAAGAGCCAGTGCACACTGTCTACCCGTGTTGCTGTACATTTTGTGCACAGCTTCCACGGGATGACCTTGGGCGACTAAATCGGCGAGGATAGCCTCATTAGGAAGCTCGAATGGGACTCCGCGGAGAACGGCTCGCACCTTGCGCTCTTCCGGAAGAGCGTAGGTGTGGTATGGGATTTTATTTAACGGGAGAAGCCTCGTAAGGGCACGGAAAACCTCAGTGCTTGGAGAGGTCACTTTGACTGTTTCGCCAACTACTCTGGCGTGAGTGTAGAAAACTTTGCTGTCGGCGCACAGCTGGGTGACTTTGAGCCACATAGACTTGTCCCGGACAAATACCGGTGGCGGGGCCTTGACTTTAGGAGGGACGGGTGAGCAACGGGATGCTGGTTTAAGAGGAGGGAATTGTTTGGATGAGGACGGGGCGCTGGTGTCGATGGACATGAGCGGGACTGGTTAGGAGGGAAGGGAAGGTTTCCCCTCTGCGGACGCCTTCGCGGCGCGTTTTGTTAGGCGCTTCGTGCGCTTGGACTCGACCGGCTGGAAGGCCTGGTCGTCGGACTGCGACGTCGTGACGGTACCGTCGTCGGATAACCCTAGCGAGCCATCGGACTCGATCGGACGCTTACGCGACGAGATAGAATGGGCGTCGGAGAATTCGACGTCGTGGGCCGGTGAGGCGTCAGGGGACGCGGGTGAGTCAGTCTGTGGTTTTAACGATAGAGCCTGGATGACTGCCTTCTCATCGAGAGGCGCCTTAATGAGTGGAGCTAAGACTTCGAGGATGCGACGTAGGAACCCTAGTTCGGATGAATTCATCCTCCTAACAATCCTCCCTGCCGCGGCAGGGAGAGAAGCGAGAACGAAAAAACGGAATCTAAAAACAAGGATGGAATGAGCGAGACTACGAAAACAGTGACTATCCCTAGCGGAAATAGCCACTAACCGTCACCCTGGGAAGGCCCAGTGCAGTGGGATCGGTTTCCGGTTTCTCTCAGTCCGAGAGGACTGAGAAGCGCACCGGGTCAACGCTAGTTGGTTTCGTTGTCACCGTTAGGTATCCACCAACTCAAACGCGAAACGAATACTTATTTGATGCCAACACAAAATGACACTAATAAAGCAACAATTAAGTCGCGGTCGATCGGTATCGACGACACAGAAATGCAGTCGAAAAATGAAGATGACTTACTCGAAAGTATGTCGGAGGTGTCCGTCTGCTACGGAAGCAGAAACGGAAGTGTCGTTCGAGATTTAATAATTTAGTGTTGCTATTTTATTAATGTTGTTTTTACGTGTAATTAATTTTACTTTGATTTCTATTCTTAATTAATATGTACGTGAACGAAAACAAATTACTTGTTCTTATTCTTCTAATAATTACTACGATAAAAAATCATCCAAATCCGGCTTCGCAAAACTTATTTTTATAAGTGTCGTAGATTTATTTCTTATAATATACATTTACATGTATTGTACACAATAATATTTCTTATTGTTTGGTACTTAATAAGCATTTTTGGTATTTATTATATCTTTATTATAATAAAAACGCCGTTAGGGATGTGTTAATATACAAAAAAGTGGAGTAAAAAACTGCAAATACACACTAAACTAAAAAAAAATTTAGTCTAATGCGCGCTACTTAATGACTTGTGTTGTCCTGCTGTGTACATGTGCCAGTCTTGACGTCATGAAACATCACGTCACGTCACGTCCACGTGAACGTACCTGTACCGAATAGCTTTATCGTAATTTCCGTTTTTTTAACGTGAAAATATTTTGTCAATAAGAAATATTTGAAATAACGGAATAAAAAAAATTCCTATTTTTTTCGGCACTTATTTCTTTTTCAGTTTTATTCTGAATTGTGGATTTTATTTCGATAAGTTTGTCCGGATGATATGTTGTTATGTTAAAATGAATCTAATTAACATATTCGGAAACCGGGCGATTAACGGCTATAATATAACGACAAATTTAAGATGGAAATAAATTGTAGCGACAACCTTGCGAAGAGATTGGCAATGACACTGAATCGGATTCAACGCGGAAAACGGAAGGCTAAGTGATCTGTGTGCTTGTAACGTTCACTCACAGATACAAATTTAAAATACCGTGTGGGTTGCTAATGAACTCGCGAGGTCATCTTTATAGCCTTCGCACTGTCTACTAACAGTGAGATATACACAATCGAAAAGAAAGAGTTCTTGATTGGTTTTGGTTTCAATCTTAAAAATACCTTGGTATCGATGACAAAACAAAGTTAGGTCGGATTTTTACCTACTAAAATCTGTGCGGCGGATGAATTTACCGCAGTAAACTTCAGCAATTTCAAATGTACGTACAATTGACGGTGCGCAATGATATAGTCCTACCCTCGTTTTTGTGTTTTAGCGTAGCGTAACGTACCGTCGTCGGTCGTCCTACCCGCCAAAAGCTACCAGTTCTCTATTCTCCCTCATCCTCATAATGGGACGCTACAGGACTGTCTTCGCATTCTGTTATGTCCCTTCAAGGCTAGATCTACAACAAACAACAATAACGTGTAGCTATTAAATTAGCTTTTCCTACAAACTTTAAAAACTAAATTAGGCTATACTAATATTTTTTTAGCTTTCTAGAACCGACTGCGGCACTGTTTAATATATTTTCAGGCTACTACGTCATTGATATATTTTTCTATAATAGTAAACTTTGCCCCTATATCGCATGTTGCTTAAACATATAACAAAAATTTCCAGACCTTTTTAATGGAAAAAAATCCTGCATAACCCAGTCGACTATACCTGGTATCAATGAAAGATTTTATCCTCATATGAAAAAATAATAATTGATTCTAGAAAGCTGTTAGTCTATTCTAGAACACTAGCGAACGCTAGACGGTAAAGGACAGTAAAGTTCATATAATATAATTTTATTTCCGGATTGCTATATTTCATCTCGTAAACTCAATATAATAGCTCGGGATCGACGCCCTTTTACGGCTGTCAAAATCGTATTTCTAATAATAAAATGTCTCAATTTAGGAGGCCAATGTTTTATCGCGGGTGTAAAGAGGGGGCTCTAAACAATTTTATACTTTGTTCGTGCATTATTTCGACGGGACCGCATGATTGTGTAACAGGAATTATAAGTATATAGGGGTTTTTAAGGACCTGTTTTTATTTTTCATATATTTAGTGAGAAGTACCACGTGTTTAAGCAACACAAACTTGTCCAGGTCAATTGTCAGTCGTAGTTGTTGTAACAAGCTAATCTCAACCAGAAACAGATTTGAAATCTTTATAACCCACAATTATCCAAATGTTTAGCTCGGATCCATTACAGTGAGGGATTTCAGGTGTAAGACCACCATGCTGCTAGTACTTTGATAATGTTGCATTGATCTGAATTGTGCAAATTTCCTAACGAATCCCCCCTTCACTCAAGAAAGGTGTCGTAGATAATAAATCAACACATCAATTTTCGAACTCCACCTTTAGCACGACAACCTCCAAGCCACTAGACTATAGCCACATAAAAAAGAAAAAAGGTTTTTTAGCAGTTTTTAATCCAAAATAAGCTTTAAATAACTAATTCGCTATTATCTACTCATATGCCAACAAATACGAGTAATAAGCCAAAGTATATTTTTGTCGGTTACTTTGCATGAACTCTGCTCATATATGTACGTGCTATCTTTATCCGCGAGTAGAGTAGGTAGGGTACACTTCGTCCTCGGTCAAAAAAAGAATTATTTATAATGCGTATAAAACCGTGTGACGTGACGTGACGTCCGCCATGCCTCCGGTTAGATAACTTGAATTATTATTTCAACCCCACGTCCCTGCGCCGCGTACCAACAGACACGGCCCATTTAATTGTCGTACACTGGCGGAAGTTAATATCTCCTCGTGATAAATTAACCATGTCTGAGCAGGATATTTTTAAATACTATAGTGGTCTAAGTATAAAGGTGATCACAATTGAATTGCTGCCCAAAACACGAACTATGAATCCTTATTTAATGGCAATTTAACATTAAAACTTATGAAGTTACAAACATCTGCTTTCAGAAGTAATAGATAAGGTAGCTAGTGTGAAATTAACCTTATCATCATGCATGGACACAGTAAGAATTAAGCTGATTGATACACAGACCAGCCATCTCCAATAGGGATAGAAATGCCTCGTTACCCCCATCCATTGTGGCAGACTATACCACGAGCAGGAGTTTGGTACGGATTCAAGGATGGATAAGAGTTTTTTACACACCAAAATCTGTCAGCTATTAACGGTTTTATTCAGTTCTGTGCTCATGTTATGTTGTTACCATGATATTTATTTGATTTGTGTTAATGTGTGAGTTAATATCTTTGTGTGCGTAACGTGTAATGATTCAATCCGTTTGCTCCGTTTACTGTGTGTTAGGTATAATGAGCTTCTGGAAACATTTATAGCTCGAACTCCATCGTCCCATCCCACGTCCGATTTCAAGTAATATTTAACCTTTTTTTTCATAATATTTAAATAATCTATCCTAATAATAAAACTGAAAGGTTGAGGTTAAATCGGTGCTCTGCATAGAACATTTTTTGGATATCTTACTGTAGGTAGACTATTATCAGATATAGAGGTGGAAAATTATTCTTTTGAAAGTTTTGTCTGACCACGTGTCACACTAAAACCACTGAACAGTTTTGGATGATGGTTGGTATAGTAGTAGCTTATATGATGGGTCGTAATCTAGGATTATTTTTATTTTGACAAATGGACCTATCCCCGCGGGACAAGATAAAAGTTAATATAGACGTACTATTAGGGCAGTAAGTTGGATGTCTGACTGCAGTTATTACAATAAATTATAAAATTTCTAATACACAAAAGTAGATAAACCCATCCCTAAAGCAATGTGGGTGCTATTTCTGAACGTAAGGCGTTGGTGTTCTGAAAAGAAGCGAGGGCGATTATTTGACTATTAAAACATTCCAATGTTTAGTAATCAAATAAAATCGACAATCTTTCCGTTATTGGCTTGCTATCAAAACGAATGAAATGAATGCAAAAATCGAACTTAGTAAATCGATAAATTGGATAGTGCAGATGCATGGCTTGAGCGTTTTTTTAGAAATGCCTAATATACGAACACATGCGCTCTTATCAAAGGTACATCGGTTCCCTGCCCGAGTTATATTACATCCGCACTGATAAGCGCATTTGTTATGGCGTCGCTTACTTCACGAATATACCTAACAAACGGCAGTGACCGTTGAGTACTTTGTAGAACCCACTATGTTAATTGGTGGTAAGTATTTACTACCACCAAGTTGGTGCAGTTGGTCAGTAATAGTTGTAATGTTGTCTTCTATAAATTTCGTGGTGTTAATTCTTTATGGAATTCTTTACTGTTATCAATAATTAAATTCAACCTTATACTGGAGAAAAACATGTTATTACACGGTGGTTAAAATTTACATCCCGCATTAGTGTAGGTAGGTCACTTTACGAGCAATACAAACATAGCCTAGAAGGAACCGGTGGGCACGATAACACATGGTTCTTTTAACTAGTAATATTTTGTCTATTAATTTCCTGGTTTCATTGAACATAAGTTAATAGATAATGATAGGATGCCTCTATGCTTTAAGGCAACACATTGTACTAGCCACTGCCAATCAATTAGTATACCTTCAATCGCTTTCGTCACAAAGTCCGCTGCAATTATAAGGCGGGGTACATATCACAGGGACTAAAGTACATCAAACCACCACACCATATAGCTTACAAACAGTAACGTTTGCGCAATCGCTTAAACGCATTCGATAAACAGTATTAGTGACGGGAGTCCTATTACGTATGTCATTAGATAACGACATGCCAGTTTTTCTACTGCCGTGAAACAACATTGAGGGCTTGCGCTAATACGGCAGCGGAAACGATATTTTAATAGATCCTAAGATCCGTGAATACATTGTATGTGTAGTTATATATAATATATAAATAAACGCTCTTCATGTAGATCAGTTTAGCCGAAACGGCTTCCTGATAGAAAATGCTTAAGCTGGCGAGCTTATTTCTACCGTACTTATGTTACTGTGTTATATAAAGTTTACATAAATAAATAAATAAACGGTAGTAGACATGCGTTGCACCTTTTTACTAAGGAAATATTGACATAAAAATCATAAAATTATATATTAATATATATATATATATATATATATATGTAAATGTTTTTTGTATGCCCCGACACATTCGACTCCTTACGTCCTCTTTAAAAAAAAATTCTTGAAGAGATCACTAATTACCTATAGGAACGCCTTTGCTACAGTCTAAATATCATAATTTTAATTGATTGTGTGTGCAGTAAAGTAAATTATATTTTCATTCTATTCTATTATTTCTTTGTTTCTTTCTATCTACGGACGACGGGGTTTGCGTTGTCATTCATTATACACACGGCACAGGAATAGAATAGTTTGCGGCGTCGATGTTCCCGGCTTCTTATAATGTGGGCATCTTCAAGAATAGAGTGAATAAATAGGCTTTTATAAGTTAGTGCGATCGACATCTTTTTGCAATTGAAAAAATTGGAAAAAATGTATCACTTACTTGGTGCTGGGGAGGTGCAACGCAGGTCTCGAAGTATACCAATAGGTATATATTTTATGATCGTGCATTAGTGCCAACTATGTATTACGAAAAATATCTATTAACCCACAATTTTTCGATACAAAATGAATTATTTAATATCTATATCGAAGTGTACAGTCGGTCGCCAGCGTTTGACCAACTGTAATACCAGCACCATACTGTCACGCTGCACAACTTGTTTTATGGTTGTTTTGCAAACTGTATTCATTAAATGCTTGCTTCGGTGAATTAATATATGATGAGAAAATATGAATACCTAATATTATCTGACCCTGGGGATACTCTGTTTCGGAGCGAAACACTTGTTAGTGACGGTATGTATGTTGATATATACTTTTATTTATCATAAATGCATGTTTTCCTTTGCGGGAGGGGTGGAGATTCTATGCATGTATAGAAGTACATACCATCATACATTGTGCTTGCGGATTATTTCGAAGTAAATTAATACTAATTTAATCAATTATATGATTATCGGATAGTTTTGTGTAGTATTTTGCACTTAGTTTAGCATGACAGATTGTGGCCTTAACCCTTAACCCCTCTCAGTGTGAAATGAAGCCCAAGCCCAGCAATAGGATGATTATGGGTTGTAATGATGTGTGAATGTTACTCTTTAAGATACCCATATACTCCCACACCAGGAACATCACTGGTTTAAATACAAGACGTCTCACTATGCACGTCTAACTTGTCCCAATTGTCTAGTGGTCAATTCCTAGAACAACTGTACAAAAAATTTCTAACTTCGTTACTTAGTTGTTTACTTTGATAGAAAACACTCATTTGTACGTTCCGAGAAGAGTTTGTTACCTTGAACTCTAGATACTAAGAATCTAGAAGAACAAATACCCTGTGATGTCCAGTGATTCATTAAAAAATCTGATTCATATCAATCTTTGAATCACTGCGATACAACAACATATATATATATATATATATAGTGTAACAAAACAATACTATATCATAAGCAAGTACATAAATTACTTAAGGTCCTTTTACTTACGTAATGGAATGATTGAAATTCACTTAAAATTATATATGTAGACAAATATATGTTTTTGAATCAATTAAAAAAAATATATTGATAATTATAGCTAAAAACGCATCAGGTGCCCTCGTAAGTACAAAAAAAGAGTTAAAATCAGTCAAACCATTGAGGACAGAAACAATTACGAACATACTCATGCCGGAATTTTACATATGTATAAAAAAAAAATCTAACTTTCAGTCACCATCTAATGTTCTGGGTTCATTTATTACTTTTGATGAAACTGCTTTTTATGTGAAAAAATTTATACAAAATCCATTATTCTATAACGCAGTTGATAGTGATGCCTGTCGAACAAGAAGTTCCGCGTTCGACTCCTATAAGCAGACATTTATATTTGTATTATTGATTGTGGTTAGCTGTGTATACGTCACTCATAACATTGAAACCTAGTGTGGGTTGGGTGAGGGGCATTTATTTTACAAATGTAGCTATCATGATCAAGTCAAATAAATGATCAGTTGTACTTTTCAAAAGCAATAATCATTGATAAATGTAACGGAATTCCGATTTACTTCGCCTTTAAGTATCAATATGCGACATTGTAATATGGCGTTGGAATACATTTTAACTTTTAATAGCATTTCCTTGTACTTGCAGATACTTGTCCGAGGTTTGATTACGATGTGATAACGATAATGTAAAATAATTTCACATTTTCAACGATGTGTTAATAATATACTATGTTAATATATATTTTTTATAATCTGAGCATATATTTTTCCCTTTTGACATTAAATTTGTATATGCAGAAAGTTCAACTTATATGTAAAGGGCTTTATAAACCTTTTTAGCGAAGCCAACTTGTCCTGCTCGTGGTGCTCTGCTGAATAAAGATCTAGGCAATCGGGGTCCGTCGGCGGGAGCTCATGAGTCTTAAACTAGGTCTCCTGTGAGAGGTAGCTGAACTTAGTACCACGGAAATGTACCTGCCTAACTACATACCTTTCACTAGAGTATTCTCCTTCTAGTATGAACTATAAAATGTTTCTAAGTCTTTCGGAGGCAGTAACTCTCAACAAGTAAAGCTAATTTAACTAAAGCTAATTTATTTGTTCAGACTTTCACCCTACACCATCATAATATTCCCAATTAGCTATTTCTCTTTAAAATTGGTAAAACAAATGTATTTTCTAGAATATTTTCTTAACTACGCATTTTAAAATGAAGGAAAAAAGTATTTCATTATGAAGCCCTTTAGCAAGAGTTACATGACACATTAAACCGATGCCTTTGTTTTTCATTTTTATAATTATCTTCGACAAATATAATCCCAAAATTAGAAATCGTTTATTTACTATAATATACATCCGACGTATATACGAATCAAATATCGATTCAAGAAAATCGTATCTCACATACAGCAGACAGCCACCCGTAATTCTATAAAATTTCCGTTTTGTTAACAAATAAATATACGGACCTCAAAAACGTCGACATCGAATCAGGGTTAATGGACGCAAATACCAACAGAACCTTTGTTTGACATGACCTTTGTCATTTAAAAATCGAACGATCCTAATTAACACGGACACGTTACTTACGCGGCATACAGATATTATCTGTGGCGAATCGTTCGACACATAAAAAGCGGTCAATACACTCGGTACGTCAGTGACAATAACATAAGTACTCTGTGGGGCTCAGTCGGCAGGTGGGCCGTTGACCCCGGCCGGCTGTGGAAACAAAACTGCCTGTGTGTGTCTGTTTGTTTTGAGCAACAGTAGTTCGATACAACGGTAATTACGTATTAATAAATGACGTAAAAACTGGTCTGCACTAGAGAACTAGTCCTAATGCATGTGTATATAACATGTGTGTATATAACATAATGGCAAAAGAAACCTTTGCATTATCGGATACTGAAGACTAAATGTTTGTAACAAAAACGGAATGGAAAGTCTACAGGTTAATGTCAGACATTTATTAATTTAAATTTATTGACTGCAATTATGCGTAATGCATTGTCTACCATCTAACAATTTGCCGACATATACACGGTGAGTGGTATCAATTGACCATAATATAGTTTATACTTATAACATTTAACTTATTAACTTAACTATTAGTTATGCCTCTCCTTCGCTCGGGCCCCAGTGCACATTGGAGAAGGGCTTAGACCATGGTCAGCCACGCTGGCCAACTGTTGAACGGTCGACTTCATATACCTCGAGAACATTATAAGCGAATTCTCAGGTGAGCACTTTGCCTCACCATGTTTTCCACTTTGAAAAGTTTTAGGTGCGTGCAGGATTCGAACCTATAACCTCCATGTAGAAACTTGACTTCCCGAACGTTGTTACCGCTTGGATATTGTATATGTACAAATATTGCTAAATGCAGTTCCATGGCCGCTCTTTTTAAGTTACAAAACATTTCATCATTCATCACCGTGCTCTTGTTCTGTCTATTATTACTGTGATAGAACGAGACAGAAGATATATTAGTCTCGCTTCAACATGTTTCTTAAGTTTGTGCAGGTGTTATACCTCATTTGAGAGACCATCGAAAAATGTAGATAAGATCCATTGCATGGCTCCACCGCAGCCCGAGCCCGACTCCATTGTAGCGACGAACACGGTATTTTATCTAGAGATATTATCAAGGTTTTAGGGTGTGCTGTAAACTATTTGCAAAGGCGTAAATAAATATTTTACACGAAATCGTACACAGTAAATTGTATGTTACCGGTTTTCCAATAAATATAATCAGCCCTATAACTCAATTTTATTTATTTACAATTCAATATAATTCCAAATGTACATTTTTTTCCACGATTTGCTTTCAATGTCGAGCAATCAAAGGGAGAACGGCAAAAATATAAATTAAACATAAAATCAGCGTTTTATAAATGAAGACGATACGAGTATAAATAATTGTATTACTTTCGTATCAATTTACTTTTGATATTGACAACAAAACCTACATAATATACTTTTAATAATAACACATACATAAGATTATATATATCTACATTCGTACATAACCACGAATACAACTTTTACACATGACAATTCTTTGCAAAGCATGTTCCGTAGCTTTAGTCGGACTGTGGAAACGAATCGTGCGTGAGAGCTAGATGGAAATATGTAGCGTCTCTTTCCCCCGTTTGTGGTTACCTGCGCATCCCTAAGGGTGACTCATTGTTGTGGTCTGGTGGGATCGAATATAGGTATCGGAATTATTTATCTGTCTGTTGCAGGTGATTTAGTTTATGGTATTTGTGACCAGTAATAGTGGTTTAAAATTCAACTTCTTAACAGGTGATTTACATAGGTTTGAATTCTAACGACCCCGTAAACCAGTTGGTAGTGACCCTGCCTACCGAGCGTGGGGTCCCGGGTTCGATTCCCGGCCGGGGCAGATATTTATGTGACAGATAAATGTTTGTTCTCGGGTCATGGGTGTTTGTGATGTGATAATTATGTATGTCCATGCCACCCGCAGCACAGGGAATCCTAGTGCGGGGGTGTGAGTGTGTAAACGTTTATTTATTATTTATTCTACTTTCAAAGTGTAGGAAATTTTCTACCTACAAGCGGCCTAATGCAGGAATGTCTTAGTAGGAGGTCTGCAGCCGATTTGTTCATGCTTCGATGTGGATAAGTGGAAAGGTTGGGGACGGTTTTTATTAGTAATGTTATTAGATATGTCATGGATATGAAATTTCGGATCTGGATATGGATACGGATATATGAATAATAATTTTGCTTACGGATGTTACATGATTTAGAACTTGGAAAAAATATTTAAGGTGATTTTTTTTCTTTATTTCTAGGTATTATAATCACATAAAAAATAAACGTTTATCGGATTCGGTTACGTTTTGGGATATTTTTTAATTTCGGATACCTGATAGTTTCCGTTACGCTTACGGAGCTGCCTTACACCCCTGCATTTTATATATTTTAACGCTACCCCAGTCGGGCCTCTTCACTGTCAATTGTCGCCACCGCCCTGCACCTCCACAACACCAAAGCATCAACGACGCCATGCTAACAATGGTAACGGAGACCCCTATTAGTATTGTACCACTTTATATACAACTACAAACAGCATGAAAATCTGTGCAGTAGTTTTAGAATCGATCGCGTTCAGACCGATTCTGGTGTCTACTACGCTTTGATAATCCATGGGGTATACAAGTTTGTTATTCCATAACACTTCAACTTTTTTATCACGCCAGGTAACTTGCTTTGGCTTTGGTCAGTTCTAAATCATTTGTTTACTTAATAACTTTGGAAAATTGTCGGTAGATTTAAACCACTAGTTGGTAATTACGTAGGTCGCGTGTCGCGCGCTGATGAATCATGGAAACAAACAGAGCCGCGTTGTAGCACACGTATGTGGCGATAACTGCTAAATTATTACTCTGTGTGTAGTTAGAGTTGCCATGCTTTCGAGGTTTTTTCGTACCTGTCCGAATTGTGAAACGATTTGATTTTTGTTTTAAACTTACAGATGTAGAATTGTAATTTATGCTAAAATGAAATAACATTAACGGTGGTTTCGAATTTGATTTTTATGTTGGTAGCACTGTATGGGGTATTGTGCTGTGCTTTGGTGTGTAATTGCGATGATAAAAGATTTTGTTCAAAGTATATAGAATTACTTCCAACTTTGTCTTTAAATTCAATCCCACACTCATTGTAATATTAAAAGGGTATTATCATTTAGTGAACGCTTTTCTTATACACTGCAAGAAATGTTGTTATTTCAGATCGGTAAACTTTATGAGAAATGACAATATGTACGAAATACTATCAATCTTTAAAAGTAAATAATTAGTGTATTAATACAACTTCGAAGAGTTTATTTATTTAGAAAACCAACATATTACAGATATAATAATTGCAGTTACCACACTAGGATACCCTGTGTTGTAAACTAGACACCATGTGTGTGTGAACAAATAGATACATAATACCAAAAAGAGATAAACAAAACAGAATAATCAAAAATGCAAGAATGAAAAAAAATTAAAATGAATTGAAGAAGTGCTCCAATACTGGACTCGAATCTTCTACATGTTTGCAGTATAAAGTTTAAAAAAATGTAAATTTACTTTCAATGTATGTATATATCTGCGGTGAGGATGAAAACTTATTTATATCATATGAGAAATGTGCATGCTAGATGGCTTAGACTGTTCCTAGGATACAATTCATACCATTGAGCTACTACTCCATTTCCTGCAAGTAAATATACCTATTTTCAAATTTAAATCTTAATTTTTTTTTATTACTTGTATTTTTTATTTTTCGTATTTTATTTATAGAATTTTAGGTGTAATGTGTCAAAATCACTTGTTTTTTTTTTTGTTTCATATTATGTTGTACTCAACGATGCATTAATATGTTTTTTTATTTCTTTCTAATACTTGTAATTGTAAACTTTAGGCTAACCACAATATTGCAGTGTTCCTTCCAGTCATCATTTTGTGATAAACGATAGCCACCCTACCAGTAGTGGGACTATAATTACAGTAATGTTGGAGATAACGACACACGCTTCTGCTTCTCAAATGGCGTATGAGGATGACGTAATGACATTAGCGGATAGCAAGCCATTGTTACGATCTGACTGTCAGCGTAACTTGCGACGGGTGTAGGCGTTATCCCCGATTACAGCTGACATTACTGGTGAAAGTACCGTAGTACGGCGTTCTTGTGACCCAGTTTTTAGTGACCTTGCGTGCAAAGAGTCCCGGGTTCGACACCAGCCCAACCAATCACCATCAGGAACTAAGGGAAATGAAGGGATATGAGTGTAACAATAATTTATATTTCGTTGTTTTTTGCAATAAAAGCAGTGATAGCCGACAGGTTTGATCGTATTTTTCCCGCAAAAAAGATGCGAGAGAAATTATGTGCGTATTACAAATTAATTAACACTTATTTCAGTGAAGGATACCATCGTGCGAAAACCTGCTATCCTGAGAGTTGTTCACAATGTTCTCAAAGGTATGTGAACTCTGCCAACCCGCAATTGGCCAGCTTGGCAAGCTTTAGCCGTAACCCCACTCATTGTGAGAGAAGACCCAAACTTAACAGTGCCACATTATGTGTTGTAATAATGATGATGAGAAACCTATACCTGCGTTTCACTAAAAATTAACATCTACTGGCCTTTTCAACCAATCATCCGAGGATTATTGCGAGAACATTTCAAATGTCAACAGTAATCTTGAGTTTCACATCAAGCAAAAATATAAAATCCAAAAATATTCATAATGACCACAAATACTCAAAAAACATACACTTCGAACATTACAAACGCTCGACTTTTATCTCTATTCACTCTATAGACATGATCACGACAATATCCACCAAATGACTGATGCTACCACATTTTCTCGCCTCCTTTCAAATTCAAAATCATTTAATAATTTAGGTATTTTTTAAATACACTTATGCATGTCATTTTTTGATACTACTATCATTTCGAAGAGGTGCTTTAACATTGAGCAGATGAAACGGCGAAAGAAACTCCTCGGCACATCTTTTAAAATAACACATGGCAATTACAAAGTTTGATCTGCACATCTTTTAAAATAACACATGGCAATTACAAAGTTTGATCTGCGCGGATTTAGTTTCGGCACTGTTATTCCCAGGCATCCTTGTCATTAATATGCTCATCTATACCATAATATCCTTTACCTGAAAGTTGTGCGTTAACTCGTATTTTTTTTTTTGAAATTATAATATATTTCGTCTGTATTGAAATATAAATCAGCTTACGTCATTCGGTCAACTGCGTAGTGCCATTCCTGGCAATATAATCCATATGACTGATGAAATACCTACGTTGCAATTTAGGGACATTTTTGATTTTTTTTTTAAATTGGTTCGCGAGTATGGCAACTTTTTTGTATTAATAAAAGTAATCTTATTTAGTGAATTTTTGAGTTCTGTGCTTCTGATTGAACATCTGATTTCGCGGCTGATACATCCTTTTTTCTCCGAATGTTTATATGAAGAAGTTCATGGACACGGGTACTAAATAAAAAATTGCATTCATTCATTTCGGAATTAAAGTTATACGAGAGGATGTTTCAACTGTCTAGGTCAAACGTAGAAAAATAATAAATCGCCTGATGAATGATGGAATTGAATTGTAATCTCACTATCCGGCGACAGTAACAGCTTGTATTTAATACAACTTTCTCGGTCAATTCTGTCATTTTTGTTACAGGTATGCTTAACCATCAACTTGTACGATAGTCTTATATATCTTCATGGAACTACGGTACGAATTCGGTATGTAACATTTGATATTTAAATTTGAAACAAAATTTATGTCATAAAGTTGGCTTTTATATAAACACTTTTCGAACGTCAAACTACGCCGTTGCTTTAACAAATCTCTACAGTGTGCGGTTTCGTAAGCAGCAGCAAGAAACTCTTAAGGGGTGTTCTTACCAAACAACGTAATAAACGACCCGGGTTCGATTCCCGGCCGGGGTAGGCAATTATGTGACACATAAATGTTTGTTCTCGAATCATGTTACAACAGTTTCTTCTCAGTGCTTTATTTATGAGACTAAATACCATAGAGAAAGGTTTTTAATGTCATTCATTAAAAACAACTTAAACATTAAACACAAAGGGGTTTCAGAAAGTGGTACAATATAGAGGGCTTATTTAATTCAATCCTACGTACCTGTGTGTCGCACCGTACAGACCAACGAACGAGGCATCGATGTTTGGATCCCTTTTTGCAGGTAGCTAGGCCCTCGGCCCAGCTTAACATACGAATTGGTACCTAGAGGCAGCACGTACCTTCATAATGCCCCTTGCGTTTGAAGGTTACGGCTATGGTTTTCTTTCCGTCCAAAGGCCTTCAGTATCGACGGTCGCAGGTCTTAAATATGGTTAAAAAAGTTCAATAAATAATTACTCAGTGCAAATAAGCAACACAAACAATTTACGACTGCAGAATGACAATGAGGCGTTGGTACAATATATGACTTTTAAATGTTCCGCGAAAGGAGGCCGGTAAGTTCATTATATGGGTGTACCCTCATTTATCACCCGATTATATTATTGATTCGATTATGAGAAGGTATGACGTCACGAGCGCACGCAATATAGCTCCAGGGGTTTACTTTATTACAAGCTAATTTTAGTTATAAGTGGTTCGTTATATGGTTATATTGAAAATTAGTGGTCCCGCAATGAATTTGCACACTAAAAAACGTTAAAAATATGTTTTTAGAATTGGAAAATCTTTAACCTTACGTTTTAGGTGCATTGGCCTTACATTAAAGTCGGTGGAGTTGAAATTCGGTTGTTAATGCTACATTAATAATCATTATATTAAAAGCAGCGAGCAGATGAGCTGCGTGATGGTCACTGGTCACCGCCACCCACACACTACGGCGCCATTAAAATTAAACGTTTCGTATGAGTGGCTGGTACTGAAGCTTAGTAATGACAAACAAAAATATTTAAAATGAAATTAACTTAGTTGACTTTTAAATAGTGTATTTTTATAAATAATTGTAATGGAATATTATTCCAATTCACGTAAATATTGGTGTTGTAATTACAGGGACAATTAAGTTTCATCTTTGTTTTTTTTATGCTTACTTCCATATATGTTTTTTTTAATATATTAAAAAACCGACATACAAATAACTTTTAAACATGTTGATTTTGTTAAATTTACGCGAAAATCACTGAATCTTCTTAATCGCACAACTGCCTTACACGTCCAGTGTGGGCACGATCAACTTACCTTATCACGAACAACAGTCGCGCCGACATATCCGATTGGGTATTGATAAACGAGCGTATACCCGTAAGGTGACACGACGTGAGTGTTTTGACCTCTACGGTGCACGGATAAATTATGCCGTATCGATGCAAAAACGTTTGCGTCAGAATAAAAGAAAACAGATTAAAATTTACTGAGGACACTTAGGCATTTGTGAGGTGAGTGACCCGGAAACTAAAAAGACCCGTTTGTGTACTAATCGCCTTAAAGTTGGCGATTATACAACTTCGACCTGTTAATGATTGATGTTTACAACCTTTGATTTTTTGTATTGATACGAAAAAACATACGCTCTAATTTTGATTAACTGTCTGGTGAGGATGGTCGTATACAATTAAGACACACACACAATCACATACAATATAAAAACAGTAGAAGGCCCAGTGATTAGAACGTCGGTGTCTCTGGCGCGTGAGCCATTTCTATTGAATTCAAGTACCTCTAATTTTTCGAATTATATGCATATTAAAAATTAATTACTAGAAATACATCATATACAATCCACGCACCTGTGAGTTCAGTTCGGCGTAATATTCCCGAAGGTGTATAAAGTGTGCCAATTCGCACAAGGCCAGCGTGTTGGACTATGGACTAAACCCCTCAATCACGATAAAACATTTCACTGCATAGAAGTCGCCAATATCAAAAGGCTTTTTTTATCTCACATAAATATTTATATGTTTCTTACTCTACATTCGGAGCTCTGTACGCGATAATTTAATTTGGATGTCATTTTTATTCATAGAAATCGGCCGCGTCCAATATTCTATTCAAAATTCTAATAATATTGAGAAGCGTCGATGTGGAAATGATTATGTGAGAGACATTATCGTATTGAATCCCCAGTTCATCACTGGGGAAAAATTAATTTCTCGATAGCTGTTGTCAGATTCCTCGAATCGAGTATATTCAAATGAGGTTTTCGGTGCTCGAGTGAGAAAACGAGGATATGTTTGCCGGATTGTGTTGGGATGAGCTATATATTAAGATAAGCGTACTTGCCTATGATTACAGCATCGGGATGGTTTTAAAACCTGCTAACAGATTACAAGTAGTTAGCTAGAAGTTAGTTGTGTTTCTATAAGTCCAGTGTTTCCGCAAAATACTTGCCGAAAGATCAGTGTGTATTGCGTCAATGCCCTTTATTACTAGCAACATTAGACCAATATCCCGCGTATTGGATTAATATTAGATTCAGTAAGTTCGCCTGAAACACCATATCAGCATTTTATTGAGATCAGTACACAGCCAAGAGACGTCGTAAGTTCAGCAGGGAGCGCTTCAGTAATGGTCTAAATATATGCATGTGCAAAGCAGAATTTTATGGATAGCCTCAATCTTTCACGACAGGTCTAAATGACTCCAGTACAATCTTACTATAAGAGGAATCATTGGTGTATTCAGCCACGCTGTCCAAGTGTGTAATAGCAGACTTCATACACCAGTTTCGTCAAAAAAAATTCTTGTTTAAATAAGGTTAGAAGTGGAAAATAGAGGCGTTTGCAGGATTGCTATTTATAACACCCATCTCTAAAATGTAATTTTTTGTTGTGGTTCATTGTGCTCCTATTGTGCTACTAGCAGATAGTTCGAGCGATTTTGTAGTTATAGAAAAAGGTTGAAACATCATTCATATATTTTTAGCACATTGTGATATCAGCAAGCAGCAATCTTAGTTTGTTCTAGGTATAGGTATAAAATACTTATTATAGTAATATATATTACTCGATCCCGCGTATCAACGAAATTCACTTTTGCGTTACAGCGTCGTAAGAAAATTTTCCCATCAAAGCCTTAGCCACTATCTTATATTAATCTCGTGTAAGAGCCGAGATCGAAAGGCGTAATCCCCAACACGGGCCTACCTAAATGTAATTCAAATTTATTAGTATTACGGGCACTTCGGGTTTTTTCGGTGCGAGCGAAGAGCCGTGGAGAATTAACGATATGTTGGTTTGTGTTATCCGTAGACGAACTAAGGCTACCGGGTAGCTCGCAGAATTACTGGACTGAAGCAATTTACAGGCAATGGTACGACAAAGTAATAACCGTTGGGGAAGAACCATCTTCGCTTTGGTAAAGAATACAAGGATGACCTGTATTTAGGTAGACTGATGGCATGAAAAGGACGGCGATTATCCGCTTTATCCAAATATCTCGAAAATGACCAGTGGCATCAGGTGGGAACATATGTGTCTAATATTGACCCTTCAAAAAGATAGTTTGGATAATCGTTTGTATGTGCATTTTTGAACACGTGTAGTGTAGTGTGCGTTTTGCGTAGCTTGACATAATGTATAATTAAACTTGCTTATTTTGCGAACAATCTTAAGGTTAGCGATAGTTAAGTTATTATGGTTCACAATGGCAGTAACTCCGCAAATACGGCTCAAATTACGAGAACATTTATTTTGACTGGAAATGTGAATAGTTTTTTACCATACCTGAAACAAAGGAATCGACTGTATTGCTTCTTGGACATATGCGTAAGACACGGACCATTTTATCTTTGTTTCACTGAACACTTTTCTTTTCATAAAATATGTAAATTTTCATTACTCATGCCCAGAAAGTGGGTTATTTTTAACTCAAAATGCAGGATGTAAATTTAGTTTTAAGTCATCAGGGATATATGTACAAAATTGCAGTGTAAATGTAATATGCAACTAAACTGGTCCCTAGGTAAAATATGTTACGATATGGAAGACTCCGACTTGTCTGGAAATGGAACTCCCTGACCTACCAAATACTTTTAGTACATTCCTCGCAAGTACAAATAGTAATGAACTTAAGGAACGTTATTTGTCTCTGCAGTTCTTCTGATCTTTCCCTTTGTATTCCCTTCGTAGGACTGTTTATCTGGTTACTTTTCAATGTTTCTTATGGTAGGTACAGCGTAAAATTTATATATAATTTTGTCATTTATGTGCACCGCTGCCCATAATCATTTTCTACCTCACGGTTATCTGAAAGAGAGCAGTCGATTCTGGCCGTATTGCGGCGGCCTAGAATCCTCCACCCAATCCCATGCTGGCAGAAGTGGGTGTCATAAGAGGCGACAAAAGTCAGCCTGCTTGGTGTTAAAGCTTCGTGTAAGGATTATATTATCGGTATTATTATTTAGTCATATAATTACTAGTATTATTATCTTTCCGTGAAGCCTGCCTCGCTAGTTACCACCCTCCTGCTTGAGTTAGCAGCCAAACGACACGTCGTGTTCTGGCTGGAGGCTTCAGAACCAGTATTTTCTTTCTTACCTTCTCCTTTTCTGGCCGACAACGGATCAGTGATAACTTTGGTTTGCTGATGTCTATGGGCAACAGTGACCACTTACAATCAGATGGCTCGTCTGCTCACTTGTCGGCTATTAACATAAAAAGTCAGTTGTTTATACCTACCATTTATTGTTTTTTTTTTTTGTTTTTGACATGTTTGTATTATAAGTGATCAATTGCATCGTTCATGTAACTTCTATTTAGTTATAATTCACACAAAAACAAACACGCAATTTAATAAAATCCACGAGCACTTATTGCTGATCTGCGCGAGGATCGTTTGCTAACTTCCGTATTAAACAAGAAAACAATTTTGAAACTGAAACCTCTTAAGGTACCTATAGAAATATCGTGATACTTTAAAAAGTGAGCATCTGCAAGTTATACGTTTAATAAAGAGCGCTCCGGTTTCAATAAATTGCAACGTACACCAACTTATGCTGAGGAGCTCGGCACGGCAATCTTTCAATTATCAAACTGTTGTCTGACAAAGTCATTTAGTTCACTTAAAAGTTTGTGAGACGTTGGTTTCTTATGTAGACGGCGGGTCATGTTTCACGATGTTTTAATTAAATTTCTTCATAGATTTTATTGTGCTTCGGATGGTCCGTCACTTAAAAAGCTTCTAGTTTACCTGTATAAGTCGCTTGGACATTGCCGCCGTGAATGGCGGAACTATTTGCTAAAAAGCGTCTGCTGATTTTAACGTTTTTATCGAGATGCAAAAAAGGAGGCTGGAAAAGAGGATGAGTAAAGAAGGCGTCTGCTTTGTCTTCTTTTGTAGGAGAAAGAAGGTAATTATCATTTTAATTAATTATGATTGACATCTATTTTTGTTATAATACCAACAATAATTTTGAATACTTATATGTATAAAGGTTCCTCAACTTTGAACTGAATTTATTTAAAATATAAAAAACTATCAGCTGTTGTCCAAAAAAGCTTTAATAATAATTTAATTTTACGCAGCATTGAATTAACTTAACATTTAGACTCTTATTTTAACTTTTTATTTAGACAGTTAGATACTTGAGTTCAGCAAACATCCAGAGTTCAATTCCCGGGCAATTAACTCACACATATTTATTTCCTGGTCTTGTTTACATGTGCTAAATTCCAGTTTGAACAGTTATGTACATAATTCGCACCTTTAGAATGAAAGTGACTTAACTGATAACTTAACCAATTCCAGATTTTACTATAAATTTACTTAAAAAAGCCTACTCTAAAAGCCCCATGGTGAAAAAGAGCCCGAATTATCAGTGAGAAAGGGAAAAAGGGAAAACCTCATACATCAGTCACTTTAAATTTACTCAAGACCATACATTTTTGAAAACTTTCTTCGTCATTTCCCGTAAACTGCAATTTTTCAGTTAAGTCCCTTTCGTTCTACGGGTGCGGCATGTGTTATGTTAACTACTGTGTAACAACAAAGTGTTTAACATTAGCCAACGCCCGCGCTTCGCTTCGCTTCGGAAAAACTAAGTTACGCTTAAAGATTTTTCTGGGATTTTCCCGTTCAGTGAATTAGAAATACATACATATATATACGGATTACAATGGATGACTACAATTAATACTTTAAGTATTAAGCGATGCCTACTGCAATTTATTAGTGAAAACTAGAACAAAATCAGTAAAGCCGTTTTTGAGATTAGCGGGAACGAACGGACAAACAAGCAGACAAAAATTCTTGTAACTATTGTTTTTTTTTCTATTGCGTTAATAAAGGCCCCTAATAATATTCTTCCTCATATATTGTTCGTGTACAAAAATAGATCAGTTAGAATTTTATTTTATATGTATAGATTTTACTTAACATTAAGCACAAAACCGTTACTTAAGCTAATCATTAGTCTAACTAAATCTAGATTTGTTTCCAACTAAACAATAGATTTTATTTAACCTCCGCTTATAGAAAAGCCCCGAGACGGAGTGACTTAAAACTTTTATTTGTAACATCGTTCATTTTCCCCGAGACGTCTGGGTGCATTAAGACCGGTCTCTGGAACAACATCAATCAACTTGATTGTGGCGGATCATTTAAATTACACTTCTGTACGTGAATAGTTGAAAATGTGACACGTCTCTCATAGATTAGGTACTTATATAACCGAAGCATCGTTCTTAACACGATTTCTGATTTAGTCTATGAAGTTGAATTATTTTTTGTGTTTCAAAATTATTTGCAGCTGTTATTTTAAAATATTTTTAATAAAAATTAAAATTGTCATCACCATTGGAGTGATTAGTTCATTGAATTATTATTTTATTATATTAATGGAATAAACAAGATTTATAAAACTTAATGTATTACGAATTTTATTATTACATTTAATTTATTACGGGCGCGAAGTTTATTTGTATCAAAATACGACGTAAAATAATTCATTAAAAAACTAACATTTAAAACTTCTCCGCAATATGATGTCACTATTTATCTGGTATCATGTATCTCCATAGACGTTCATGGAAGTAGCTGGCTCACACAGTTAGTTACCTTGTCGTATCCATCAAATTCAAAATCATGAGCAAAATGTTATGCGAAATGTTTTACGATATGAAATTAACCTTCGGATTTATATTTTTATGGTAATATTGAAATTTCAACATGATTGCAATGAAATTTAGAACGTGGCGTTGCCATCTACCTAAATTGTTGGGTGAAGCATACAATACATTAGTATCATACAGTTACAGTACGAGTCTTGTCTTGCATTCTCTACCACGCTGTTCCATTCGGGCTTAAAGGATGCTTTTGGCTAACGTGTGCGTCAGAGGTTTAGTAGATCAATAATATTTATGTTTATTGACCTTTTACGATCAACACAAATGCATCATGAACATAAACTATTACACTGTAAGTGCTTTGTCGACACAAACTATTGGGTGGACGCTTCATCTAAACAAGTCGTTGGACTATGAGTGCTTTGTCGACCCAAGTTATTGAGTGAACGCTTGATCTGAACAAGTCGTTGGACTATGAGTGCTTTGTCGACCCCAGCTATTGAGTGAACGCTTAATCTGAACAAGTCGTTGGACTATTAGTGCTTTGCCGACCCAAGCTATTGAGTGAACGCTTGGTCTGAACAAGTCGTTGGACTATGAGTGCTTTGGCGACCCAAGCTATTAAGTGAACGCTTGATCTGAACAAGTCGTTGGACTATGAGTGCTTTGTCGACCCAAGCTATTGAGTGGACGCTTCATCTAAACAAGTTGTTGCACTATGAGTGCTTTGTCAACACAAGCTATTGAGTGGACGCTTCATTCAAATCGCTCTCAATAGATATAAAGCCGTTGGACTATGAGTGCTTTGTCGACACAGCGTATTGAGCCTATGAATGCTTTATCGAAACAAGCTGTTGTACTATGAGTGCTTTGTCGACACAAGCTCTTGCGCTATGGATCTTCCTTATATTAAATTATACACACAAGTCGATAGACTATGAGTGCTTTGTCTACAGAGGCTGTTGAAATATCATCGACATAAGCGGACAGACTTTTCGCACTTAAATTACAGGACTTATTTGGCAACCAATAAGCCTTCACTATGCTTCTGTTTGAATAAGAAAACAAATTTCGTTATTTGCAACAGCGTGTATTTCGCATGACAATATTATAATTAGGAGCTGATCTAACACTGAACATATAAGTAGATATATACTCGCAATACATATATGTGTTTATTTTTACATTAAAGTTACAAATTTGATATGTGATTTACCTATTGGAACTTTAAAACTACGCGTTAAAACACAGCTTGGAGGTAAAGAATTTTACGGTATCGATGAATATATAAACGGAAATATATGACGGAAATAACGGAACCGCAACCGATTTTGCGCAGTTCAAATCTTTTTAATTGTCATATGTTGATTTAAAGATGTACTTAGTTTCTTTCGCCATTTCTTCTTAAAGCATCTTTTTGAAACGTTGGTAGAACCAAAATTACGTATTTGTTTACAAGATACCTTAATGATTAAATAATTTTGAATTTAATGTCTGTAAAAACTATGCTAGTTTGTTAGTTATTCCCACACCAACATTTTTTTTTATTCCATACTTTGCTAGTATTATTTTTTATTTACTTTCTGGTCCACTTTTGATATTACATTTGAAATATCTTGTGGTACTTTTGCGGTAGTAATCCGGATTCAAAAATAATATTAGTCCGATCGCTAGGGCAAATAGAATTACAGTTGTACTAGCTTAGATGCTAAATGAATTCCAGAATTTAGTTTATTGTATTATAACATTTATATGTTATACGCTAATACTATTTTCCCCGCAATGGCTAATTTATGTATTTGTGCGCTTAATATCACATAAACTCGATTTAATGTTCCTAAAGTCATTTAGTTTCAAATAATTTGCCGTTCATTGGTTGGTATGGATCTCTTGTACCAAGTAACATCCTTTTTGTAACTATAGGATGTTTTTTTTTATATTAATAGCTGACAAACGAGCAGATAAGCTACCTGATGGTAAGAGGTCGCCGTTGCCCATGGACATCAGCAAGACCAAAATTATCACTGATGCGTTGTCGGCCAGAAGGTGACAAGAAAATAAGAAAGAGAGCACAGTAAAGTGTATTGATAAAGTTGGTGACCCCATAACATTCTGAATTAAAATTTTTGTAACGCTCCCACCGTACACATGCTACAGTTTCATATTTTATATAAGATTGTTTCTTTAATAATCTCGATATCTAACATCACAGATCTTCATAGCTTCACTTAGTCTGAAGTTCCGGTACTATAAATTTAATATGATTTGACTTCTGGGTTAGCGTTAATTACTATTTCCGATAAAAACGGTATAAATTGACTAAGAATCGACTGGCCGAGGGCATGTCTTGCATGATGGTTAAGACGAACAACTGTACACTTCAGTAATCTTTACGTCTGGCTTCATTTCAACCGACTCAAGCTGGGGTCTTGTACGCATGACGGTCATCGAAGTTTCTTAACAGTTAAAATTTGTTTACCATTAATACAAAATGGTGGTTATTTACACAGGTCATTGTTGTAAAAAAACATTATTTTAAAGCCATTATAAAATTTTCCCTTTACGGCATATTATTTGGCGTTTTACAATGGCATGAAAAAAAATACAATCAACAAATTAATTCATTTTACTGAACTAATCATGAGAATCTGAACAAATGGTTAATATGATAAAAAGACTACCCACAAATTTTATATTTGAACGAAACCGGTTAGTTTCAGATCTACCCGCGGTCTTTATTCATAAGCTACAAGTTACTTCCATCTCATTTGAACCTAATCAGTGGATATAGCAGTTTCACCATATGGAAGCAAAAATCTGTACAAGATTGAGATATTTATTTATGATAACAATGCAATTTTGGACGACCCTATAGCCCGGTTGATAGTAACAGTCTGCGAGCGAGTGGTCTTGGATTCGATTCCCCAATTGGGCAGATTTTTATGTGACAGCTAAATGATTGTCCTCCGGTCATGGGTGTTTGTGGTATCATATGTAAGTCCATGCCATCCTAAACACGAGGAATCTTAATGCGCGCGTGATGATTTATGTAGTTTGATTCCTGTTATTACTTGCGTCACCAGCTCGCTTTATACCTACCACTAGGTGACCATTGTTCTTCTACACGTACTGTTTACAGTGAACGCAAATGGTCACGTGACATTGTATACATTACTCGATTCTTTGAATAATCTTTACTTCGAAAATGAATGACATTGCAAAATGATTAAGTTATTTATGTTACATGTTCATTATATATAAGGTATGACTAATACGGCCATGTTGTTTATTTTGCCAGAGTTTTGTCAGCTGAACGAGGGTCCCGAGTTCGTTTTTTTCGACCTGAGTCTCGATAAACTAACTGAAAGTTCTTCACTGAATGTCGCTTAGTAAGAACCGCCATTCTAGCGTCGAATATAGTTACGCCGTAAATAGACAAATCCGATCTGTGATTCAGTTTGTTTATCACCACGAAAGCGACATCCGCCATGCAGGCCAGATTCACTTATGTAGCTGGAAATAGCCGGAACGGAGCTCGGTTTAGCTCCAAACACTGCCGCCCTTAACCCGCTGTTAACTTTACTATTTTGGGACGTCAACAACTGAATCATGCTTCGAGAACTTTGAACGTGGGTCGTTCTGCGGCGTGCACACACAAATCAACAAAGTTAGAGCGTTGGTGCTTGGGGGTCTATTCTTTGCTTATATACTGTATCACTCTATAGCTTTACCAGAGTATACAAATAATGTTCTCCATCACTATCTTCGTCTTGGTACAGTTATTTTTACGGTAGATGTCCTTCATCATCTACCAGAAGCTTTTTTGTTAGTTTAAACTTTCATACTAGCAGCAATAAGTATCTTTGCGGCTTATCTTCGAAGCATCAAGTTATTCTAATGACGCTCTTCTTAGAGGCGAATGATTATTATAACTAATATGTGTATGGTATACCTTTATTTATTACTAGCGGTCCATCCCATTTATTCTGGTTTAAAAATTATTTAAATTTACACGATGTAAGCCTATTAATAATGCACCTTTGAAAAGGTAGATTTTTTTTTAGATTTTTCAGATTGAAGTGGTTCCGGAAAAAACTTTTTGCATAAACATAAACTAACAAAATTTCCACACTCTCTTTATAATATTAGTGTAGAATTACAACCCGCACTCGCTTCGATTCGAAATTTCTGCGAGAAAAATTCATTCTCTGGGACGAAATGTATCCTAGATTAATGCATATAATATAAGTATTAAATATGCAAAAAAATATTTTTATCCACTTAGTAGTTTTACTGTATATACGTGTACCAACAGACAAATAGAAATTCCAAAAAATAATGTTTTTAAATTTCTATCTTCATTATCATCATTTGACTTACCTTTATCCCATAATCGGGGGTCGGCGCAATACATATGTCTTTTCCTTCTATTCATCGCGTTTACCTGTCATACTTACGTTCACTCCCACCTCATTCATATCACTCCTAATACTATCCATCTCCGTTTCTTGGGCCTTCCTCTCGATCCCGGTTTAGGTCTCTATATAGATAACAAAGTTAACTTATCTTAACATTTTCAAAAATGTTTCATGTATAAATTCCGCTCCTTTGCACTTTTATTATTAGTACAAACAAGTCCATGTACTCATTGTACGAGGGAGAGAGATTCCCTTATATGAATGTTATATGAACGTTGAAAGCTATGCATAATTTATGTTCACAGATTATTGTAAAGTAGATTAATATTAACATAATAACTTAATAACACCTAATACACGTTTCAAATTACAAATTCAAACGTATAAATTAACTCTCGTGAATTGAACTTATCATAGACTAGCTGTGCCCGCGACTTCGTCCGCGTGGAATTTAACAAAAAAGTTATTTAGTAGAAATAAAAGTACATCATATCATAAAATTACATCAGCTACCTGCCAGTGAAAGTCCCGTCAAAATCGGTCCAGCCGTTTCAGAGATTAGCCGGAACAAACAGACAGACAGACAATAATTGTAAAAAATGTTATTTTGGTATATGTACCATATGCATTCATATGCATTATTCATATTTATATGCATGTAGTAAAAAGCGGTTATTTTAATATTACAAACAGACACTCCAATTTTATTTATTAGTATAGACTACCACAGGATAATGTCAGATTATTTTGTTGTTTATTGTTCATTACCGTTTAATTCCGAGAACTGTATCAATGTACCAACCAGTAAGTACTCTATATAACGTTGGCATATTGTCCACATAAATATAAATTATAGGATTCGGTTTATCTACACCTTGGTTGAGTTGAGGCCATTTCACGGTATTTCATTTCATGTAGGTGTAATCTAAGCAATGACAAAAATTACAAATTTTCGAATATAAGCTATTGGTTACATTTTGTGGTGCAAGCGACTTCGCTATTGCGATCTCTATACTTTGCTGTTACAGATGCCTTTGTTCATTTTTACCTATTAACATAAAAAATACAATTTGACGACCTTGTGGCTTGACTGGTAGTGACTCTGTCTACCGAACGAGGGAACCGAAGTTCGAATCCCGGCCGGACCAGACATTTATGTGAATGGTAATTTATTGTCCTGAGATCGTTAGTTTTTTAAGATGTATATTCTATGAGTCAGTCCACGCCACCCACAACACAGGGAATCCTAGTCGAGGAGCATGCATGAGTCAGTGTATATCTATTTATTTAATTGCAAACGAGAACATAAAAATGCAAAATAAAAAAGTATATTTCGAATTTGAATTATAAATCAGTGCAGTAACCGCATTTACATTGTATATCATATTTTCCAGCACTTAGCTATAGAATGTACACACAAATGAAATTCCACAGTGAATTTGTAAGCGGCGAACGCGTCAGCGCCAATCCGGGAGACTTATTACGGGTTGGGTAGAAAGCGGAAATCGTAATAAAATATATGTCGACTCGCTTGCACTCCTTCAATTTGTTTTGACACCCAAAATAGCTTGCTGTTTCCGCCGGCTTAAAGACTGTTTTGGTTGCGGCGCGGAATTCGTCTTTGTAACTCCCTTAAATGTAAATTTGCCGCTTTACTTATGCTGAAGTTAATTTTCGAAGCTAATTTTTAATTGGAGTTACTAATACAGAGGTAGTATATGTTGTGTTATGTGCTTACGTTAACCCATAGATACTCATAGTTCTGTAACGACATAAATTTTAAATCGTTCTGACACAGCAAGCCATCGTAGGTATATTTCTTGTTGCTCCAATAATTTGAATAACCATTTACATGTGCATTTAAACATATTGTGGTAAATTATCACTTCATCTCTAGCAACACCGCACTTGCGAACTGTCAGTGTTGCTACATTAAAGCAACGATTGCCACAGAATATCAGTTATAAAATACAAGATCCACTTAATACGATATTTGCCTATGCAGATTTGGTACAGAGTAGTAATTAATATTAATAGAGTTATTACGTGTTATCATAGCTAATATAGCTATCATTCAAAGGCGTTGAAGGAGAAAGGAAGTTTAGCTAAAGTACTGTCACGGTAATTAACGAGCGCTGGTGCATGTACCACATTGATTATTATTCTGCCTTTGTTTCGATTTTTATGGCTACAAGTTATTATTGACACTCTTTTTTTCGTTCCGCCTTTCTTCATAACTGAAGAATTCTCGTGGGTTTGCTCCTGTGCAAATTGTTCTGTCATGATATGATGTTCGTAGAGGAAGGTTATAAATTTAAATTAGATGTTTAACGTGACTCAAGTAACGTGTTTTACGTTCTTAAGCCACCCGAAGATTTTCGAAATGCCAAATCACTTTTGTGACGTTTAATTATTACGACCTTGTAAGAACTAACGACGTGTTGATTTTCTTCCATTATCATTTTTTTCCTTTAACACGCTCACACCCCGCATTTTAGGTTCCCTGGATCGCGAGAGAGTATTATGGACATACACAAGAGAGACGTCACTGACATTCACGGTTAAAGGACTACAATTTATTCTTCCCAATATAGAAATTCATAAATATCTTCCACGACTGGGTATCCTACCTGGAGGTTACCAACTGGGCCACAGTCATTCGCTCTTTTATTTAAATTGCTTCATCGTGTCCGTTGCTTCAATATATATTTCAAGTCGTTTATCATGTTCCACTGTTGCATTACGTCATTAATCAAGTCTTATCATTTGAAACACTTACATACAATTAGGTATTACCTCTTCGGGATTATTTGAAGTTTTATCGCACTCCATTTCATGGAATTGTAATTCGTGTGTAACATTTTACGATATCAGCAATCGTTTCGTACAGTACCTAGCGTTTTTATGACTTGACATATTGCCCACTTAGACATAGAAGCAAACGGTGTCCTATCACCATTATGAACATCGATGACATTGATAGTGTCACCAACGCATTGTCGGTAGGAAAAGTGTGGTTGTGCGTGAATTGTGCTGCATAAATGTAAATTGAAAGAAGCACTTTTCGGTTAAAGCAGTATTAAAAAAAATATTGTTGCAAACAGAACTAGAGCAGCGATAATTTGAAGAAATAATTTAACCAAAATTTATTTATTAGTTACAATGACAACAGTTGGTTGCGGTGAGCAGCTTTCAGTAAGATCTGGAGTCTTCGGTGTAGCCTTTTTCGGTTTACTCTCGTGATGAAAACTTACCTAATAAAGCATCATCATTGTTAAACAATATAAAGATTTTATGAATTTAATTAATAGGCAAACAAAACTCTTCACTATATATTTGCAATATGTAACTGAACTTATTAGTAGGTTAAATAAAACTTTTCGGAAACCTTCAAGACGATACTGACGAATCCTTTAAAGTTTCAATCTTCAGCAGTTTATGTTTTAGCTTCAATGATACACTCATTCACAAAGGTTGCCTTTGGTGGTTCATTGCTACATAGAAGCCGTTCCTAGACGCTCACTACTGAACATAGGCTTCCTTACTTTGTGCCATTCTGATCATCGCGAATAATTAATCCAGCAACGTACGCATTTATCTTTGAAAATGCTATAAAACTATCATCATCATCAAAATCAAAGCTAAATGTTTTATCAACATTAACTTACCGTGACTAGGCCCACGAATTGAAATATATCATAAAATGTTCCCACGAACAATACGCCCAGCAAAACCCTTAAGGCTCTAATATATGTTTGAATTAATATTACGACCGCGACTGACTTAAAGTTCATTGTGTGGAGTTCTTGAGAGTTCTCATTAAACATACATAAAGGTTCTCATTACACGTGCAAATCTTTATATGTAAATGTTGACTGTGACTCACTTGTGTGGAGTGAACAAAATTTACATGTTTAGCGGACCCGAGGTGCTCCCTTGATGTATGATTTCGAAAATCTATGAAGAACTGGTAAAAGTCAGACAAAAAAGCGAAATAGAAGAGAATGAATATATACATGTATAATATATATATATGTAATATTAGTAAATATATATTGAACAAGATACAATAAAAAAAGTTTGGCTAGACACGTTATTAACGTGAACGTAGTGTTTTAATTTGCCGGTCCGTATTCCACTTATCAGATCACGATGACTGGTAAATTCACGGAATAGAGATTTAAATCATAGCGCATCAAGTATGAATGATATAGGACGAGTGGAGACTGTTCGTGACGGGAGCTAGGATTATATTAGTAGGCGACACTCGCTCCCGTTTCGATCCTACATGTATATTGTGTGATATATTATGTATTCAGAAGTTTAATAATTATATTAACTACAATAAACGTTTTCATACTCACACCGCCGCACTAGGATTCCCTGTGTTGCGGGCGGCATGGACGTACACAAATATGATATTACAAACACCCATGACCCGAGAACAAACATTTATTTTTCACATAAATATCTGTCCCGGCCGAGAATCGAACCTGGGACCTCGCGCATGGCGAGCAGGTTCACTACCAACTGGGCTACAGGGTCATCGATCAATGTAATAATATACGTGTCACCTTAATTATAGATGCACACTACATTACAGGATAGCAGTTATTATGTAGCGTAACAAAAATTCATTTGATGAATGGTTTTCTGTACAGTAACAATAGTATTATGTAAAATATAAAACAATTCAATGAAATATCAAGTTCTTTATTTATAAGTATAATAAAATATTAACTGATCGCATTCTGTACATGAAGGATATATGAGAAAAATTATTATTTGGGGCCTTTATTAACGCAATAGAACCCAAAACAATATTAGTTAGAATTTGTGTCTGTTTATCTTTGCGTTTGTATGTCCTAATCTCAGAAACGGCATAGCCAATTTCGTTATGATTTCCACAAACATGTTGCACTAAGCATCACTTCATATTTAATGTTCGTTTCATTTCAATCCACCCGTAAATAAATAAGTTATAAATAAATATATTTCTAATTCATAGAACGAATGAAACCCTGTCCTAAAACAATGCAGTGGTTAGTTCTAAGCGTAATGTGTAGTTTTACCGAAGCGAAGCGAGGTAGCTTCGGAACCACATGTCCCACGGTCGCCTGTAAATTTACAGTACAGAGATTTAAATGACAAAAGCATCAGAGTGAATGATATAGGATAGTCTGTGACATGCGCCGGGATTACGTCCCTGGGTGACACACGCTCCCGTTACGTATTATATGGCTTCATATTATTACTTAATGCAATCTTCTGCTTATCGTAAACCGTTGCAGCTGCAAATGGCGATAAATTTCAGGATAACTTAGTACTATGGCACAGGTAGGTTACTCGCTATGTGATTAGTGATTATTGTTCGTAGAACTCATAAATTATGATGAAGAAATCATTGAATGACGTCCACGACGTGCCCATAAGTAGCTACTATTCGACCAGGTCGAGTGATTGCCTGAGGAAAACGGTAAGTTGTTGGATTCAGAAAGCTCGGAATCGGAGAATAGGACATGTCTATTTATGTATTTAAAAAGGCAGATAGATAATATATTGACAGTTAAATTCAGATGTTTTATTATCGTGAAAACCTGTATTACAAAGATAAAAAAATAAAAGCTTACACACTCACCCCACACACTAGAATACAAATAGTATGTATACGAGGTGTCGTTAACAGATATACTCGTACATATATTAGAATTACAAATACCATGAAGAACAAAAACATTTATGTCATATTCCTAAATATCTACCACGACCAAGATTCGAAATAATGTACTAGGTTCATAAGCGTTTAAAGAATCACTCTTGTCTTGACATCAATCTACCCAAGCTCGGCAAAGTCAATGTCGAATTTTGGAGCTTGCAATCCAATTAAACCGAGCCCACTGCTAAACTGTTTTTACTCACTTTATTTTGTCAACATTTTTAATTAACCTAAATGGACGTTAGAGAGGCTCTTCGTTGAACAAAATAAAATTATAATGTTGTGTAATTGACGATTTCATGTTGCTTTAAACTTGTACAGTTGCTAATTCTAAGTCTCTCATTAAGTTGGCCTCGTCTGATATTGTAATTACTTTGCAGTTATTGAAATAAAGATTGCTTTGCCCTTTACTATATGTTGGTAATAATAATAATATTATTTTTTGACATAATTAAAACAAGACACCCTGCTAACTATCATAAACATGTAGGTCATATAAAAGTCTGCACGGAGCGGGATCGAATCAAACCCTTGGGAAGTATCGCAAGAACCCTTTATACTAATTAAGCCGTGGTGCCGTCAAATAATATTTTACTTCACAAGTATAATCTGTTACTATAAAAGCATCATTTTACTTCCCAATCAAACTTAGAAAAGCAGTTGAACTGGACAGACATACGAGCTCTTATCGAGTTAAATAATTGGTTTAACTTAAATGACTCGCCAAGCTCACCGTAGTTTAAGTTGATCCGTTCAGTATTCCTTGACCGATTATTTTATTTGTTATCGCTATGCATATTCGAGCTGGTGAATAATAAAATCGACATTAAGCATTTACGGTTGCTATGGCATCACACGTTACGGGCTGGTAATCACGTGTGATGGCCTCATAGTAGCTAAACTTTAAAAAACACTTCGACCTTACAGTAATGAAACTAACTCAGTGTCTCAATGTGTTCACAAAGGAAGAGGAAAGAGGCTTTTATAGGTTAGTGCGTTAAACATCTTAAAGTTCATCACCGCTTACCATCAGGCATGATTGTCGAACATAACCTTACTTTATTTAAAAAGAAAAACTCTCAGTCCACACGATGTTATTATTATTGTATCTTAAAATATATTACTTAATACTATTTCATTATTTCCAATAATATATTTTTCACAAATTTTTAAGGTGTCCATATTACAGTACTTATATTAAAGTGAAAGCCAAATTTTAAATTTGGGTAACTTTTTATTGACACAATTTTCGTAATCGATCCATATGTTAGTTTTAGCAATTTTGATTTCTTAAATAGTTTATACTTATTTAATACATCACTCTTTATACAGCACTCAAATAACACTCAGATAATATTCAAATAATAGTCAGATAATACCCAAAAGATCATAAACACAAGAACCTCGTGAAGTTTGTTCTGTTTATATTTATGCAATCATCATTCATTATAATTATTGAGCTCATAACAGTCTTTCATCTTGCTCCTTTTGATGGCAAAGACGGTATCAAATTTCGGAGAAGAAATATAATGAAAGAAAATACGCGCATGTCAAAATTGCTGGTGGAAGGCCAGGATATTTGAATAGCAGTGACTTAAAGGGAGTAGTGGGAGAATCATATAAATATTTAACCAACTAAGCGCCATTGCGTATACTTCGTATATTTTATATTATGTTGAAATATTGCGTACTTATTAAGATAGCAAACAAACTCAGGAGTCATTGGTAAATAAATGGTCTATTGATATCAAATTCAAAAGCGTTTATTAATTAAGGTATTCTATAAATACACTTTTAGCTTGTACTATAGTTACGAAAATGTGCTTTATAAATTTTACTGAGAAGTTTCTTGTCTGCGCGGAATTGTCGCGTCCATGTGATTACCAGACGTCCTTGTCATTGATATATTCGTCTATACTTAATATCCTTTGCCAACAATCTGTGCTTTCAGTCTGCTTGAAATGCCAATAGATGAATTAGGTATCAACTTTATGTAGGTTTTTGTGTAAAAATTTACACACCTCTTAAAAGGTCTCAGCGCGTCGAGTAGGCTGTATGAAGACATAACCAAATTATTCCTAATTCTTGTTTCATTGTATATCACTTTTCTGCTTGTACACATTTCAGTTTTCAATTTCCAAATACTAGGCCACGGTATTTCTTTAAATTTTTCTGGTGGGACTCGGGCGATTTTAAATTATATATCAAAAGCCTAATTGCCCTTTTCTGAAAAAAAATTATAAATTTAATTTTAGCACATTTACCCCACATTAAGTACCCATGACTATGAAAGTAGAAAAAATAAATAAGTATTTTTTATGTTAATAATCCACAAACGAGCATAGGAGCCACCCGATGATAAGTGATCACCGTCGCCCATGGACATCAGCAAGACTAGAGGTGTCAATGCGTTGTCAATAAGAAAGAAAGTGCTGACTCTCAAGCCCCCAGCCGTAACACGTCGAGCCGTTTGGCGGCTGGCTCAGAAAGTAATAATATTAACGATTTAATAATAATATAATCCTTATGAGCCTCTACCACCAAGCAGACTGGCTTCTGTTGCCTCTTGCGACACCCTGTTCTGCCAGCATGGAATTAGGGCGAGTATCCTAGGCCGCCCCAATGCGGCCAAAAATCTAGCAATTCTATTGTAATAAGCATATACAGATAGAGGTACTTAGTTTACAAAGAGAACCGATCTACATATATGTCCCACTAAGTGTACAATCTCAGATGACACCAACAAAATGTGTATTCTTCCATAGTAAATTCTCCTTATTTAATTTTAGGCATACTATATGCATATTTGTTAATATAATAGTGAATTATTTACACTAAACTAGTGTGATACCCGAGACATAGCACTATTTACGTTGTAACAATTTAATATATTACATTTCGTACTGAATATAACTGATGTGTCATCCACAAGTAACACAATGTCCGCATATTTCTTTATGTATTACGGACAAATCGTTTATCTTAATTAAAATAAGATAGGATCGAGAATTGAGCCTTGCGTTACACTCATTGGTGATCCCGATGATAAGTAATGTTTCGTGCTCAACAGAATCAAATGCTTTACATAATCCCAAAATAATATGCCTATGGCATTCTGTGATACCTTCAAAGTCTCGAAGGTGTATTTTAGAAGCCTAGCACGTACATCAAAAATTTTTTTTTTTAATGTACGCAATCATCGTCCATTAGAATCGCGTTCAAACCAATTCTTCATCTAGCTTCAGAATGCACGTCAAGGACCGCCCGCGTCAGATTTTGAGAATAAAAAACTAAAAACGAAAAAAAAAGGATGTCGAGACTCCCGACGACGGGATATTTAAAAACGTCTGGCTCAAACAATGGTTTCGGAGCGAACGCACCGCTTTGTTATGCTAACTCAGCCCGATCCATCAGAACCGGTATCGATAAAAGCGGCGATGTTTGCCCATCCCTAAGTCCCATGTCTGTAATTAGGATGTTTTGGGGCTTAACCGAAACGTTGTTCTTACAGCGTAGGGCTAATAATTCCGCTCTAATCTTTGTTGTTATGATTTAGCGGTGAAACACTTTGTTCAAAGGAAATTTAATCGCGTTTATTGCTATAGACACTGAACTATGCTTGAAATTTAATAAGTGGTAGGAATTTATCGTATCGTTCGTCTGGAATATTACCATCTTATATGTTAATTTTGCCGTGAAGTATCTTACTTCGAGGAGCTTAGGGCTTCGGTAAGAATATCAAACTCATAAACTTGGCTTTGTATTTTAGTTCTCAGATGAAACAGTAAATAAACAGTGTACATTTGTTTAGGTACACCTCACCGCGAAATCGCTACCTGAGCGATAACATCGCTTTTTGTTACCACCGCTATATAATGCATTTTAATAATCTAATACTTTATGTGGTTTACAGTAAAGAATACTTAAATTAATTAAAAAAATAATTTGTGTGTGAACTCGGAGAGAATTTTATTTTACTCGAAGTTGGCTACATGTACACGAGTCGCTTTGTCTGTTACTTTCATACCAGCAAAAAATTAAGTCACAATAACATCTGTCACTCGTCTACGAGTAGAATACGAAGACGTCTCTATTAGTGGCGAGATATGATCACCTTTAGTATTGTAGACTATCAAGACTCGGTTTTAAAAAGACCACGGCAATATGGTCATCAAATCGCCAATTTCAAACTAAATGATTATATATCTAAACTAACAAACTACCCTCGCTTCGCTTCGGAAAAACTACGCCTTACGCTAAAAAATAGTATCCACATTATTTTAAATTAATTTGTAACTTTTTTATTTATGGACAGATTGTAATTAAACTAACTTTAAGTATTAAGTGATGCTTACTGCAATACATTAGTGAAAACCAGAACGAAATCGGTTAAGCAGTTTCTGAGATTAGTGCGAACAAACGCACAGACAAACAGAAAAAAATTCTAATAACTATTGTTATGGGTTCTATTGCGCTAATAAAGGCCCCTAATAATTTTTTTTCTCATATATCGTTCATGCACAGAAAGCGATCAGTTAGAATTTTTATATATAGATGATTATATATGTCGAAATAGGAGAAGAGGCTGACTTATCATTATCAGGTTCAGACATTGCAGATATGAAAACACTATGATTCAAACTTATTTATTAAAACAATATTTTAACCTTAAAAAAAACACCAAACTAATCTTAAATCTATCTAGTGATCTGGATACAATAAATAGGTAAGTTACTTACAAGATATAGGCAGCAAACGACTCTCTCAGCCAAAAGCCTGTTGTTGAATGTGCGTCTGCGACGGCCTTTTCGTTTTAGGAAAATGCCATCGCAGCGCCACCACTTTTTAATTTACAAGACGGAAGTTGATTAATTTTAAAAGCAGCACATTACATTGTGGTTGTTATAAAAGGAAGCGTTACTCATAATAAGTAACCGATTAAAACCAAGAGATTATGAGATTAATTTAGAAATCATCTTGTTTCTTCAAAACAATTGTGAACAATCAATTATTTTCCATTAAGTAACACTTCCGCTATACACAATCTTTTAAAGTAAATATTTAATTTAATGCTTATCAACTATTAATGATCATATTTTTAATTGTTTTTATAATTTCGCGCCGACATATACATACTGAACCATATTAATATTTTTTGCTATGATTTAAAAAGATATATCAAGGAGAAAAAGAAACCTCATCAAACACGTTTTTTGAACATAAAATGTATATTAATTATCGAAAATTTTTCTTTGTATAAGTTCTTATAATTAATTAATAAAAAAAAATCCATTCGATTGGACCTAACTGGAATCGAAATCCAAACTCAAATTTCTATTTGAACCCACACGAACTGCGTATCGTTTCTCCCAAAGACAAATAGAGCGACCAATTTGTTACCAGGACATCATATATTGCTCCAGATCAATTGCCTTTCTTCGCTGTCCACCGGTGATATTGTACAAGCAATTTCTATAAGTGTACTTACAACCGTTCCCTCAGTTTGGCACACAGAAAGATTTGCCCCAAGTTTATTGCCGGGGGCGAGTGCAGCGTGAAATGTGAAGCTGAAATTTATTTAAAACAATTCGCGAACAACACCGTTTCCTCCGTACGCTGAATAAACGACTCTGTTGCTTCATTGTTTTTTAGCCAGTTCAGAGATATAGTTTTTGTTAGAATTGATACATATGTAGGGTAGCGGATTTGTGATAATCCGAATCCCCTTTGTGTTAAGATAGAATTTTGACAATTTTATTTCAAATAAACAAAATTAGTTCCATCGAAAGAATATCTTGCTGCCTTTCGAATACGTATTTTTATCCTAAACACCGAGCTCATTTTTTATCACTGCTCGAGGTGCTGTGTGATTCAGTTTTATATTTTCAGTAAATTTTGATATACCGTCAACTTCTTGAGACGTATTGATTCAATGTATTAATTATGTATGATGTTACGAATACTTACAATACGAGCATTGTACGTTCATACGGGTACCTACTCCTTATTATTATTAATTCGTCCGTATTGGGGCGGTCTGAAATATCGGCCCTTCAATCCCATGCAAGCTGAACAGAGTGTCGTGAGAGGCGACAGAAGCCAGTCGACTTGATAGTAGGGCTTTGCGTAAGGATTATATTATCGGTATTATTATTAAGTTATTAATGTTATTACTGGTATTATTATCTTTTCGTGAAGCCTGCCTGGCTAGGCTACACCCTCGGCTCGAGTCAGCCGCCAAACGACTCGTCGTGTTCCGGCTGGGGGTTTGAAGCCAGTACTTTATTTCTTACCTTCTTCTCATTTGCTGGCCAATAACGCATCAATAATACCTTTGATTTTATTGGCTCGTCTGTTCGTTTGTCAGCTAAAACAAGTATTTTGTACGTATTGGTTTACTCCAAACCTACATACGTATTATAAGTACATTCAGACAATGTTAGAGTTTTCGAACTTTTCTTTAATTAAATTTAAAAGCGTCCGGCTCCAGCGGCTTCTATTAGGATTTGTTACTAAAAAGTTTACTTGTGACGCATTTAATTAACCTTTGACTTGTTATTTTTTTAATAACATAAACATTGAAGAACTGAGTACAGCAGTCTCCTAGCAGAGAAAAATATATAAATTATTACATTAAAATTTTGGTATTAAATTGTGATTATTATTATATATGTTACAGTTAAAACCAGTTTTTAGATAGAACGGTTTTAACGGTAACATATATACATTTTTTCGAAAAACCCTTTTTTTAAGTACATCAAAAGTGGTAATTAATATGACGTACTCTTCCTGTACAATATATTCTCACGTTACTATCGGGTCATTATTGTATTACAACGCGGGCACATCTCTATCTCCTGCCTAGCGTGTACGGGGGAATTCTTGGCGAGTAATTAATCATTTCGCTAATAATAATTAATACTTCCCCTCGTACGCCCGACGTGAACACCTCATGGATGTTAATGTTACATCCCTAATTAGTACTTACTTAGAATGGTTTTAGGATTTAATGGATGTATCTGTTACAATTACTGTAATACTCGAAATGGGCCGCAGCATATGACATAGAAGTTAGTGAGGATTATTCAAAGAACACAGAGGCTTTAGGCTTTCACGCATTATTGTCTCACTTTAGCACACTCATCTTTACAGTTGGTTGGTTAGTTTGTAAAGTCTAGGCTGTATTTACTACGCTACTTCAATTAGAAAGGACCATGTGTCAATTCGGGAGAGAAGGGCTATGGCTGCCGATAATTATTATAACAGTTTCTATTTAAGTGTTAATTGTTAATAACTCCTTATATGAAATAGCCATACCAGGTTCCTTATTTCCTTCTGAGGCCTCACGACCGATGGGTCGTGGCTAGCGAACTCGATAGGCGATTGGAAAGCATCGATAAGTCTATTGATCACATATAAGTTGTAAGTCAACGCGCTTCTTATGCACCATTGCAACCTATGCAATTGCAATATGCATCTTGAGATTTAGCTCGCGAATTTAAAATTTTCCTAAGTATTTTTCATATTGTATATTTATACATATTTTACGTCGTATTTTAATCAAAATGCTATTTCTGACTGTAATAATGTTAAATGGGAATGTGTTTTTAAGAAGTATCCGAAAAAAGTAACTCGGAGATGTATTTTGATGATTATTATTACATAAATTAAATTTGAACTCCGTAGACTACGTCGACCAAATCATCTTAATTCATATATCTTCAAAACAATTCATGCATCCGGTTACGTTAACATAAAAAAATAATAATTTTCCGAGTTGCTTCCTCTTCGTAAATAAAACATGACTTATGTGTATAATACACGCCGCTCGCTAAAGTATATTGTCGTCATGTAGCTCCAGCCGTGTCCTTTAACATGTAACTTCCAGAGCCTAAACACACAGACCGCACGTGAATAGGGTTAATCCCGTGGCCTTGTTTGCGCGCACGGATTGCCACACACATAATTGTTACATGTTAAAGATATCTCTTTCAAATAATAAACATTAATTGTCGTATTTATCCTTGTATGCTGCATTAGGGTAGGCTTCTTGACAACGGATTCTTAAGAAGTGAATAATGTTAATGACGATCCAGTAGCACAGTTATTAGTAGCTCTGTGAGGAGTCCCGAGTTCCCGGCGGGGCAAAACATTCATGTGATATGTGTATGTTGTTGGGTCATTTGTTGTTGTGATGTCTTATTTGTGTATTTCCATGCAATCCGCGTTACAGGCAATCCTATAGCGGAGGTAAGTGTGTTATCATCTGGACATATAATAAAATTTTAATTAACGTACATTAAGGATATATGAGAAAAACTACTGTTAGGGGCTTTTATTAAAGCAAGAAACCACAAAACAATAGTTGTTAGAATTTTTGTCTGTTTGTTTGTGCGTTTGTTCGATTTGTTCTAACCGATTTATTACGGTTTTCGGTAATGTTTTGCAATTAGTATTACTTAATATTTAAAGTTGGTTTCATTTCAGATCCATGTAATATTTGATACCACCGTGTGTTGTATTTCATGATCATTATCACAACAAGTACATTGATGTCTGATAAGTTTTAAGTTCGAATTTGTTACAATGGGTAGAAAACTTTTACCGCACCAGGAATCTTTATGTAAAGCTTGATCTATGTACTATTTTACTATTACACGAATTTCGTGCGGGCTGTACAATTTGTTAAGGAGTCCTTAACGTAGCCATTGACCGTAGATTAACCAAGCAACAGTAGAGCCTAAACACACAAACCTCAAGCAGGTTCGCGAGAATCAAAAGTTATGTTTGTATGCGCGTGACCTCAGGGGTATTATTGTTATGGATTGCAAGACAATTAAGTAACTGAAATTGTTGCCATAGTTCAGAGTATTACTAATAAGTTACAATATGTACACATATTGATGACTCGTAGTCTGGTTGATAGTGAGCCTGCCTGCGTAACGAGGGTGCTCGTGTTCGATTCTCGTTTGGGCCAGAATTTTATGTGAGAGCTGAGATTGTTTTCGGATCCTGGGTTTTTATGATGTCATATTTGTGTACGTCAATGGAATCCGCCACACAAGTAATACTAGTGTGTGTAAACGTTTATTTGTATTGTCTGTAAAGATATTCAAGGGATATAAGTTTGCTTCATAACGATTTTCGTGTTTGGTGAATGAATTTTTTTATATGTTTCGTCACAAAGAAGCAGATGGAAACTCATATTAAGTGAATACCTCCGTCCAAGGATATCAGTAACATAAAAGGCTTCAAGGGCGTGTTTCCAAAGAAAGAAAATAGGGAGGTCGCCTTTTGTCTAGCACTCCGACACAGCGACCAATTTCAAGATTGATTCTAGGTATCCAGACAGGTAAAGAATCCTACCGCGTTTGAGTTAATCGCGGATCGACAATTAAGTTGAATGGCACTCATCCCAGCGTCCTTTGACATGAGGATTGTATTCGTTGAGCAAGGAAGATTCACTTATACTCAAGGGTGGAGAATCAATGAAATCCCTAAGTCGATGTGAATCCATTGGTATTTTCCCTGAAAATAATTATGTTACACGCTATGAATTATTTATCAAAATTATGTTATGCGTATCTAACTTTATAGCAAATTTAAAAGATGTTTTTTCAAAACCTCGTATACGCTCACTTGTTTCGAAAGAAACTCCAAAGGCCTTGTGTTAGGCTTAGTACGATAAACCGCGGTCTACGGGTTCTTCAAGCGTATTTATTAAGATTTAGTGCATTGTTTTCCTCAATTCCCTTCGGCGGTTGTTGCTGGGAGATATGGGTTTTCTGGGAAAGTCTACCGAGAATTAGGTTCTACGCTGATAACATCGATTTCAGAAAATAAGCGTGTAATAACCGTGTACAGAGTGACTGGTTTAAAGCGAAAGAAAATAGGCTTTTACTTCATTTTTAAAGTATGCCTCAAGGCCTTAGTTATGCAATCATGCTTGGTAAGGGACCAAACTCTGATTATCCTCAGTTTGAAACTTATATATGTACATGCAAGCAATGTCGCGTTAAGTTAGTTGTTGTTATTAGTTCTTAAAAATTAAGGTTTTGTATGTAATATTTCGTAATTTTTTAAAATCATGTACATCATTATTTTTATTAATGTTAATTTTCTTAATTACAGGTAAGCATCGTTTCTTCCGTCAATCCTTGCTGAAAAAGGAGCTGAAAAACTAGCCGGGTAAGAGATTACTTTGACACTTGCAGCTTTGTTAACAGTGTCATGATATAATAATAATAAATATTCCTGTAGCAAAGCGGTAAGAAACCTTATTGTAACCTATGACCGCCGCTAATACGAGTAGACTACATTAATCCAAACGGCATCATCGACTATTACAAAATAATACAACCGAGCACCGTCTGTTTAATGAGAAAAAAATAAAATATATATAATATTTTTTTTTTTTCATAGTAAACACCAATAAAAAGTGACCACCATGACTAAAGTTTTGTATAAAATAATACTGTATTTAAGAAGAACCCATAAATAAAATATTTTTGTTATTTAACGCGATACTTAAATGCCGACAGACTATACAATGCATGTATGAGTTACAAAACACATGTTACGAACTATGTGATAATAATGGATGGTGTGACTTTCACTTATTTCGAAAAAAATATGCACGTGATACGACATTTTTTGTTAATATATTTCGTAAGTCATATGTCATTAGCTGACAAACGCACAGGCGACCCACACGAGGTTAGGAGTCGCCGCAGTCCATCCCCATTCATAACACCAAATACATTACCAATGCATTGTTGGTCAAGGAAGAAAAAAGGTAGAGAAGTGTTTATGTTCTGGCATTGCAGCCAAAATAACTTTAATCATATACATTAAATGAATAACCAACGTTCTGATGCATGATATATGTACATTGAGCTGGGGATTTGTAAATGAAGAGTTCTGACGTCACTGTCTCGTCCGGTATTCAGTAGAGCTAGCGACGATCAAAGGACATAGTCGCTCAATATGAAAACCTAAATTTGTGTATTGCTGGGCTGAGGCTACGGCCATAGTTTGCCGAATTGGCCAAGTGCCGATTGGCATACTTCTAACTTTTAAGAACATTACGAAGTACTCTCTGGTATATAAGTTCCCTCTGGTTGTTTTTCATTACCGAAATAAGTGATAATTAATTTGTAATACGCAAATAATTTGAAAAATTAGAGGTGTGTGCAGGATTTGAACTCGAGTCTCCTGCGCGGGAGACCGAGGTCTAAACCACTAGGATACCAATGCGTTGGTCACGTGGTTGGTATAGAAAAGGACTTAGACATCTCGGAGTAAACCAAAACTGTTATTTATCAATTATAAATATATTCCCGTGTGGATAAGATGCGTTACTGCGCAGCGGAGTTAATAGACTATTATTCCAACGCATTGATATAAACACACTGGTTAATGATACTCATTGCGTTAGTCACACATCCGCCAGTGCTTCAAGGCCCGTTCTTTCTTTGGTTCCGCGTTACATCTGATTAGATCTGGCGCATACGAGGGGCCGTGACCAGGGAGTAATTTTAGAGACGCATCTACACCGACAAAAATAAATTTCAATTAATTGTATATTAAACAAATTTGGTACGGCTTTAGTTGAACGAAATAACAAACCTAAGAGTTGAACGCGTTGTGTACACGTAGAAATTATGATATGATACAAAAAATGTAATGAAATGTCAAAAACATTAATTCATATATATATATATGAAAGTGCATAGATAATAAAACATTTATGTGATAAACTTATATATATTATGTACAACTTATTTGTGTTTAAATAAATAGTGGGTAGGATTCATTACAGTAATTGAACTAAAAAAAAAAAAGGCTTATACCACGTTTTTAAATTGGACATTGGGAGGGTAATGTATAATACTAATTTGAAAATTCCACCGAACCACACAAGACTCGAAGCGAGTTAATAAAAACGTGTTAATAATATTATGTAGCTTTGGTGGGATCCTTATTATTAATATTTAGTTAAAAGTGTCCTTGACATAAATTTGCGTAACGCGCACCGGTTTATTCCAACTTCTTTCTCACGTACACTCGTACATACTTTTACGTAACATGTGCTGATCGTATAATAGATATTTGTGTGAAATTGTGACACTCATATTGAGTACTGTGATACAGTAATATTTAATAATATGTTTTACAAGCAATTCTAGTGTGTAATATGTTTATAAAGTTGTTACGCGGTAGCTCTCACTTTTATAATTAAATTGTTACGCTGTAGGAGTCTGGAGTTATAAACACGAGGTCGTAACTAGTCATACGATGTGACAATAAAATGGCGTATCTATTAGATCTAGCCATTTAGATATGCATATACAGAAATCATTTTATATGTAAGATTTGAAAGAAAAAAGGATTTATGATTTTGAACATTCAAACAAATATTTGTGTATAAACTTTTGGAGAATTTAGTTACATTAAACAGTAAAATGATTCTTACACTTTGTGTTAATCAACAGAAACTAAAGTGTAACGCCTATAGTACGTGGTTAGGCAGCCCTAACGAACTATCATAAACATTATCGGATACGTTTGGACCCTAAAGTATGTTAGGTTATGTTACGTTAGGAGGAACTGTTATACTCGGGAGTGGGGGTAAGACGCATTCCCATATAACTAACATGATTCTGGGACGAGCGACGGACTAACATTCAGACCGCACATACGTAAAGTCACCAACTCCGCCAGATACTATATTAGCCGACTCAACAATCTGTTGGGAAGGCATAGTAAGATGTCCCTCAGAAACAAGCGAACGCTCTATAAGGTTTGCATACGGCCGGTGATGTCATACGCCGCCCCTGTTTTCGCGCACGCCGATCCCAAAATCCTTCATCCCATCCAAGTTGTCCAGAATATTTTTTGCAGGAGAGCAACCAACGCCCACCGGTGCGTGAGGAACGCCGACCTGCACTTCGATCTCCAGCTTCCGACCATCCAAAAATCCTTTAAAGATTATTGCACAGCATTTTTTAAATCCTCAGAGGAACATTCTAATCCACTCATCAGACAGGCAGCGGACTACACCGCCCCTAGTCTTACAGGCCGCCAAATCAGGCGGCCAAGAAACGCTCTCACCAATCCCCCCGACAAGATATCTTCTGACTTGGACCGCCGCCTGGCGGCCACAGTCAAGAATTCAAACAATATCAGTTAGTAGCGTCCTTAAGACGCCACTTAGTCTCACCATTCGACAACACCTTCAGTGTTAACAACAAGCGTATGCTCCCTCGGGAGTGCCGCTAGCACCCTATCCTTCTCTAAGGATGGGTCGCATCCGATGAAGGCTTAGAGGCCACAAGGCCAAAGCCAACTCGGGTAGTGTTTAGTGGGTAGGCCTTTGGGAGTCCCACATAACCAGCGCAGCCGGCTGCGCTGGTATGCTAGGAGCATTCACCACCCCCTTCCCGCGCTTTTCCGGAGGGTAGCCCACTTACCATCTCTGGGCGCAAAAAAAAAAAAAGGGACGAGCGTAATTATCAATATTGTCCAGTGTTATTTTATAGCATGTGATAATCCTGTCAAAAGGTTGCAATGTTTAACGGAAGCGGCTTTTCTTTTGACATCGCAAGCGATAGACCACTGTAACTTCTTACAGTGCGTACCTGCTGACGTCCTTGTCTCATGCTGACATCATCGAAATGTCTATAGCATTCGTAGCTTAATTGCTCGCGATTCGATCGCTGACACTAATATAAAAACTGGAACTGCGAACGGTAATGGAATTTATAAAGAATTAGGCTCACGTGTGAACACGGCGCGTTGATCCGACATACTTTTCACTTATGTACATACATATAATTATATAAGTACATGTATTATAGACGCGTGTTACGATTAATCGGATGAGAGGTTTCACGTGTCGTACTCGGTTTCAATAACATTCGCCACTGAGGTTGTATGACGATCTCTGTTCGTTGAGGCTCTGAGTTAGTAATAGTAGACTTGGTAACGATAATAGCGTAACAGGTGGATTTTGAACTTGAATTCTGTGCGCGTTGCTAATTTTTCAAAGTTCCATGCATAATCAAAATAAGTTATCGTTTGTTTTGGAGACGCAAAACATTGTGAGGATACATCAAAGTTTGAGTCTGCCGAATTACAATAATGCATTATGTTAAAAAACATTTATAATTAAAAATAAGGTAAAATTTCAAACCGCTGAACTATCTGTATTAAATTCAGATTTAGACTTTTTTACCTATTTACGTCACTTTTAGCTAGAGATGGCGTGCAACTATATACATATATTAACGTCGGTCTCGCGTCATTACCACCCAATCAGGTCATAGTATTCTCGCGTGTCAGTTGCATCATTTCAATAAAAACTCAATTGTATATCTGTCACAATTCACTATAGTACATATTACAAACCTACGCGCGTCTGTTACACTGTAATTTAACGTGTGAAGAAAATATATAGAACACGAAAAACATTACCGTTATTATACCATTATTTCGTAGTACTGATAATAATGTCCATGTTCACTAAATATATTGCTTTTCTTAGTTGTCTTCATGTTTGATGGGGTTGTAACCTTTAGATTCTGCCTGAGACTTTTCCTGCCGAGCTATGGTTCGCGGAGTCGATTTCAAACAGAAGTCGATATAAACATCATCTTGCCTACCGAGAAGGGAACCTATGTTCGATTTCCGTCCAAGGCACACGTTTATATAACAGATGTTCTCGGGTGGGTGACCGCTAATGGCAACATCTCAATAGAGCTACAATACTTCGCACGACACGTCAAACTGTCGATTCTTGGCTGTCATCGTTAGATAGTAATCGTTAAACTATATTAGAGGCGCTATAAAATGTTTTGACAGTTGACTTAGCCAGTTGACTCAGCCTACCACTCGCACTCCTCCTCCGCTGACTCTTCAAAGTATTATAGTAGGAATGCTAGCCTGCTTGCCTAAAATGGAGTTGTGCCCCTAAAACACACGGCGTACAGCCTCCTCAGTGAGGGTCTTGAGCGCCGACTGGCAAATTATCTCCAGCTCACCGTTCAAAGGTCGGCAATAGGCCCGCTTTCTGCACCCCGTTCTTCTTCGGCGCTTTAGACCTGAGACTCTGTAGAAGCTTTCTCACACCTGGAGCAGTCTCGATCAACTTGAGTACCAATCGCTGAAAATTCTCCTGGAAGGTCCACCCTAACCCGGATGAGTCCCAGATATTTCATCCGGCGGCCATTGAACCCTCCGTCACGCACACTAGAGTCCTATGTTAGGGAACTCTAGATTATTTTAGTTACTAGTTACAATTAGTTTCGAAATTTGGGTTAGTCATTTAAGTTCCTACTAATACGTACCAGAGCAGCATGATTGAGTATGTTCTAGAATCATGACCTGCAATGGGTAATAAATTGAATTTAACTGACGTGGTAGAAGTCGCAGAGAAAATATACTTTACTAGCGGCCGGCGGCTTCACACGGGCGTCGTTTACTTTATCAATAGTTTCCGCAGCGTATGCGATGAAATAAATTTTTAAGCAAATTTTTTTACACCTTGGTTCACGTTACTGAAGTTTTAGCAAGCATCCCTTATTTTTTCTAGTAATAAATATATGCCTATACTTAGGGATAATGTAGGAATCCAATGGTGAAAGAATTTTTAATATCGGTACAATAGTTTTTGAGTTTATTCGTTACAAACATACAAAGCTTTCCTCTTTATAATATTAGTATAGATATAGTTTATGAAATGATCTCACGTCATCATATGCGTATGAACTCGATTGTCTATCGAGCGACCTCCCACGCGCAGTCAACCATAACTTTTTTTTATACCTGAACGCATCCTTTCTTCACCGCCATTTTGAATTCCAATCTACCCTCATACGAATGTACCCTTTAAACTGGATTACGTACGGTCCAAAATTAAATATCCGAGTCTTAAAATTTTAGCCACATTTCGAACCTTATTGCTTTAAACATAGAGGTCATTCGAAATCGTTTTAATGTCCATTGTGACAGTGGATAGAGTCAGATTTGGGTCTTGGGAGCGTTATTCTTTTTAATTTGTAACCTGTCAGGTCTTTAAACCCTTGTGTTATTAATCAAGTTGATCTATGGAAAAATTGTTTTGTTTTTAGCTTTTCCAACTCCTCTGGACTGTTATTGCCTTTAATGTTGTATTTAAAAAATCGATGACACTTGAATTTTATGGTATTAAGCAATGAACTTGAATGATGAAATATAATTGCAAAAGTTCGTGTGAAATAGGTGCATATGTTAAATTATTAATTCGCCCTCGCTTCCTCCACTTCAGAGAACCTACGCCTTTGGTTTAGAAATAGCACCCGCATTGTTTTAGAAATGGGTTATCTACTTTCATGAATTAGAAGCATATTACTATATTATATTCTGCGAAAACACATCCATTTCACAAGATGATAAGTGATCCAGATTATGACTCATAACGTTCGTTATAAATATGCCAAATATAATCTAGATTACTTCAGTGTTTTTACTATTACGTACGTGAACAAACGGATAAAGAATAGAAGATTCCAAAAAAAGACATGTTTAATCTCTATATCGATAACAAAGCCTATGTAGATAAAAAATCCGAAAATATTTGATGAACAGACTCCACCCAATTACAATAATACAATATACTTATCTTTAATCGGTTGAAGTTAAATGTTGCTATGCAATAAGTGTGTTATTAGATCACCATTGCGCATACGCAGTACGTTTTTGTTTGCGTGATTTATTCTTACTATATTTTGTATTGAATAAAATAATTATTCGAGTGGGTGTATTAATAGCGATTCGATTACTATCCTATTAATTATTATATTTTTACTTCCTAACCTAACCCAGTTAATAGTGGATGCTTTTTGCTGAACTAAAGGTCGTGGGTTTGATTGCCAGCAGGAGTAGATGCTATCGTGACGAATCAATATTATTGTCTATTACCATCATCACCACCAATAACGGACTTTCGCCCCTTGGGTCTCACGTTCCAATTTAAGATATGAGGGTCTACCGCGCTGGTCAAGTGCATGTAGTACTTGACCGGCTCGTATCCACGGGCCGCGGAAGATCTTCCCTCCAAGGAGGTTCGCCTCGAGAGTTGACCCCGCCAAGAAGAGGCGTGATAACAAAAATATAAATATATATATATATATAGTACTTGGTAACCAGCAAACTTGAAACATCTTCATTTCTTCGCCTTGGATATGACTTGGAAAATTTCATCGTAAGTGTACGATTCGAAATCGGGACCCCCGTTGTGGACAACGATTTTGAAACCACCAAGCTATCACTGTTTTACCTGCGACAAAATGTAAATAATAATAACAGTCGCTAGGCAACCTAGAACGAAGTACCAAGTCGCTACTAAACAGACATGCCATTCCATGTTCCTACTTCACTTCCATTCCATTACAACTGCAGTTGGAGTTGCTATTAAACTTTGTCATTTACAAGGAATTCAGTCTGTTTTGAAAGAAAAAATAAATCTTCTTACAAAGTGTTGCAAACGAGCACGCGGCCATCTAGAAATATTAATTCAAACTTGAGACTTCAGTATGTACCACGGTCCTGTTTAGCGAATTAAAAAAAAATCTTTATATATATTTCTATATCTTTATGTTGACATTGGCATTGTTATTTTCTAATGATCATGTAAGATTATTGCATAGAGGGAAGATACAGTTCTATTTATTTGAATTTTTTTTAAATCTTTTTTACATTGAAAATAATAGTATATTCTAGTTGTACGCAACAGGTATATAATTCAAATAACATTTTTAATAGTACTGAAACTGCAGAGAGACGAAGTTAGTACAATTGAGGATAAAATGAGACATTGATGACCTTCCTATCCATAACTGACATTGTACGAGGATACAGACAGAAGAACGAAAGAGATTGAAAAGAGGTGAACAAAAAAATTAAATATATTTCATTTACGCGCCTGTGGACAATTTCTGTCAATACCAATCAAGAGGTTTTTTTTTTTAATTACAAAATTTTTAATCTATTTTACAATACTTTTGTTTCTTGCTTCCTTGTTATTCTATTTAAATTCTCTATTGTTTTGTGTGCCTGTATTGTATTGTAAGTGATAAATAAACGTATCTTTTTTATCCTTTTCAATCTGTATTAACAACAAGAATGCCGCTATTCATATTCATTCTTTAACGGCTCGAGCAACACAAAAGCTCATTCGAGCTGAGAACTTATGTATCGAGTTTCGATTTCGAGTTACGTAAAGCTTCGCCCACACATTGAGCTTTCAAGATGATTAAAATTGAAAGACAAAAGTTATGTACCTCCCCGCATACGTCAGTTCAGTATCTCGAGCCATTACAAGTATATTTAAGTATATAAATATTTAATTACCCCCTCCCTAATTATGCTAATTGCATCTTTATGAATTTAATATACAATACGAGGCTTTAATTCAGAATTCCCTGACATCATTACCAATAATCTATACTAATAAATAATATTGGATTGTCTGTTTATAATATTAAAATAACCGCTTTTTACTACATGCATATGAATGTATTTAGTACATATACCAAAATAAGTTTTTTTACAATTTTTGTCTGTCTGTCTGTTTCTTCCATCTAATATCTGAAACGGCTGGACCGATTTTGGCGGTACTTTCACTGGCAGGTAGCTGATGTAATAAGGACTAACTTAGGCTACTTTTATTTCTACTAAATAACTTTTTTGTTAAATTCCACGCGGACGAAGTCGCTTGTTACAAATAGTTATATTAAAAAAGTTTTAGTAGGACTTAAATAAAAAATAAAGTAATTTATTAATTTATTATACTATTCGGTCGATATCACCAGCATCCCGCGTTGGGTTATCCATCCATCAATAACCCTCAGGTGGTGCACAGCCGGATATAGGATCTTCTAATTGACGTTGTTTGGACCGATTCTGAGTTTCTATGAACACCCAACTTACCAGCGAATGCCCGCTGTCCTCTTCATTTCATCAGATCATCGGTTCAACGTCCTCTGCAACTGTTTACCAGAGAATCATCATCAGCCATTGAATTAGGCTGCTGAATGTAAATAAAGTCAAATCAATAAAAGTAATAACGAACCCGACCTCTCTCTGAGAGTAACATTGGACAATAAATAAAAGGAAATCTGCAAACAAATGCAAGCGGATAGGCCAGTCCTTAAGAAGAAAAGTTTTCATAAATAATTTATATGTAGGGCCAGTTTGATCTACCCAACAAGTCAATTTGATCAGCAAAGTGTCCATTGTACTCCATTTACTAATAGTAGAGAGTCTCAATGAAAACCATGTAATTGGGTGTAGACTGTTACAAGACACGAGAATATTGCTATGATACAAAAAACAATTCAATATATTCTTCGTGGTGCCATTATTATTGTTATTATATTCACAAAAGACTGTGACCAAGTAAGATTTATTATAATCAAACACTTAAATCTGATCCCCACGACTTACCGTTTATACGAGTCGTCAAATGTTTTTTTGTTCCAAATTCTCAACTTGGCCGTATTGGGGCGGCCTAGAATACTCTCCCCAATCCCATGCTGGCAAAACAGGGTGTCGTAAGAGGCGACAGAAGTCAGCCTGCTTGGTGGTAGGGCTTCGCGTAAAGATTATATTATCAATGTTATTAGTAAGTTATTAATATTATTACTGGTATTATTATCTTTCCGTGCAGCTTGCCTGGCTAGCTACGACCCTCCTGCTTGATTCAACCACCAAATGACTCGTGGTGTTCCGGCTAGGGTTTCGAGAGCCAGTACTTTCTTTCTTACTTTTTTCTAATTTTCTGGCCGACGACGCAGCAGTGATACCTTTGGTCTTGCTGATGTCTACGGGCGATGGTGACCACTCACCATCAGGTGGCTCGTCTGATCGATTGTCCGCTATTAACTTAAAAAAAAGATTAAGCATGAATCACAATCATATATGTGGATGAATGTTTCTGCTGCCTCACAATCGACTTTACAAGTTACAGTGTAAAATAAATAAGAAGTAGAATAATCTAAGCTTTAAAGAGATGCAGATTTTTTCTTACAAGTGTCTTCTGCAGTTCCTCCTGAATTTGTTCTGAAAAAATTATCACGATATTCACTTCCAAAAAAACTGGAGTGTTACCTTTTATTGTGGGGGTGTTTAAACGTCCTATAAATGCACCACAAAATAAATGTATCCTTTCTGGATATTAAAATTTTACGTTATAACCAACACAACAACAATGTAGTTACAACGAAAACTGGCAGAGAAGCATCACCTGTCTTTACATTAAATGAGACATTGATAAATCGTCACATCAGGGAATCGTCCGAAAGCGCACCAGTCAAGACCCACAGCCGTTGTGGAAAACGATTTACACACATCCCGTTTATACTGGCTCCCTGAACTCCGGGAGGACTTATCGTAAGCCTTTTTACGAACCCCTTTTTATTTGCCAACCTACTAATAATAACGCCGGAATGAGTTTACTGTATCGCAACTGAAACATTATCTAGCATTTCCTCGCCTTTGTTGTTTCCTTTTAGAATTGTTTATTTTGTAGTTTCCCTATCCCTTTTTATTATACCCTCAGTTTCGTCAAATTGGTTTATTTAAAGCCCAAACGTTTCTCGATGTTTGTTTTTTTGTCATGTCAGTAGATGCAATAAAATGATAATAAGCGAGATGTATCTAAAAATCGGGCTTAATTAACTTATTTTGTTGTCACGTGTAATGTATAAATTTATACGAGATTTATATATTTATTAAATTAGTATTAATTTATTTTGCAACAATCCGCAAGCACAATGTATGATGTTATATACTCCTATATGCATAGAACCTCTCTACCTCACACAAAGGAAAACATGCAATTATGATAAATAAAAGTATATACCAACACACATACCGTCACCAACACGTGTTTCGCTGCGAAACGGAGCATCCCCAGGGTAAGTAGACTCTACGAGTGTTACCCGCAAAGATTCAGATTTGAATCGGAACGACGAGAAACGAAATCTGGGGAGCCGGTGAATTAGAGGTGGTCGTAATTCAAATTAAATTCTAAATATTACACTCTCATTATGTTAAAAATTTGTTGTCCAAATGTGTCCTCGCGGTACACTGCTGCGTAAATATACAAAGATGTCAAAAAGTTAGTTGTCCAAAGGTCCTTGTTCCTCAGTACATATTTTATAACACATTATGCTACCTTGCAGTGTAGTTGTCAGGAACCACTGCTTCATAAAACCAAAGACATATTAAGAGTCACCCAAACGTTATTGTTTTACGGTACATATTATACCATGTTCTTCCGGATTATGTACTGTACTCTCCAGGCGGATGCGTAATCACTATTATCTAACTATGCCTATCCAATCTTCCTAATTAAAGGCCCTAAACAAACACAAAGGTCATTAATACACGTGTTTGATTATCTTTGACTATCTCAATTCAGTCCGTTGTTTAATCACGATCGATGACCATAAACATACCGCCTTTGACAAGGCGTGGTTGATACGATGCCTAACGTGTCAAACGATTAGGTGCCCGTTCGGACATCGTGTAGCTTGGACGTCATGTTTATTAATTTGTTTTCGAGTAAAATAGGGGCGTTGTGGCGTCACATAATTGTACCCCGATAATTCAGGTACCTCAGAAACATTATCAGCAATGAACTGGCTTTTCAATGTCAAAAGAAATAGTTTAGTTTTACAAATTATGTGCAATAATTGATGTACATTTTTATATGTTGGTTTAATATGAGGGATTTATATATTAAAAGTACGATTGTGGTTGTAAATTTTTAAAAATAAATAAATAGAAAAAAGGTTTTTTTGAAGTGAAAACTTCTATAGGCGTGTTAGACGATTTTTGGTAGGGGGAAATCTTATGGGGTCGCGTCAGCAATATGATAATGTTTAAAGTATATTTGTTTTATTATTATTACGGAGTTGTTATATATAAAATGTTATGTAAAAGTTTCCAATAACTATTTTAATAATGAAACGAACCTGTGACCTTGCCTGTCGAGTGAATGTTCGCAAATATGATCTACAGCCGGATTTAATTTTATAAAATAAATCTTTACATGACACGCTATCTGCTTCACACTAAGATAGTGTGCGAGGTGTGAGGGTCTTTATTTTATTAACGTATTTTAACGATACGTGTTGAAACAGCCAGATTAAACATTAAAAAGATATTTATTTGGGGGTATAATAGCAGCGATAGATAGCATTTTTATGTAATTAAAACATTTAGCTACACTTAAATCTGATGGCATGGAGATTAAATATAGTATCACTGACACCAAATATAGAATATGAAACTTGAAGATTGCTTATGTGATCCTAAGTATGATTTTAATTATAACATCGTTACAGAAATCACCATCTTCTCTTCATATTTAATTCGTCATACAATACAGTGCCCATAACGATATAGGTATATCAATGAAACAAAGCGTCAAGACTATATTCACACTGAGATAAAAATATAGTGAATGGTTTTGAACTTATATCATCGTGGACATAAGTCATTGTAACTGTAACAGGTACTCCCTTTTTTGTTTTAGTACCGATATTTATACCCAATTACGTGGAGCATAACTACGACGATTGACTTTTTAAATGAAAAATATAACGTACGCTAACAGTAATAGAATATACGTTATGTCCTTAAGACTTGACAATGCCTAAAAACCGAGAATCTCATTCCTAATCTTTTCCATGGAGCACGGTAATGCGGATGTGACGGATTTGGCATTTTCCTCAATTAATGACATTGTCTCTGAGTGAGGTCAAGTGCTGGTTTTGCGTTTCGTTGTTGCTTGATCGTAACGATACTTTATTGGTGATGGAGGTATTACCAAAAGGATCAAAAACATTATGTTAAAAAATAAAAATTATTGGTTTAATAGCAGCAGCTCTACGAGTAAGTTAGTGGTGTTAGACGCTTCGGCCTGTACAAGTTCTTCGATAATGTAATTTAGCTCTGGCGAAGACGTGATTTTAACCTCGGTCTCTCGCATAGGGGATCCAATCCTGAATTTATACGTATATCATCATTAACTTTTAAACTTCTGTTGCTGTTGTTTCTCTAGCTTTTATATTGTTGATTTTTGATAGTTCACCAAAGTTAATAGTTAACTGTAGTTAGTTTAGTTAACCTAAATGTTATTAGTGTTCGCCTACTGGTCTAAATTCGACCATAATCATTTTATAAAATTTTAGTCAAAATTTTGTAATTTTGATGTCATTCATACATGTCATCAATCTGATTAATAACTATCGAAGAAAGGAAAATATTAGTTAACAAACAGAGGAGTTATATTTATTATTCTACTGTTGTTTGTTTTAAACTGTTCTATCTTTGCCTATATAGACAGATTAGAACGTCTGCTATGACAAGTCTATGTAATCCGAATTATATTATCCGATACCGAACTCTCAGAAAGTGAAAAACAAGGATAAATTTGTTTAATATAGAATTTATTTCATTGGTATGTCTAACCCACTGTTAAGTAATTACCTGTACATCACATCTAACCCGTCTCACGCTTCGGTTTACAAAATGTACCCAACTTCACCTGACGCCACTGGATTTATCGCCCAACGAAATTAACCTTAAGATGTCGCGTCGAGATTTATGCCGGGGAAATGAGCCGGGTATTTTTGAACGCACTTTAATTTTGGTGAGCGTTGGAAGGCAAAGGAATTTTGCCTCACATTGCGATTAAATTTGACTTTCGATTAAGTAATTGTTCTGCGTGAGGTAGAGTGCTTTTTGACGTTGTATATAATCTCGAAGACTATGTAACTTGTTGTTTGATGTCGAGGGACCGACGATGGAGGGATCGAGCGCTGAAATTTATAGCTATTCATAAAAATTTGTAGCTTCGGTAAATTAATGTTAGAAATTTTGTATATCACTGCTAATATTCAATACAATAGGTATATTAGAATAGAAATATTATTTGTACTATTAAATACTACTTTACAAGCAAAGTAAATCGAGTCAGGTAACTCAGACAGACAGTCAGACAGAATTCAGACAAAGGTGCATGTATTGTTATATATGTAACGGCCCCTTCAACAATTTTGGGTCTAAAATAAGAAAGTATCTGCACTCAGTGCGTTGATTACCGTTTATTAATTCATCACCAACTACATATCTATGTACATTTTTGGACACAAATCGTTGGCAGGCGAAGGGTTAAGGTTATCATCCACTCTAGCCAAGTGTGGGCTGGCGACAGATACTACTTATGGGAACATGTAGACCTCATAGTTATTGTTCTCTGTACGACGTTTTCCTTGGCCGTTAAATCGAATGATAATTAAATTCTTATAAGCATTTGACCCTGGTGCTTGCGTCGCGTTCGAACCCCAACTTTTGAAATTAATCAATCAATTTATCAATCGATTAATTTTATCAATCAATCAATTGATCTATTAATTTTTTAATTTACTTTTTGATAAACTATTACTTTCAGCTTTAAATGAGCTTAATTACACACTTCGTTCTTCAGTATATTTATATATGCATAATTCCCGTATAAGTATAAAAAATCAATTGGTCAATACACTTATGTACGTTAAATTTTATTTTTACTACTGTTTTATAACGTGCTTTATCTTTGAGAAAAAACCGTGCAAGAAACTCACTCAATAATAAGTCAATCGGTCAGTCAGCCGATCAGAAATTACACTTGACTAACAGAAGGTTAAATAACTATTGACTAAATAACTAATTATTATTACCATTTATATATATGAATTTTAATCATATGAAACCTTCAAACCTTTAGCTTTTTAAAATAAACCAATTAATTTAAGGGTAAAGAACTACGTTGTTAGGCCGAACGTCAAAATACCGCGTTTTAAATATATTGTCGTTGCGTGCTCACAAGCACTTTACTGTCTCAAGTAATAACATGCGGTAGGCTTTGGATATGTTTTATTGGAATTATTTAAAGGATACATTAAAAGCAGTACACTTGGACAAAAAAATTGTATTCGTTTTTCAAAAAAGTACTAAAATTGAATAAAGAATCAAAAATTACGGTAGTAACAAAAGGTTGTTTATTAATTCATATATATACATACTTTGTTGATTTTACGCCTTGCTTCGTATTAGCGGTCTACTACGAGGTACAAATCTCTTGTTACTGAGGAAACCTAGAACGTGCTGCATCATATTGGTGAAATGTGAATTGATTGATGGGTAGGTCAAACCAAGTGACGGAAGTGTGTACGCCGCTTGAAGGCCTCTGACATGGCTCAGTGCTTAAATTATAATGTATATTAAACTAGAATAAAATGTAAATTTATCAAATTTATATAATTAAGCAGGCCCCTGTAGTGTAAAACTCCCGAGTTTATAATGAAATAAAACTTGAAGAAGGTATAAGTGAATTTTTTTTTTCTTAAAAAGTTTGTACAATGATTTCAATGAATAGAAAATTTTTGTAAGACTATAAGTAGATATCATAAATGTACAAGTAGAGTACGATGACAATTATTAAGAATATTATCGTATAATCGATGTGCATGGAAAGACAGATAACTTACTGTCTAAACATTCACAAGCGCAGTCTTGAAAATATAAATTTAGGCCGTGGTAGTAAGCTCGTAAGATAGATGATGACTTAAGTGCCCAAAATAATGTCAAAAGTAAAAAAAATACCAAAAAAAAGCCCACGTAGGCTACATAAACAAGACTTGACCACTCATACATTTGCTTATACAAGTATATCTAGGATTTTAGTATTGTTTCTTACTGTAATATGTATTGTTTCAATAAGATCTGCAGTTTTAAAGTGTGTCTTATCTTCAATGACAAACCACCTTCCCAAAACAACAGGAAACAACCTGTAAAGTATTTCCTATTTCTTAAAAAGCGTAGACATGCTTCTAATTGCGTAATAGATAATATTGGGTAAGTATACATAAAAGAGTAGAACGTAATACAAAAATAAATAATAAATTGATTGAGGTTGGAGTATATGCAAAAGTAAGGATAATAATTTTGGAAATGAAGCAAGGACTGATTAATAATTATAAACTAGTTAACCTCTATGTCGTGATCTAAGAAACTTAAGATGACATATTTCCCATTCGTCCCTTCATCAGAAGCTTTTGTTCAGAAAATTTTGACGGATGTCCTCAATAGTTACTCTGAAGCGGAAGAGTGATCCATGCTGTCGATCGCCATGGATGTCGAATGTGTACATGGAATTTTAAAAACATCAAAAAGGGTTATTTGCATAAAACACAGACAGGATGACTCAATGGTCGGATATGGTTATTTCGTATAATGGTTTCTTCGAAATTATTTAGTGTTGCCGGCCTGTTGATACACCTTGTTTTATTTGGGTTCGGGGCCATACATCGAGTGTTATTGTACGCTTCGTTGTTTTCTTTTGTTCGGACTATTTTGGCTTTGGATTATAGCAATTATTTTAATTATTATGTTCGTTATCTAGTAACCTGTATTAACCTTGAAAACTATTTAAATCCGAGTACAAAGAAGTTAAGGCCATGATCTACGATCACCACCTTTGCATCAAATATCATTATTCGTTATGATGCATTGCAATATTTGCAAACTGCGTAATTAAAATCTATTCATGTCATAGACAATTATTGTTAATGATCGCTGAAATCTCCTGATCTTCTCCAGGGTGGCTATATCTGAAAACCAGGTTCTTAAAATAATCCGCTTTTAAACGTTTCTTTAATTTCATTTATTTCTATTCAAGTACCTACTTTTGTCATATTTGGCGTCTTTAGGTGATTAAACGTGATTATCCGAAAAAGTAACCTCGACAGATGTACAGATGTGATAACCTTCATTATCTAGAGTAGAACCATATTGTCGCTTCCAGAAAAATGCCTCTGAAAGTTTTCTTTACTGAATGCGCTAAATAATTTCCTTTGTGTGCCCCCTGACTTTTCACTAGGGTCCACTTATAAGGTTCATTATAACTTTCTAGCTAGGTCAAACTGGGTCATACACACCAGAAATTACATTTCAGTATCAACAACTTTGACGAGATATAAAGGATAATATATACTCGTATATTATAGTACAGAAGTTTCCAGGAGTACGATTAGTTGATAAAACAATAACGCTTCAAATAAAAAATATCTTAGATGACTTGTTGTTACAATTAATTTCAAAGTATTTCGTGTGACAACGGAGTGTCAATTAGAGGAGTGTCATTCAATTAGAACAGTGATTCAAATATAGAGAAGAATTTACCAAAAAAAGGCTTGGCAGTAAAATAAATAGATAGCTATGCTTTCCTATCCTAGCAGACACTAAATAAAATTTGTCATTAAAGATTTCTTGAATATAGCCTATAATATTAAAATAGTTTGCATGTATTTTAATATTAAAGCTTAATTTCTTAGTAATATGACATTTCGGTAATGTATTCTAATTAGAAATAGGTTCCTTCAAAATTCTGTTGTAACATGTGGATTCATGGATCGAATATCTTTTTACATCATAAGTTGTTTAACTACCCGATTTGTATTACTTAGTTTTATTTAATACTAGCTGCTCGCCCCGACTTCGCACGGGTGTACTTTTATTTTTAAACATTTTGAGATATATTTATAATTTTAACTTTATAAAGATATAGGTATGTATTTTGTTTTTCTTTATAACACATACATATGCTATGAAAATGGTCAATATATTCAATGTTGCATATGTCGGCTGCATAAGGAGCCGACCGCGCGACTACTTATTTCATAGATGTGCTCCCCCCGCACTTCGTGCCCCCTCCCACGTCGCCTCGCCGCCGGCCTACGCTACGGCTGCTTTGCGTGGGGCCACACTGGTCCTTGCGCGACGGCGGCGGTGTTTATTTTCCTAAATTCGTAAAATCTTCCGAATGGAATGTCCAATTTGAGTAATTAAAAAAATCATCTATAGGTATTGAAACGGTTTTGAATATGAAATGATTTATTTGGATAAGGATTACTACGAAGGTATGGTTATCATGGTCTGATTTTGGTCAGCTTTTAAAATGTAAAAATTGGTTATATTGACATAACTACAATAGTTGGATATATAGTTTAACGATCTTATTTATAGATATATCTTATTTAGAGATATGTTCTCTAATATTGTAGAACATTTTTTTGTTCAAATAATATTCATTTATTCATCAATAGTTTCCGCAGCGTGCGCGATGAAAGAAATTTTTAAGCTAATTTTTTTACACCTTGGATCACGTTACTGAAATTTTTGCAAGGATCCCTTATTTTTTCTAGTAATAAATATAGTCTATTTTACTCAGGGATAATGTAGCATTCTAATAGTGAAAGAATTTTTAAAATTGGTTCAGTAGTTTTTGAGTTTATTCGTTACAAACATACAAAAATACAAAGCTTTCCTCATTATAATATTAGAATAGATTGCTTTAGTTGTTAAACATTAATCTTAATACATTGTCCTGTTATCATTAAATTTTATTATGAATCTACATATTAAAAGTCCATTAGATACATAGGTATTAAAATGGAATACAAAAAATATATTTCCACAGCCCTACCTGCAAGATCAGTGACGTTACTGGCACAGGTTTATGCGCCGTCCAGGTAACTACGCGCTATTCTCGGATGGTCAGTGACCACAAGAGACCTTTTCTTGGGGTGACTGTACTGCCAAGGAACAAAGACCTCCTTCATCTCCCTGTATTCACACTGTTGCAATAAAATCGAAAGTACGTGAGAGGTCATTCCTGACTGGATCCTTACAGCCATTTTATAATGATCCGGTCGAGTCCTTATGTGTATCGATGTGAAGTTTAGTAAATGAAGAATGATTATAATAAAAACTTACATGGATTTTTAAAAGGCTTTGAGTCTTCTTTTAAAATTACATTTTAAAATTTATTGTAATTTTGTTATTTTTACCTGAGTTCAAAAAGGAAGATGTTCTCAATTTCTTTATATTTTTTTATGTTTGTTACATCAGAACTTCGTTATTTATTAACCGATTTGGATAATTCCTTTTTTGAGTGAGTATATTTCCCGTTTAGTCTCGCTTCAATTTGACGAAAAAATATTACGATTAAGGCCGAAAAATATGAGATCAAACTAAGAAATTCAACTTCAAATTTAAGTCCTTTTTTTGTTAAAATATTTTTTATTGTATTTAAAGGTTAGAATTATTATACAATAGGAAACGAAGTTTGTTGTTTAATGAGGTTTGTTTGAATTGGAGTTGAGCACGGTATTGCAATTTCTTATTTCCATAGACTGTAACGTTGTCCACGACAAGTCTACGTTGACTTTATTTATAATTTGCTCAAAGAAAATAATCTTGTGATTAAACACTAAACATCATTTGTTTCTGGTGTCATTTTTTTCTTTTTTTAATTTTCAATTCTCAATTAAGATATTTGCAACATAATTAGCCTTTAATTATTAAATTGACTGTATTCCTTGTAAACATTTTGGTTTTATGTTTTTTTGTGCACACATCTGCATATATTTTAATGGTCTCTTTTAAGTAAATCGTCTGTACATCAGTGAGTACGTCACGGATATACTAAAACTATGATTTTCCAAAACCATGTCATCAATCCTTAGTTGTCCTTAGATCCATGTCTGATGCTTACAGGTCATGTTAAAAACTTAGTACACTTGAATTGGCCTAGAAGTCCTAACCCGTTCGCCAGTCTGTACTAGTCTCATACTCTCTGGATCTCCTTAGTTACGAGAGAGTTAGATCTAATGAATTGAAGCTCAGATTTCAGTACATAACAAAGACCTTATAAGAAAATCCATAGTACATGCTCCAATAAACCTTATAATTGTAATGATGTAACTCAGTCAACCCAATCTATCGAATATGGCAATTACGAGATATTTCTTTTCATTGCTTCTTTCTTCTCGACTTGAATAACTGGGATAATGTGTGCTGTATCCAATACTAGTAAAGGGGAAGCGTTTATTTTTAGATGTTTTCATTCACGTCGACATCAGTCTCACACCCGAGGTGGGTTATCGACATGAGTTTCACGTTGGTGATGGCTCATATATCTACGGCTCGTTAATGAGGTGTACGTAACTAAATATGTTAAGTGCTTACCCATCTATGTTTAACGCACCCTATCGTATACTGTTACGTTCAGATATTGTTGGTTTGGTTAATTCTTTTATGTCGAAATTAGGTAATACCTTTGTGTTACTATACTTAAAAGAGTAATGATTTTGCGTTATAATCTACCTTGCGATCTAAAAGGGTCATTAAATTCACAATACGTTTTAGATAATGTAAAAATGGTATCATGGAGAAGTACCGTCGCGGTCAAATTACTTGATAAAACGATTCACAATCTCCAATAACAGGGACCTGCCTGCAGTACGAGTATCTCGTCCATAATTCAGTATGAATCAATACGAGTAAAGCAGAGTGGCGTGGACTTAGAGTCTCGCAACAGCCTGGAAGCAAATTTCAAATTATTTTGACGTAAACGCGAAAACATTTCAAAATTAATTACTCAATATACCAATTACTAATAGGAAAGAAACTACATGAAACTAGTTTATTCCCGCTAACAACAAGCAGGAAGAACTCAGAGTTGTTTAATATTGAAAAGTTTCCGTCAGGAGAGTCGAATATATCGTTTTTAGTTAATATAATTCGTTTTGAAAATTGGAAATTTAACAACTTTCCACTAACAAAATACATAACATATTACATTATCTGCAAGCTAATCTTAAAACTTGCTCTGAGGGTTTTGGCAACAACATTCTAAAGTAATAGAATAGGAATCTGTTTGTGAATGATTTATGCATTTTGTAGAATAGTGTAATTGTAAAATCGAATATTCAGTGTCTTCCATTTAGTCGAGTTCATGGACCATAAACGTTTCCGTAACATATCAACAAATCTGAATTTTTGATAGTCACATGACCGCCCGAAATTCCTAAGGAAATCGAAAAGCTAAAAGCCGAATCATAGGCCGCGAGCGTTGTATGGTCTGAAAAAAAGTTTTGGCGCCCAACACGGGACATTCAACCTTGGATCAACAGAAACAAGGATGAATTTAGATTACCATCTTGCATCAAGTCAAGTCTGCGATGGTGTACTGGGATCGGTAAGTGGTTAAAGTTGCTCGACTGGTCGGAGCAGGCACGACCTGTTTCGCCCCGTTCGTTTTGTCTTATTTTTGTTTTGCAAGAGGCACTGACCACCACAACAAAGGACGCTCTTGCTTTTTTTTAAGGAGCAATGCCTTCAAGGCACGGGGCTTCGTAGAAGTTTCGAGAAATGGCTATCTTGTCGGATAACTACCTACTGCGTGCGTTAGGTGGGTGTGAGTTGTAAATATTGTATAGTTAATATGATTTTACCGCTTCTTTGAGATTATAACGTACGATTTCGAAACAGTAGAAGCATAATCGTAATAAAATGCATAATCGTAATAAATAATTTGGGGTTTAATTGTCTATTTAAAGTTATTAGTATAATAACTTAATATGAATAAAAAAAATTACTGAATAATATTAGTATTAGTACAATGTTTTACATGATCTCTGTTTGTTAAATGCTTATATATTTTTTTAAAGATTAATTAATAATTAATATATCAATAATGAGGGTTCCGTATTACCCAAAAAATACATTACACGACTGTTTTATTAAAATTTGTTTATTAAAATGTAATGGAATGTTTCTAGAAATTTAATTGTACTTAAGTAAATAATTTACAACTTTTAAACAGCAAAACCATATAATGTATCTTATGATAGTTTATAAATACAAATGAATTTATACATTTTTGTCCCAGTGTTTTCAAAATTTCATTCAATGTAAGGTATAAGACAATCTAAACTGGTCCAATGCGGAATGGAAGACTTTATATACCGTTGAGAATATTCACACATGCACTTCATTTTACTTATGCCAATCTCATATGATGGAATAAAATATTTTTACAATTAATTACTTAGTATTGTAATTTTGAAAACTTAGAGGTGCGTGGAGGATGCGTGCTCAGGGTCTCCTCGCGTTAGACAGAATGACTTTTATAACAGACCATCGCTCCTTTTCTATGCATGTTTGTACAGATTATGTCAATATTTTTCTCGGTATTGGACTCGCGTAGGGAGCGATGTTCGCGTTTACATTTATAGCATGACATCATTAATCTGAAAATATTGGCTCTGGTGGCACTCGATCACGCTTCAACGGCTTAACGGCCACAACTGAAATATTCGGGTTCAGTTTACGACTGGATCAACAGTAATACGTCCGAAACTTGTTGGCGATCGGCGAATCGAGTGAATATTGTTTTGTAGTTCTGTGGAAAAATTCAAATTTCGAACGAACAAGTGAATTCTATTGATCTGTGCCCGTGTTGTATTCCGCTGACCTTCACACAATATCAAAATAAACGATAAAGATTTTATACTTGTAAAAATTGAAAGGTACTTCTGTTGCAATTCAAATTTGGAATGACTCGCACGAAATTCAACTCGGACATTTCAATCGCAACACAAGTTTGTTGTTATATTGCAATAATTATATTTATATATTTATAACAGTAAAACGCGACTTACCCTGTCTATCTTATCTTCCGATGTTCAAACAAACATTTGATTATTATTCTGTGATAATTATAATAATAACATTAAAAGAACTTACGATTTCAACTGTCTATTATTATTCAGCCTATCTTTCCTTTATATATTTGATAATTATAAACTCGAATTGTAGATCGGGATTGATACAATTAAATATGAAGTTTATTATGTAAGAGCATATTTTAATTTTATTATTGAAATTATGCTGCAATAATGCTAGTGACTATTGAATATCTGTTACAAATTTTAAATTTAGAACAAAGTTTTATTGCATGTTATATTTTGCTCATTTTTAATCAATACTTCGACATAGTTGCATAGATTGTAGCCACTGTGAATTTAAAGCAATATTTCATTGCATTCAAATATCTATGCCACAATCATAAGTTCGTCTAGAAGTTTCCGATATATATTTTAGTTTACACGCGAGTTGCCTATTGGAACTTTTAAGCGTCGCATTAAAACACAACTTATAGGCAAAGGATATGTGTATAATGTATATGTATATAATGACAAGGATGCCTGGAAATAATAGTGTCGAAACCAATTCCGCGCACGTTTAAACTTATGTAATTACCATGTGTTGTTTAAAAGATGTGCTGAGGAGTTTCTTTCGCCGTTTCTTCTCCTCACTGTTAAAGCACCTTTTCGAAATGGTGGTAGAAGCAAAAAAATGACGTTCATAAGTGTATTTACTGAATACCTATATGATTAAATGATTTTGAATTTGATTTTCTATCTATTCGAAAATATTGGAAGATTCCACCACTTTTCAACATCTGTAGCTAAAACAGCGTTTAATGATTTTTGTATCAATGCAGTGTTGCAGGTGTAATCAAGATTGTTTAGAACAGGTTCAAAACCGGTCAGACTTCACAGCGTATGTGAAGCACCCTAATTTACATCGGTTTTACGGTACCATTGGCCATTAAAGAATCTTGCATGTATCCGTTAATGATTATTCTATAATTATCTGTCCTTTATAGGGAACGCAGGTTTTGTAAAATACTAGAAAATAATTAAAATTAAATGTGTCCCTTTGTTTTGAAAAGCTGAGAACGCTACCTATTGAACGCGGTCTCGTGTCCATAGACGTAAATAAACGTCCATAGGCGTCAATTTACGTCTTCGTACGACGACGTCTACAGAATAGAGAAACAATGCAATGACTAGTAATCTCAGCAAGAGCACTTCTCCCGAAGGTCCTATAAACCAACACAAATTCTCAGCTAAAAGAAATTGTAAATTACACGGAATGAGACACCTTTAATGATATGTTAAGATCCGAGCTTATCAATTCTTGTCCCTATTCTGTGCCCAAATCTGTTTTTGACATTGACATCGGTCCATCGGGTCCCGAGGACCCTAGTCACCTGTAAAGACCCCGAACTCCCCATTTATTTAGGAGTCCCTAATGCATTCACGTCTTTTAAACTTTATCACCTTGTATTACAACACATTTTCCCTGGCTTTAATATCTCGCTGCAGTTCACTAGCCGCACTTAGTTAGTGAGGAATTCCTTTGTTTGAAGTGGTGTAATGTAAACCGTCTGTTTAAATTACTCTTACGACGCCCATAAACAGTTCTTTACATGACTTTTACGTGGAATAAATGATTATTAATAACGATTGTATTAACGTGTGTGTTAATTTTATGAATATACAGATTAATTTCAACTCTGATTGAGGGAGGCATCGCACAGTTTTTACTTTCGTTATTACTCTGTGATTCGGATTTGAGGAATCGCGTTTAAGAGATATTGCAAAATATTTACCTTATTTTTTTTTTCCAACAGAATAGCCAAGTTGAGACAGTACCTAAGTGCCTAGTAGAAATGAGTAAGTGAGAAATACTTAAATATGTCGTATAATTTCATAAATAATCGAATTCCTGAAAGAATTTAGTTTACTCAAGATTTTCACTATAATTATAATTTTGGATGAGACAACCAAATTGATTCATGACATACCGACAAACTATCTGGGATGCAAATCGAATCCTCTGCAAATTGATTTACGTATATATTTCGAATCAAATAAAAATCGTTTAATAATGTAGGTATTCTGTAAATACACTGCACGTCATTTTTTGCTTCTACTACCGTTTCCCGCGGAACTGGTTGCGGCACTGTTATTTCCAGGCGTCCTTGTCATTAATATATTCACCTATACCATACTATCCTTTACCTACAAGCTGTGCTTTAACGCGTCGCTAAAAAGTTCCAATAGGTAACTCACGTATCAACTCCGGAACCTAATTGTAAAAACGAACTCCAAGCCTCATAAAAGAACGCTAAACCTTTTGAAGGCGATATGAACACGTAACCAAATCATGCCTATTTCTTTTTTTACGATTATGTGTATCATATATTTTTTTACATAAATACTAAATTACTCTCACTATATTGAGTGGCTACGATGAGTACGTCAAATTCTTTAAATTGTTCCCTTAATGACTCACGTGTCTTTATATATAGCTGTGATTGGTCTTTTCTTTAATACAAATCTATAATATAAATCAAAATTAAGTCAAATTTGTCTTTTATTTATATCTTAGAGTCAAAGGAATCAAAACACCGTTACCGCGTATAGAAAGCGACAAAGCTTTAGTATGTGAATTTAATTACGAACATTAGAGAATTGTAGAAGCCAATTTTGAATGATAACCTGAGCGATTAATACAATTTTTTAATCTTTCTAAATAACTTTACTTGAGTAAGGGGCTCCATTGAGTCTTGAGCCTAAGCCAGCTCTCCTGCTCGTATTGCGCTTTACTGAACGACAGATAAAGCTATGGCTATAGGTCCCTCTTGTCCCTCGATGGGCTCCGTTTAATGGTTTAATCCCGACGGTATTTGCATGGTAGTATGGTATTTTTCCCGCCAGGCTAGCTACCACCCTCCTAAAATAGATCGTGAAGGTTTCATGCCTGTTTGGGTCGCAGTGTCGACGAACCAGTAGTAACAGGTTTCCCCACCTCGTTTTCGGTCAGCAAAGCGGCGGTAATGCCTTAGGTGTTAGTGGTGTTCATGAGCGATGGTGACCAGTTACCATGAGGTGGCACGTCGGCTAGTAACATAAACATAAACTCGACATGAAAACGTTAGGATTTTTAAAGTGCAATAGAAGGAAATCCTTCTGGAAAATATTGATTTGTTGGTTTTTTTTTATATAAAAATCGGATTATCACCTTGAGCATTTTGCCTAAAAATATTATAGAATATATTTAACCTAAAAATTGTATATCATCGCAGTCAATATAGATGTTAACTGTATAATCTAATCTACTCGTAATTTTTGTGTTTTATCACCTATATTCCGACCCAATTACTATGGATCCATGGTCACGGATAGACTGACATAATTGGGTCGAAATATACCTAGTGGAAACACAAAAATCATGAGTGCCTATTACAGTTTTATATTGTGTAAGCATATTTTTCTATTATAGAACATCTCGGTCAAACGCAGTATTTTCATTAGGGATCTTATGGAGAGCAGTAACCGTAACCGAAATTATTGGATATCGGATATCCGGTAAGCGAATCCGATAAAAAAGTTTCGAATATTTTCGGATAGGGGCTGTTTGTAAATGAAACACGTCATGTTAGGTTTATGTCGGCTGAGTTGATATACTAAACGCATCGCCCTCATTTTTATACAGTTTTATAATTAATTTTTAAGACTACTGTTTCCTAATTAATACCTGATAATGCGTAGAAATAAAGTCAAAGTGTTACCTTGCAAATACATTATATATTTTTTTCCGTTTCCTAATAATCTAACACCCGTAACCGAAACTATTTGAAACAATCGGATAATCAGAAATAATTTCATATCCGTATCCAGATCCGAAATTTCATATCCATAACATGCCTAATTTTCATTGTACCCAGACAAAAACCATGGAAAGTTTACTGTATTTCTGCAACTCATTCCGAGTTGAACGTTCGTCTTCCAATCGTGTATTACCGTTTACAACGATAAATACAGTTTTGTACGTTTATTCTTAGCAACATCTTGGTTCGGGATACACTGAATGTTTGTTGTGTGTATGTTACACGCGATGATTTATGGTTTTTATGACGACATGACCCGCACTAAACACCAAACATGAAATGTTTTCAAATGTCTGATCGACAATTTGTTTGTTATTTGCACAAACAAACTTGTATGTTTTAGTAATCTGTTTGTTTGTGCAAATAATGTATGTTTTAATAATGTCTATAATGATACATTTTCGTTTTTTGTTGGTGGGGGAAGTGTACTTTTTCAATGATAGATTTACGAATACGATTGAGTTTTATCGCATATTTACCTACAGAAACCCAAAGGTATTTCAGCGAATTTAGAAGAGCCGCGGGATCTCGTATGAAAATACTCAGTAAAAAAAATGTTGGAGACTGCTAATCCAAAACCTTAAAGATAACAAAGTTTGAATGTGCAATCCTTAACTGCTATCAGTCAGTTCGGGGATATATGTTGGCTCATGATGTCTTGACCGAAGCCAGTGATAAATAGCTAACAAAAACCATGCGGATATAGGATTTAAACCGTTTCATACCGTACTTGAATGGAAGATCTACTATTCCGTCTTTAAGCTATAAGGCGGTTATGCAACATCTATTTTTTTTATACTTCCATATTCAGAAAAAAGTCTGAGTTTCTTGTTTTCGTTTTGTGCCGTTAATAGTTTACAAGAACATGTTTATATGTTGCTCATAAACCAGAATACTACATATTGCATAACAGCATCATAGCAGAAATTTTCAATTCGCTATTAAAATTCGTTTACGAAATATAAAATGGTTAATATATATATTAGGACGGAATAATTTTAATGTTATTATAAACAAATTAATTATTCAAATTTTTGTGGCTATAGAGCCAATAATATATTTTAATTTCAATGTTCACAATGTTGGTGCCAGATTTGGTATTGTCATTAGCGCCATCTCTTATTTAATAGCGAGAACTCGCAAGAAAAATTTCATGGCATCGGTTATAATCTCGCATACGTATAAGTAACAAGTACTTAATATTATATATACATTTGACTATAGCAATTTATCATCAAATCAACTGCATTTTTATATTTCGAATTAAAAAATTAACAAAAGCACAACAAACGACATCATGTACGCAGTGTCCTATTATTTAAAATGTAGAAGAATTTCTATAAATGTGAGGTATATTTCGTTGCCCGTGTGCAGGGTGTAGATCACATGAATATCAATTCAATTTGCCTGCGATCGACTCATAAAATCAATGCAACGATAAGCGAAAAAAGAACTTCATGGAATGACTTATGGTTTTAATACAAAAATCAGCCGACGCGCGCGGCAAGACAAAAAAGGCGTTCTGAAACAACTGACTGACGCCGCGTTCCACGTAGTCGTGTGGATATTTATTTATCTATTTATAGCCCGCACCGAGTGTTAGTGCCATAGACGTACGAGTAAAGAGAGATGGTGCGTAGAAAAATGATGTGGTTATAAGGCTACTCCGTAGTTCAATGCGAAGTGACTGCCTGCGAAGCGATGTGTGCCGGATTTGACTGTATGGTATAAATTTTGTGTGACATGTATTTATTTATACTCGAGCCTTAATTGGTTGTGTATGATATAAACGTTCTTTTTTATGTGTGTACGGTTGCATTGATGCGAACACAAATGTAACTTCACAAACACCAAAGACCCACAGAAGAAACATTCATCTCGAAGCCAAGAATTGAACACGGTACTCCTTACTCATCAGTCGCTACCAGGCGGGTCGGTGTGAGACAGACCATTCGCATCTCAAATATTATTTTCCTCCCCTTCATCTCTTTATACTCCTACACCTATGGTTAGAACATTACTTGTGAACATATTGCGGTGTTTACGTTGTATATTTCTGGAGCCGGCCGTGTGTTCCGCCACGTGTGGGCTCTGCCGTCTGCCACTGCACTGTACCAAGACGAAGACCTTTGACTTTTTTTGGCTGTTTGGATTTCGACGAACTTTGCTTTTTCCGGGCTGTTCGTGTCGAGGCCTTTGCATTTTCTTTTTTAAGGTTTTCTGCCATGAGCTACTTGTTAGTTTTGAATTCAGATTTCGAATACTCTTGAATGTTTCCCGGAACAATACAGAACATACAATTTTTGAATGGTTAAATCGATTTATTGTTATAATTTTAAATTAGTTCTTTGAACGTGTTTTAACATTATGTTTTTTTTTTATTTTCGGCAATTTATCTTCCCGTTTATCAAACGATTTTTTTTCAGTTCTAATGAAGTATAGAAATAACGTGTATTATGCGCTCAACAGAGTTGATCTATTTATGTTATTTACAGTTTATTTAAGGATTATGTAATATGATGTTTTAATATTTTTTATACATTTAAAAAAGTGTGTTAAAAGTTAGGTAAGTTAAAAGTGTTAAAGAGCTTTTGAATTCAATTTGGCGACTTCAATTCGTTTCAAGAAGTAGAGAAAGATGATTTAGGGATTATGAACTGAGCTCACTTTTAAGATATTTTCCACGAGACTCGTAAGTCTGACATGGGTTTGCAATAAAAGTGGAGATTCGAGTTACTTTTATTGATAGACATTCAAGTTAGGGTATTACATGGGTATTGACCCAGGAGTCGCAGGTCAAGGTCATAGTTGAATCTCCTGCTCTAGATTTCAAAGCCTCCGAGTTTTCCTCTAAAGTGGTCTAGTGTCACAAACATTGCAAAATACGATACGACATGTACAGTATCAGAAACAAGACTGTAGGGTTATGGTGATGTATCGTTTAAATAACCTGAGAACGTACTAAATAATTTAATAGTTACATTAACTCATGTGCATTATCGTTTCAGGTACGCTCGCAGTGACTGAACTGTGTTTATTCTCGGTTCGTTAACACTTGCGTAAGTTACACGTTACTGTATTAATATTACAATATCTGTGGTTTTGGCTTTATAAATAACTCATAAGCGATGTATTGGGGTTAAATTTGATGGTCTTGTGTAATATGAATTTACTGTACGTGAATTGTAGGATATTTCGAGCCAGTTTAAAGGGCACTTTTTTGTGCAAGGGAGTTTCTTTCTTCGTATCTTATACGTAATATTTAACTTATGTCACTATTGCTTCCGTTTCATGATTGATAACACGCATGAGGCTATGAACCCTTCGTTCTATTAAAGCCTAAATGAAGGCGAAAAAGCATTTTTTTGGATTTTTATCTGTCTGTCTATGCAAGTATCACGCGGAAACTAACATATTTCATTGATACTGTATATTTATAACTCATCATGTAGTATATTTTTTTTTATTAAAGAAAAAGGATCTGTTCTTGCGGAATAAGAAATTAAAATGTATTACGAACATTCTCTTAAGAGGGTAGTAAACAAGGTTTTTCTGCGCCTTATTACAACAAATGATTATGTTTCCAATTCGCATAACTAGTAAAAGCAATACCTATAACGAGAAAAAGGGGGAAACATTAATGAATTGAGTGCCTTATACAAATTAACAGCAATTGTTTTAAGTACGGGTGCTATTTCGAAACATAAGGCGCATACTTTTAGGAAGCGAAACGAGGACTATTTACTAATAACTTATAAAGAAAAACTACGATTCAAGTATGTAAGTGTTGTAGTCAGATGTCAGTCTGAGACCTGGCGGTCTTCCAAACAGGCTGTATAGCCAGCGTGAGTACCAGAATATCATTTCGACGAGAATGTTATGTGACGATTATTACAGTCAGAATCGAGGTAAAACTTCAGAAATAACTTTTTGTTTTATATAATTCCTTCGTAAATGAATAAATGCTCACACACAAACCCTCTCACTATGATTTCGCGGTGCGAGTTACATGAATGAATGAGCAAAGGATCATGAATTAAGAACTGAGAGTAAACATTTTTCTATCACACAGATATCTTCTTCGATCCATTGACATGTACGGTTAGTGCTAATCAAGCCCTAACGTTGTCTAAATCCTCTATTATAGTAGCAAAGAGGCACGCAGTCCAGTCGATATGGCCAGTGAAGTCTTATGGCATATAATGTATTCTTTCAATGTTTTTAAAACATAGTCATTGGTAATGAACTTGCCGATTTGAGTGTCCTCGGTTTGATTCCCAACAGGAGCAGATATTTGTATTGTTGTTTTGATTTGTATAACTACGAATTCTCATGGAGTCGATGAATTCGATTAAAAATTAAATTAACTGAATAACTTATTAATTCATTAGAAATTAAATATTTTTTTATTGGTAAAGCAATAATGTCCCTCATTATGAAAACTAGAAGTATTGTTACAATAGCAATAAAATATTATAAAATCTTAGATCATGGTTAATAGCAACTTTGTCCGTCGATCCAGAAGTCCCAAGTTCGATGCCTGGCAGATGTTAGTGACCGTTTATTTTATTTTTTTTCATATTTACAATATTATTAACAAATCATTCGATTTAATCCTCTATCTCTAGTTCGGTACTACTCAACTACTATTATACCCAAGTTTACCTCGGATACATCAATACGGGATCAAAGCAGGCCTGTCCGCTACCAGCAAATCCTTCGTTTCGTCCTTTTCCTCGTAAAAATAAACTGCGCTGTGATTTTTCGTGTATTTATAACGTGTTATTTCCCTTTGTAGACATAAATTACTGTAACCCTTGGCCCTATGTAGGTATGTAATTTCTGAACCCGACCTCAAACATTGTTATTTGACGTCGGTTAAAGTTGTATCGCTTTTTCTGTGTATGCTAATACCAAGTGTCACTTGACCCAACATTCTTTTACCGGAAGACTATTTAACATCATATTCTCTCGACGCTTCCAATTGTGAATAAACTTTTTGTTCTAAGGTATAAACAGTTAAGATTTAAAACGCAACATAAAACAAATTTTCGGTTCTTATCGTACAGAGTTACAAGAAATATGCGATCGTAAGCACATATAACATAATATGACGTAACGTCACGTCACATAATATGACGTAACGTCACGTCACATAATATCACATCACTTTCATACAAATCCAAAAACAAATTTTTACCCCGATCAGAATGGAACTCTGCCTCCTCTCACATGTTGATAATGTTTGAAATTTTATTCTCCGTCGCCATATACAACGGGCTGTTCACAGCAGGCCCTGTACCATCCGCTCATTACTCGGCTCTCGGCTAAGACAAACAGGGGTGTCGGAATTTTTTCATCAAGATTTGACTCGGCCCATCTGTTGGGCGACGCGGATTGGACAAATATTTGAGCTGTGTTTCCGAGAATAAATTGTCGCTTTATTTTATTACAAAACAAGTTTTAGCTTTGAACTTCGATTGTCTTTTATATCTCCGACCCGTCTTCGTGTTTCAATTCACACAATGTTTCTATTACTCAAGGTATAGACTTTGAAATATTTATTATACATGTACTCGTATGATTGCTACTATTCCTTTTTGTGTGTATTCTTTATAATTAGTGGTTTGAATGTCAGGATTCTGCACGGGAGACTCGAATTAGACTTTCGGCTTAGCCTCAAATTTTTCAAATTATGTGGGTTTTATGAAATAATTATCACTTGCTTTTCCTTCACACCGATAAAGAAAACATCATTAGAAATTCTGCATACCTGAGAGTTCTCCATAATGTTCTCAAATGTGCGGCAATTTTGGGCAAAGAGGCGAATTTATAATTTAATTTGGATGGGTTAAATCTCATTGTGAGATTTTTTATGATAATCACCAAAGGAAGAGGCGTTAGAGCCCTTATTTTGGAGGTCGCTTGATACATAATCACTCAGTTCAATTACAACGGTACAAGCATATCCATAAGATCCTTTATCTGCCTCGCTATTTACCAAGCTCTTCGTAAAGCCAACCCTAGAATGTTTTAATGTCTCTATTGCATTGGTAACGAGCTACTTACTAATCGTTCACCTTTTCCTTCGCGACTGATGCATCATCAATCTTACCAATACTTGCCTTTAAAAAATCCACATCGAATCCAAAGTATGTTCGATAACAGCATACGGTCGTCAAATGGAACATGATAGGGACGTGTCCAAAAGTATCTCTCGGTATTTTTATCCCTCACCAAAGGTTGGAAGAACGCCGTTCGACAAGACATTTGTCTGAAATATGGGTATTGCGCACCCAATCGACCCCCTCTACGACATAGTTTTTTTCTTACCGATCCCCAAATGGCAGGAAATGTTGGGCCTTATCGATATTTGCGGGTTTTTGTTGATCTATGTAAAACAACTGACCGTAGCGCGCTCAGAAAAAGGCCGGCCGATTTTATTGGCGAGGCGTAACATCGTCTTACAAAATATACATCATACATCATCTTATGAAATAATATTCATTTTATCTGTTGCGGGTACTCACAAAGTACGAGTACTCAACCCGTTCAATTTGATCACTTACCAGTAGGTGACCCGTCTGCCCAGGGTCTGGCAGTCTTAATCAAAAAAGTTCATTGAGTTGGCTCCTCATATTCTTTTGTAACTACTATTAAAGTACGTATAATAAATACACACCACTGTTGTAGTATACTGTTTTATTGTGTCTGTTACAATTATCGGACAGCAATGATGCCCACCAGTCGTAAGCGTTCGCTTTTAAACTATAACAAACGGTGGCGCCATCTATGTCATTTGAAGAATGGTGGCACGGTAAGTCAATAGCACAACTAGATTATTTAACTGTAAGGATGATAATTTTAAGAGTTTAAGCCTTGAACGTCAATCACTTAATATTTATCGAATTGATTTATGTAAAATATTAATATTACATCAACACCTGTAAGCCTAAATATTTAACTTTTGATATTTGTCGCGTTATTATATTTTATGATACTAACACTACATATATGTAGTACTATCATCCTGTCGACTATAAAAGTCAAATAGTTCCGAACTTACAGGTGTGTTTGTACATCAATGTTGTGTGTAAAGTATGGAACTCAATTACCGCTAGCACATTACGATAAAACAGTGGGCACCGTTCTGACTTACATTTTCAGCGGAGATGCTGCACGCACGTGTAAAAAGTCGACGATTGTGTCGTAAAGAACGTTCCGACCGCCACCAACTTGGGGGATTACGAATGAATTATTAATGTGGGTATTCGCATAAAACCTGCTCTGTTTTTTTCTCGTCTCGTCCAAGTTAGAGGGCCTTTACACTGTTTGATACGATGTCGGACAATTGCCGATACACGGTAAAGTTAATATCGATTTTTTTTTGTCTTTAGTGATAAAAGTGTGATGAAATGAAAAAAAAATATATATAAATATCAAATTGTCATTATTATGCTTCTACTGTCATCGTTATATCGTTGTTGTTGTTGTATTGTATGTGCAATGTATGTATGTGGAATGTTGGTCGATTCTTCTAGAAAGAGCAGAAAATATCACATGTACAAACATACCTATATAAAAGTCGACGACTCGCGGACATAAAAGCATCGGTCCCCATATCTCATGTCGATAGGCTACGACAGGCTGATCCATCTATCATACGTTTTATTTAATCCGATGTCAAAATGGCATCCGATAACAACAAAATCGTATCGGATAGTTCATAGCGGGCTTCTTCCAAGTATAAGTTACCTACGTCTGTTTGGTTTCTCTTTTAATGCGGGATATTTCGGGCAGAAAATATGTCTGCCAGTTTCAAAGGCAACCGTCTTAGAAGCTGGATTTAATATTCAGGCGATATTTTTTCTCACTTGCGTATAATTGTGAATTTGGCATCAATTTATGTATTTTTATTTAATTTATGTATCTATCGTTAACAACTCATTACAGTGACTGAATTTGTGTCCGAAGATTTTCGAGTTTTGTTAAATAAATGTGTTCTAAATAAATGTTTCTTTTTATAGATTTTCAAGACATTTTACGGCATTTATACGTGAATGAATATCTAATCTACCTGTTTTTGTACATAGGTACCAAATTTAAACTTTTGCCGTGCAATAAATTCTGAGAAAGGATTGTGACTGACGAAGAGCAAACGCTATTATTCCTGTGAAAGTTTCGTTTTTAAATCGAATTTAGGTTGTAGGAAAACTAAAGGCATTTACTAAAGCACACTACAATATAAAAAATATACAATTATAATCTGTGTCGCATCTTTGCTTGGAATGCAATGGAATGCTTGGAATGTGTGTTACTCTATATCTTCTCCACTAAATCGCCGTGTTTTTGTGTTGTTACGTCGTTATTCCTTTTTTATTCCTCGTCCTATTTAATTACAATCAGTTTCTATATTCTACCTATACTTTACTGCTAATAAAAAAAGGAAATACCCTCTATTTAATATTAACAAAATCTACCCATTCCTTTTTCCGACAACATAATATATATAGCCAATGGAAATATAGTTATGGAATAGAAAAATCGTGAGTACCCGTAGCAGTCTAAATGTTTAGATATAATCATAAGAAAAATCATATAAGAAAAATATACCTCGTGGTTAGAAATTCATGATCATATCTACCAATTCTTCACAGCTAATATCGAGCGAAGCTATAAAGGAGCGTATGCACACCACGTTCCGGTATTGTAATTTAGTGCAGTTAAACTGTAGTCGAGGCAGATAAAGTTCACTTACAAATGCGCCGCGCGGTGCGATGCGCCAAATTTTCTATATCTAGGCCTTATTAGAATATTTGTATGTGGACTACTATAGATATGAAAGTAATAAACGACTATCAGATTTTCTCAAGTCATTAATCAAGTAATCAAATCGTAATTTAGTTGTCACGGTTATTATGTAATTCGAAGAAGAACAGGGATTACAGTCATGGCGATTACGCCGTGGTGAAAGAAGAACACATAGGGTAACTGTTAGATTCAGAAAGCTTTGGAACGGTCAGACTGGTGTTCGTTACGAGAGACCTAGCAGTTTTCTTCATGGATGATTTCGATGGTTGGATTGACGTTGGATATTTTTACGTCAATACGCATCAAACGAGCATACGAGAAAAACAGTGCGTTTTCTTTTTTTTGTAACGTTTTTCCTAATCTACACAACCGGGATATGCGTAGTAAATTCACGCCTACAGCACGGGGCAGCTTATTGCGAATAATGTTAAGTACTGTACAAACCATTCCAGATTGTAATAAATTTGTAATACACAATTAAGACCCGAACAACAATGGCCTCAGGTGTAACAGTACACTTAATTGCATAAATGTGTATAGCAAATGTGGAACAAAAATAGCGGCTGATTGCCGGGTACCCGCAAATCACATTTTAATTACAGTCATCACAACAATCATGCCGTGTTTGATACGTGGATAATTTTGTGGAAAAGAACGGCAGTTACAAGCAGGCCGAACGTGTGAAGTAATTTCACATGTGTTTTAAGGGTTAATGGTTAATAAACGATTTTATGGCGCAACGGCCGCGCAACCCTTTGTTCGGGGAGGGTTGTGTTTATTTTATTTTCCAAGAAAGGCTCGTGTTTACTTGATCTTCTGAAATGAGGTTCCGTTTGTTATCTAAAAATCGATAGTAGAGTCGTTTGTTTACGCTGGATAATCGATTATCTATTTATATGTATTAGAATTTGATGCTAATAAAACCATAGGATAACTTTGTTAACTTTGCTAAAACAGCCAGAAAATAACATTTTTTTGTCTGTGCACAAAACAGTTCATTCATTGTTACCGTTGTAACGTATGATTGCCCATTGCTGGGCTTGGTATCGTTCACAATACGAGGGGTTAAGACCACGCTGGTCAAGTTTGAATTGACCAACTCCACACCTACAGCAAACTTAGCTCTTTTTATTTGGTAACATACTGTGATTCGTGCAGTGCATTAATATTATATTAAAGTGTAAAGTTATTTATAATATTTCTGTAATCCCTTCGCGAAATCCAAATATTGTATATAAAAATTTATTAGCCGAGTTCTACGGCGCATATTAAAGAAAAATCGTAAATATATTACAGTCTTGATGATTCTAAATTTTCATAAAAACAATTAGCTCTTGAAGAATAATGCAAGTACACTATATTTGTGAGCTTTACGATTATCTAGTAAAATAATAGAGTATAATCGCGAATCACGTTCCGATCCATATGCAACATGAAACAAAACAGCGATTTGTAAAAATTTATAAGGAAAAAAAACTGAACTTAGCGTCCGACCGAAATTAAACATAAATTTGAGTCCATCTCCTGAAGGTGAAAAAATTTCATCTCCTATTTTCTATTCCTATTGACCATTTGGCGTGATATTTTTTCTTCAAATTTTAATGGGAACCAAACGAGAAGTATATTCTCACGAACAAAAAACTATTTTTCCAAATTGATTTTTAAATAACTGAGTTCTAAGGTAAGAAACATAAAAATTGAGAGCCCCCCCTGTTGGAAGTCCGTTTAAAAAAGATACAATTTGATAACGTAACGGGTCCTCACGATACGTTTTATTTATTGCCAATATGTCGACCCAGTTGCACGGATCGTGGTCACGGCGAAACTACAGTGGCGAGGAGAAGCCGTCGACAAGCTAGTGGTAGATTAATCTATCTACTACTATCTAAAGCGTATCGTGAGTACCCGTTACATAATAAAATGCATAAATTCCGCGATGACATCAGTCTGAAATCATAAGTCGATTACCAGCTAGTTAAAATTAAAACCACTAACTACTATAGACTAACCAGTACCAATAAACTGAGTTCACTAACAATTTAGAAACGGAAAATCAGATAAGTATACTATTCACGTACATTTCCAGTTATTCATACATTTAAACAGTCAGACACAAAGTCATCGGAGAATTGTAGCCACTTAACGAACTAAGGCTTCACAGAGCGTAAAATCGCTTGTTACCCCCACAAAATAAAGTCCTCGAGCGACACGTACATACGGGCAGAACAGTGCTTATGAAGCCCTAACGAGTATAGCACATGTGACGATACGGGCGCCCTCTATTCCAAACAATACCTTCATTATACCGCCTATTAAAACACAAGAATCAACTTTATTATAAACGCAAAAGTTTCAAACTCGAACAATATCTAGTGTTGAACAAAAGGTATGTTAACAAAGAAAATCAACAGATGGCTCAGTGATAAAGGCGGGATGGGACATCTCGAATGAAGGATTCATTATGAAAATAAAGGGTCAAATCTGACATTGAAGTGATAATATATTCGCACGACACCAGGATGCGGTGTGAGGGTCGCAAATTTTGTGAAAATGGGTCTCATCCACGATCCAGGGATGTTTCCGTCATCCTTATAACATCCACAGTGGATTAACTAATCTAAATAGGTAGGTACATGTGTCAAATATTATTCTAATGTACACGAAAAAAAACGAATATATAGAATATTGACCCCAATCACATGTTGGCAGAACAAGGTGTCATAAGAGGCGAAAAGCCAGCCGACTTGGTGGTAGGGCTTCGCGTAAGGATTATATTATCAGTATTATTATTAAGTCATTAATACCTGGTACTAACTAATAATAACTAACCTAATAATAACTGGTATTGTTATTACTGGTATAGCTTTCCGTGAAGCTTGCCTGGCTAGTTACCTCCCTCCTGCTTGAGTCGGCCGCCAAACGACTGGTCGTATTCGGGCTGGCGGCTTGAGAGCCAGTACATTATATCTTACTTTCTTCTCATTTCCTCGTCGACAACGCATCGGTGATACCTTTGGTCTTGCTGATGTCCATGGGCGACGGTGACCACTTACCATCAGGTTGCTCGTCTACTCGTCGTCGTTGTTTGTCGAAACAATGATTTGTTTTTAGTTTACAATATATTTGTCCTTTGATCCCGTCAAATTATAAAATTCTTTACCTGTCACTATTATACTTTCGTACCCCAAACTCATTTAAAAATCAGGTCAAAAATGATTTGTCGACTCTGAAAGCTCTTCCTACATTGAATATTTACCTATTCGTTGCTATTTTTGTTCTTATGAATTAGTCACTAAAAAATATTACTGTTAAATCGTTATCACCCTGTTCTTTTTCTTGCAAAATACTATTAAGGTTTTCTGGCAGATGTTGCTTTTTAGCAATAACCGCCAATGGCTTTATTGTCTTGTATATCTTTATATCTACATGAATATTATAAGGAGAGTGCGAATTTTTTGATATTCTAAAGATGCGGAAAGTTCCAGAGCCACTTCTATTTCAAAAATTCTCGTACCATTTGTAAGGTACATTATTCCAGGTGGATATATGCTAGTATATATATACAACAAGTTCTCCGTCTCCGTCTAAATGCGATAATCTCAGAAACTACGGCACAGGTTTTCATACGTTTTTACCGATGACTCACGAGAAAATCTTAGGTATATGACGTTAGGAAACATTTTATAAAGCGCCTGATAAATCTGAAAGTTCGATTAGTATTTGGAAACGTAAAAATCTAATTTTCCGTTGCGTGGCTAGGTTTGGTTACTGTACGAAATGGGTGCAGAATAATGTGTATTTTTATTGTACTGTTATATACATTTTCGAATGAGTATGTTACGTTGGTAAAAATTAAGCGCTAATAGTTTATACATATGTAATTGTAATTATGTGCAGTTACAGGCTTGAAAGGGCAAGGAACCGGTTAGAAAGAAAGATTTAATTCTTTACTACAATATATTATAAGATACCAAGCATTTTTCTTATAGATATAATACAATCAATAACTTAAATTTCTTTATTATTTATGTTAGTTATTTATTTCTGTGGCCACCAATCTGCCTTTCGGTAAATATGTACGTACAAAACGACCAGAAGACCAAGACCAACAGACGACCGTTATTAATTGACCCTTGAATTTAGATTGCCTGATTAAATTAGAATTGTGGAATCAAACTAGCCGTCTATGTACATAATATGACGATACTGGTTGGCTCGGAAGAAGTTGTTCTGTCATCTTGAAGATTAAATTAAGTTTAATTTCAGTTTATAAATACAATTGTTTGAAACTTATATCTGATCTTTATAGCTGTGAATTAGGTTTCTTACAGATCTTAAATTACGGATCTGGATATGGTTACATGAATAATATTTTACCGGTTTCATACGGTTACGAATATGAAATTATTTTGTATCATCCTATTTTATGGATATTAAATGATTTTGGACTTGAAACAAAAATTCATTCACAAGGTAACCATTTGACTTTATTTCTAGCTATCTATTGTAATCATAGAAAATACAATAGACTAAAAAATTTTATAACGTGTTTAATTTATCCGAAATTCGAAACATTTTTACCGGACTTGATTGCGATTTCGGTTATATTTTTATTTCGGATATTCCATAATTTCGGTTACGGTTACGTATCTCCAGATTATCCCCGCTTTGAATAATCGTCTCAACTAGGACTGTTCGCCAGTCACTCAGTCAATCAGAAGTATATAAACACACTTATAATTGCACTATAGTTTATTGTTTCGGGTTCATATATCAAACATCGCTAACTACCAAGACATGAGAACAAAAAAATATTTACCACATAAATGTCTGCCCCGGGAATCAATCCGGGGACCTGTAACTTGTCAGGACGTCAACATCGACTGAGCTACGGTATCGATACTAAATACTCGGTTGGCTCATATTAATTATTGTGTGTATTCATCACTTTTTATATAAGGGTTTATTATTTAACTTCTCGATTTGAAGTCAAGTCACGTTTTCGTATTTGGAGTGTACTTTAAAAACGGCTCCAAAAAATAATACGAATAAATTCTTCAACAAATTAATATTTGAATGGAAAAACTCTCATTGTCATACCGTCCGTCCGTTAAAACATCTAACTGGAAGCACGTGGCTTTAAACAGGTCTATTAATACCGACCACGCATAAACAAACACCTGAAGTTGTATGGAGAAACAAATTTCGACGTATTTACTTTGTGGCAACACTTCTGGAATTCTCCTAACGCGGCCGCCATCTTAACGTAGGGACCATTATAACTTGAACTCCCTCCCCTCCCCCCGCCCGGTAATGACGTGATCCTGTAAGCAGAAAGTAAGGAAGCTCTAAAGATCAAAGTGAAATGGTTGTTTTAAAACTCAGTGATCACGCGACAGAACTTTTCAAACAAAGATTATGGAGTTTTTTAACCTTTATTCTCTTTCCTGCGATCTCTTTGACTCTGTTTTGTGTTAAATATTTATATTGAAGCAAAAGTAAAATTGCGTTTTATTTCTATTATTTACGAGTTTCGTTTTTATTTGCCACATCAAATATTAATTAAATGACAAATTTGAAAGTATCCTTGTTTCTACTTTTACCAGTCTAGATTTAATACCGAAGCCCAAATCACGGTAACGAAGTTTTTAAAATCTGTTACTATATATACACGTTTAAACAGCTGACTGTTGGAACGCCATATTGTATTGATGTCATTGAGTTCAAACCATGACGTTCCGCTGTAACTTAACAGATTACTAATTGATTGATGACTATAGATATTAAAGACATTTAAATGCCCAGTGATGTGACCAATATCTGAGGGGGTATTGCCACAGTGTAGCTATTTGAGTCGACCGTACCGTCGACACACTGATCGATCATCAGCGTGTGCATCTAGTTGGATTGTGGCAGCAAGTGGCTCCAATGACCAATGATTATGAGATCTGAGGGCTTAATTTTTTTTACTCGTATATAAATTTTAAATTCCAGAATTTCTTCAACACAATATGGCGGGTACTTAAAGAACAACTTCCCAGAATTTGAGCTTTTAGATTAAGAAGATATTTTTTGTTCTTCGTCAACCCTTCAGAAGACATGGGGTCCGATCTAGCTGACCAGCTTTTTCTTCTACCGTCAGATTTTAAAAAAGAACTATGTCAGAGTTCGCTAATATTTTTTTTAATAATACATATATGTAAATTAAAAAAAAAAATTGGGTACTTCCTATTATGCTGGACGCATGGGGTTTAAGACATTATCTTAAGCTTTTTACTGACATGTGCGAGAAAAAAGTGGTCTTTTGAAGATTTTTATGAAGATTTAAGAAAAAAATTAAAGACACGTGCAATTCTGTAAGACGGAAGTTAGAGAGGGAAAGTAGTATATGTTAACATCAATTAATTGTTACGACTTGGATATGACGAGACTTTTGCTTAGTTGGTAATGCCGAGTGTAGGGTTCGATTCTCGGTAGAAATTAATGTTTCACTTTTGTTTTCGGTTCTTGCTTGTTTGTAATATCCTAGTTCTGTATGTTCTTTTCGCCCATAGCACCATAGCGGAATTGTAATGGGGTGTATGTGCGTTTATTAAGTAATAGTTAAAATGCAATCACTTCCGATAGGCAACCCCTTATACAGGTAGTAAATCTCTGCCCAGTGAAGAGTCCCAGATTCGAATTCCAGTCGTGGCAGACAATTGTATCGTAAAAATATTTGTTCTCGTGCTTCTGTTCTTTGTGAACGATATTGAATATAATTTTAATATTCAATTTATGAAAGTGTTTTTTCACTTTGACAATATAAAATGATTTTTTTCAATAAACAAGTTGTTGTAGCAGTCGCCGTTCTGTTTTGTGTGCCATTAGTGGTATGGACTGTATATACATGTTTTTTCTCCCTTTCTAATTATCTGTTCATACCATTCACAACGTTCACTCGTTAATCGTACTCATCTGTCATTTAGTGACAATTTAATTAAACAATACACGAACGACCATTTGTTAACTCAACCAACAATTATGTATTTTAGGTAATTGCCGGGGCATTAACAATATTTGTCATCCAAAAGTAATGTACCCGGAATATAACTCTGTCTAATAAATTAAACATGAAATCGATGCTAGTATTATAAAGAGAGAGTGCGATTTTTTTAGCTCGGGTATATCCGTAAGGTAATCTCTGGAACCCAAGGCAAATATCTGAAATATTATTTTACCATTCGAAAGGTACATTATTCCGGATGGACATAGGCTGTTTATCATCTATATAAATTATCTAGAGTCATGATGATATTTACTTTAAGTTATACTATTAAGAGATTGGTATTGTTTATAACTACGTAGTATCTAGTATGATAGATAATTGGTTAACCCCAACGAAATTGCTTCATTCTACTAGTTGTTAATAAAATAACGAGTTGGGTGTTAAATATTTTTAATTCCGATATGATTCAGTACTGAAAGTACCTGTCATTTAGTTAAATTTCACAATATTTCATGTTAAATCTGGCATTGTCATCAACGCCATCTATTTTACGAAGTTGTAATAAACATAACACAAATAAATGTAAGTTGTACGGGGTTTTATATTCAATATTTATAAGTATTGTACAAAATAACGTACAATATATTATATTATAAGATATATGCTAATAAATCATTATATCGTGTATTACTGAACGATACATGTTTAGGACATGACCAGGTGGACTGACGACCTGAAGAAGACAGCGAGCATCCGCTGGATTCAGAGGGCTCAGGACCGATCAGAGTGGCGCAAGTTAGGGGAGGCCTATGTCCAGCATTAGACCTCCAAAGGCTGATGGATGGATGGATGGAAATGTTTAGGTTCTTTGATGTTAGATGGCGTTACTGTTTTGTGAGCGCACATATTTTGTATGGATGTCCTCTATTTAACCTGTATACATTTAATTAATTTGGTCGTAACTGAATGATATCCAAATGTATTGACTGACCAAATAATAGTTGAACTCGGAACGAAACAATTATATTCCAACCGAATTAAAGCAATACATAGAGTTGCCACCATAATTATTCTAAAAATGATTAACCAGCTACGAATTCTTCGAATTTCATCCTTATCCCTAATAATATAGAGATGAGCTTTGTTTGATAATTTAATAATCTCTGCACGAGCATCAAAGGCGAAACTTTTCTCTTAAACTAACAAGAAGACCAAAATCTTTGTTCGGCCCAATTATATTCATAGATGAGTGATCATGACACAACAAAGTCACTTAAGAAGCGAGCGACGAGGCTAAGGACTTATACACACTGTTATTACAATAATTTTTGATAAACCCTCACTTACATGTCGGTATTTAGCTTCCTGATATTCCATAACATATTAACACATATCAGTAAATCATTAAAAGCAGCCAAGACTAGTTAAATATTCTATTTGACTAGATAAATTATTTTGCCCCTGCACGAGTCGAACTAAACATCAACTGCTCTACAGATAATATTACTGACACACAGGTTAATAGGACAGTGATTATGGTTACAGAGTTATATTCGGTCAATTTACACAAAGAAAGCATTATAATAACGATTACAGCTCGCTACGGAAACGATATTGACAACCAATTGCGTCATCGCTCATAATATTCAACTGACTGACAATCTGAAAAAAAAAAACCTTGCAGACCTACATGGCTGTTAATTTGTATATTTAATACAAATGAATATGCAGGTATCCATTCAAACGTAACACAAACACACGGAGTTACAAATTGAACTACCTTTAACATTGAATTAGGTACATTACATTAAAAAAACAATTTGTTTCTTTGTTTCATTCTTAAATAAACGGCCTTATATACGCGCCCTTAGCTCTGAAGCACGTTCGGGAAACTTAAAAGTACTTTTAAAAGGGTGAGCTTGACGGAAATTAGGGTAATCCAGTCTCGCAGAGTAAGCTGATTAAGAAATGTAATTTAACAGGGACATGAACCATGTCGAAATTCATTTGACGTCTTTCAAAGGCAGTAAGTGGCAAAGGTCACATGTTTCCTGTTATTTATTCGTACAATTATTTCCGCTATAAACGCTTAGAAATCGCGCGGGCTATGTAACATCGAATGTTCTAAGATGTTGGCATTACTCTCCATCACTTTATTCCACTGCTTGAATCGGCCGCCAAACGACTCATCGTGTTCCGGCTGGTACTTTCTCCTGGCCAGCCATTCAGTACTTTCTTACCTTCTTCTCATTTCCTAGCCGACAACGCATCGGTGATACCTTCGGTCTTGCTGATGTCCATGGGCGACGGTGACCACTTACCATCATGCGGCTCGACTGCTCGTTTGTCGGCTATTACCTAACATAAAAAAAATATCATGTCATTCACCAGTACTTGTCAAAAGCTATTGTGGCAATAAATAAATTGTGGAATTATATACATCGTAAATATTAATTAGTCTAGCGATTTTTACACAATTAATTAATCTCTGCTTGTTTTTTGTCCCTGGTGTGTATGTCTGACGAGCGGATGCACCCGCATTCGCTTCACAGCTCTGCACCATCCGTTTCTACAGACATAATCCTATATGTAACTAGTAAATATTATCCGGTGTAGTTGATGTGTGCGACCATGTCAACCCCAATACGTGTCTGTCACTGTCAATTTATTTTCAATTTTTCTACAAAATATAAAACGTGAAGCTCTCAATGTCATTAATTTTGTTTCAGATTAACTATGTTTCAATGATGATACGTCATTGTATTTAAATTAATGTTGATTCAATCTCATTAAAACTTAATTGCTACAAAGTAATAATAATCCATCATGTTGCAGGATTATGTATCCTTAAACCTTTGAAACATTTTCCTCTTAAAATTGGGCTATTTCTAGAGCGGACACGCTTGATTACAATCCCATTTCGTCTTAGATGTTGAAGAGAACTAACTTAGAAAGAGCCTGGAAAATGTTTTTCAAGTAATTGACGACACCGTAGCCTAGTTGGCAGTGACCCTGCTTGCTTGGCAGGGGTCCCCGGTTCGATTCTCGGCTAAAGTTGACATTTGTGTTACACGTAAATATTCCGAAGTGCTCTCGGGTCGTGGGTGGTTGTGCTGTCATATTGGGGTGTCTACGCCACCTGCAACATAAGAAATCCTATCTGTGGTTGTGTGTGTATAACGTATAATTATTTATTTATGATTATACTTATAATAATAGAGAAAAAACTAGCAGGCACATCTGATGGTAGGTGATCATTACCACCCATTCAAATGTGTAATACTAGGTGCGTGATCAACGTGTAGCTGTCGGTTAATAGCTGCTTAACTTGCTTTTACTTCGATAATCTAAATACGTCAAAAATATTTTAAGATGTATTTTTGGGAGGGTGGAAAGTAGCCACACTTGCCGTCGGTTTTCAGATGGGTGGGTTTAGAATCCAGCGAACTACTAAAGGAGGAATCTAACGCCAAACGCCGTCATTCACGAAAGTGCACCATGACCAGAAAAGGTTTTGGCGAGAGCCTTGGATTAATTTCCAAGTCGGTTGATCACTTCCATCTAGCAAAGGCGTGAGCTGTAACCAATGAAATTAAATATGTCTTATATATTATTTTAAACTTATATAATCGCAAACATTATACATTTAAATTGTTACAGGTACTCACGATTTTATACATATATAGTGAGTACCTGTTACAATTTCAATGTAACCGTAAATATTATCATTTATATTTCCGAATTTATTATTAAAAGATTAGTTTTTAATTTAAGAGTTGTAAGGTTTTTTTACAACGAGACAAGCTTCTAATTTGCAGAACAGGTATAAAGCCTTGGATTAATTTCCAAGTCGGTTGATCACTTCCATCTAGCAAAGGCGTGAGCTGTAACCAATGAAATTAAATTTGTCTTATATATTATTTTAAACTTATATAATCGCAAACATTATACATTTAAATTGTTACAGGTACTCACGATTTTATACATATATAGTGAGTACCTGTTACAATTACAATGTAACCGTAAATATTATCATTTATATTTCCGAATTTATCATTAAAAGATTAGTTTTTAATTTAAGAGTTGTAAAGTTTTTTTTACAACGAGACAAGCTTCTAATTTAAAGAACAGGTATAATTACCTGAAATGCGAAGGATAAATGTGGAAGAGCCTTAATTACGTGCCGGGCTCGGGGAGCACAAATCGAATAAATTGTATATTAGGTTACACGGGAACGTAATGTCGCTTAATTAATATTTTAAAAGTGCTGCGGTAAGGAATCTAGATGAATTTCTGAGGAGACTTACGTTGTTAGAATTTAGCTTTCTGTCGCGGCGGCTTTTAATTAATTTGTCGTTTTTTTATGTTAATTCATCTGATTGTATTTCGTAGTCTCTGTTAGTAGGTAGAATTGATTCATCGGTCGTACAATACGTAGCATCTGACATACAGTATTTTAAGCAGTGTCATAGCACAAAATTATTACGCTCCATCTAATAAAACACGATAATGTTTATAAATCAATAACGCAAAAAAATTGTCCCAGTTTGGTAATGTTTACATAATTGTAATAACTCTTGTTATCGACAAGTATTGTCAATTACAGCAACTATAAGTTACTATGAAACACTTGACACCGATATGTACGTTCATCTGTACTCTGTGTATCTGTCTTAAATATAGGTATTTGTAGGTTATTATCGCGCCACTAGCTGTTACGTTCTGGAAGAGAATACGTAACACTACAATGGTTTGGGATACATTTAAAAACTTATGGAAAACTGTGACGTAAATCATTTTCCCTATTTTCCAGTCGCGTGTTTGTCAGCGTCATCTTGATCCTGTGACGATGACAAAACTTGTTTTTTGTAATTGCCATAAGTTGTTTTAAAAAATGTGCTGCTGTGAAGTTTTTCGCCGTTCTTTCCTTTCAATATTAAAGGCCATTTTCAAAACGGTAGCAGCAACAATCACGTGTTTAAGTGTATTTGTATATCTAACTTACTATGTCTATACAGCGTGCGGTGATCTTCCTCTAAACCATTTACCTTGTTTCGTTTCTCGTTTTGTTCTGTTCCGTTCCTCGAAAACGTTTGCCCTGGTCTGCATGAAACACCATCGACCTTTCGTGATGGCTTATGTGTCTAAAGTACTTCAATAACCGCACTGTAGCTAATAATGTTTCTTTCATATTAAGCTCCTTCAACATGGAGATGTTAGCGCGGCACTTTGATTCGCCTCCAGTACCACATCGGTAGGTTGCTACCGAGGATAAAGTACATGTGCCTACATACTAATAATAAGTAAGAATATATTCCATGCTACCAATTCTATTAAACCAATTTGAAAACAAGCTATGTTTCGTAAACGTAGGCACTCGTGAAATAAAAGCCCGAATGTTTTCAAGTATTAAATTTTACTCTCAAATTGCGTGGTTAGGTCGGACGATCGACGTTCGTTGAACACTTACATGGAATTTGAATTGTGGGAGCCCGTAGATACCAATTCGTAATAATTGAATTGTTTTTTTTTTTACTTTACTTCTAATATAAAAAAATATTCGGTTGAGTCTTGGTTTCAATTTTAACAAGTTTTGTTAATGGAATTTAGATCTACGATACCTTAAAAAGGGCTAGAGGTTTGCAATAATTTCGATTTATATTTTACTACCTGATACCCACGACTTCGTTTGCGCTTGTTGTTGTTATTATATCAACAACGTATTTTAATGTGTAGAAAAAATATATAAAAGACAACCATGACTGAACACGTAGTGCTTAAAAAACTCGTTATTTCTTAAAACTTTATGTTACATAAAGGTATCGCAACAATTTTATTTTTAGATAAGGGCCAAGTGTCTAAGAGATATTATTTTCAAAAGTAATTTGTAATCTGTCCAGTCGTTTTCTCGTGATGCGCGCACAAAGACAGAACTCTTATCATTTTATTTACATGTAAGCCGACGCGGTTTACCTGTGCTGTGTACGCTTTAGCGAATAACTGCTTATTGAGTAACTGAATTGCTCGTATTAACCTGTTCTTTGACCACCTAGATTATCATCATTATCGTTGCAACCCATATTGTCCCAAGGCTGAGCTCGGGACTCATAGTGAGAGAGGTTTAAGCCATGGTTCGATACGGTGGCCAAGTGCGGTTTGGAAAAGTTTACTTTTGAGACCTTTATAAGGAACTCTCAGGTATGCAGACTCCTCAAAATATATTCCTTCATCGAAGCAAGTCATAATTAATCTGTAATACGCACATTATTTCTGGAAAATTAAAGGTGCGTTCAGAATTCGAACTCTAGCCTCCCGTGCAGCAGCCTTACGTTCAAACTACTTGGCTACTTGATATGATCAGATCCACATAGATAATGATGATACAGATTCCCAACAAATTAGGAAACAAGGATTATGAGAGAGGAACAGATGTGTGATTATAAGGATTTCGTGTTGTCATCGAATGTTGCATATAATAATGGTTTTACAGGTTGTAATAAGGCTAGATTAAAAGCAATTTAAGAGCAAAAATCTACTATTTTATATTGACATATTATTTAACGAAATGTAAGCATCAGAAGATCACTAAAATCAAATCTCCAGTATAAACTTAAGAATCCGTTTATATGCACAGAAAACATTTCAAAAGGACTCAGGCAGAATTTGTAAATTTCGTAATTTTTCTAAAGAACTTAAAAATTATTTTCGGATTTAAGAGATAAATTGTACAAATGTAACGAAATATATAACTTCTTTCCCTTCGTATTAATTGAAACTACGTAGAGAGCTTTCAAGCATAATTTGTCACAGTTATACAACGAGCAGCAGCGAACTCATCTTATTGCAAAAGGTTAGCGTCATTTACACTTTGATATCACCAACGCGTTGCCAACTAGGAAGTAAGCAGATTGCTTATTTGTACTTATTTATTTTGTTCACAAAATAAAATTACAGGAAACCAAATGTGTATGAATGTTTGTACAAGGGTTCTACTTATTCCCAATCAGAAAGGTCTTTCAGTGTCCAGTCTTACAGTTTTTCACCGGAGCCCAAAATGTAGTAAAGTGATACAGTTAGACAAACTTAATAATAATGTGTAGCTATATGAAATATTTGAAATAATTAAATTTTCCTCTTCTATTCTTGTCCATGAAACGTTACGTTTTCCGCGATATTTTCTCATCAAGCCTCCGCCGTGATGACCGCGAATAGCAATTCTGACGCGCGAACATAACATCTAAGTGAGTTAGCCGAACAATTTCCCCTGTCATCTAAATTCATTAGTTACTGGTACCTAGTTTAAGTAAGTTACAGTTTATATGTTGACGGTACGTGTTAGAACGGACTGTTTACTTCGCTATTTCTACAGCGAACTTCGGTTGGCTTCGCCTATTCAGACAATAACCCAGGAGATGAATGCCCTTGCTATTAGAATTGTTGCTATCTATATAATCTCAATTATTCTCAAATTTACATTTTGTATGTCAAATAATAAATAATGCTTTCAATATAGATCAGAATCAATGGTAGACGGTGTGAGCGGTGGTCGGAAGCACCGAGCTTCGACCCTGGCCCGGGTTCAAAATCGTGCTTACTCTAAATGTATTATCACTTATTTCGGTAAAGAAAAACATCGCGATAAACTTTCATACTTAATATTTCTCCATATGTCACATTGAACATATGTATTTAAATACCAATTTACCGGACCCATAAACCATCCAGAGAACCACTTAATGGCACACAAAATATACATGATAATATATCCTATATCCATCCGGAATAATATAACTGTCGAATGGTAAAACAATTTTCCAAATAGACACCGTAGTTCTGGAGGTTGCCCTCTACATACACTGAAACTCACAAAGTTCTCATTCACTCTTTCTTTATCATCTTACCAGGGGCTCGCTTGATTTCCTTAGGGTTGAACAATTTAATGTTAAGAAATATTTTACATAACAGACACTGTATCATAGTTGATGAATATCATCATGTTTGTTGCTAATTTACATGTTATATATAAAGTCTATGTTCATCCGGATTATTATATCTTTCTAAAGGTAATAGAATTTTTCAAAAAGGTGCCGTGGCTTAGGAGATAACCTTATTCACAAAATTCTCACTATGTCATTATAATATTATTATAGACTGTATAATGTTGTAGCACGAGTTGCCGAGTGTTAAGCCATAGCGACGGTTCTGCCATCACTCAGGTCACGTGTCGCGTTCTATTTAACAACTGTGTCTATTTAACAATTTATTCATCACTCTCTTTGATACATTTTAAACGACATATTGAATTCTCAATCCTCTTCTTAGATTAACAAATATTAAATATGGCTGCCCTGGACAGAAGCTGAAAGCCAATATGACTTCATTTCATTTTCAATTACGAAGCCCCAAATCAAATAGCACTGAGCAAACATTACAGCTATTACAGCCAGATGAGCCGAGTTACACGTTGGCAAATTAAGTTGTAAGACAACACTGGCCATATTGCAATGGCTTAATTAAGGTCCAAAATGTTCCTGTTGAGCTAACGGTTCGTGACAGGTGTCGGGGGTGAATAAAATTGGACCCTCGTCAGAGGGAGAACGTATTTGCGTATGTTGATGGCTGAATAGGATTTTATTTTCTGTGATGCATAAGTATTCATCCTCGACTAGAAGCTTAACCACTGCTTATCATACAACCTGCTAAACAACAAACGAAAAAGCGAAAGCGTGTACGTTGGGGTGCGCTGGGGGTCTGTACAACCTTAAGGGTTTTAAATTGATAAGCACTTGTTAATACTATATTACCATCAGATATATGTAACAACTACTACTAATGCACTGCTTTAATACGATACTAACAATGCATCGGATTACAGGTAACAAATCTCTGCAATTAGAACAAACAAGAAAGAAGGAAATTATATTTGCACTTTCTTTTTTAAATATTAGTATTTCTTTTATATATATATACACGCAATGTTTTACTTCACGTGCCATCTCCATCAAGGAGGTCGGCGACCATTTGTCGATACGTCTCACTATCAGCTATCGTACGAACTAGCTTATCTTTATTAATTTTTATCCTTGCTTTTTGTTTCCAATATAAATGCTTGTGTTTAACACTATGAAATGCTTTAGCAAAAACGATAACATACATAAACACATTCATTCTAACATCTAGGCAACGCAGAACTAATACTTGGATCACTACCAGAGCATCTCTAGTACCCAACCCCGTTCTGAATCCAAACTGTGTTTCCACTATATTCCTCAGTTTTTTCCGTTTTAAATAATTTACAAGAATATTTTCAAATAATGGCTCACGATTGACAAAAGCCTGTCTTCGGGAAGCACATCGTCCGAATTATAAAACTTATTAAATAATGAAACTAATTTGTCCACATTACACTCATGTATTAATTTTAACACCTCCGCAACTATACCATCAGAGCCTAATGTTTCCTGCCTTTTAACCGATGTTGGGCTGCTATGAATTCAGACTAAACTAATCAGTGCACGATAGAAATGATAATAAAACATCGACGAAGTCTTACTTCGACGCCGGTCGTAGTAATAATGCGCCGGCGCGCCTTGTCAGATTAGGTTAGGTAAAATAATGAGACATACATAGTTTGATGTGAACCACGACGCATATTGGTTTAAATCTAGTTTAACACAAGCTGTTAGAGGGCGCTACGACACCGTGGCAGGTGGCTCCTATTGTGGCTGATATTGGCTAGTGGCAAGCAAGCGATGTATGTACACGTCACCTATGAACCTCCGTAACATCAGAATTCTAACCCCCTTCAACGACGCATTGCCAGTCAGGAAGGAAATGGTGAACTCGCTCGTTAATTATGTTTGTTGTTTCAATGTAAAACATAGGCAGGGTTGCCACTATAAACAAGTCAAATTGTGTGTGGTATTGAACACAGATCAAAAGAGGCGACCTAAGTACAATCCTTTGTTTGTTGCTCAGCAAGAACATTTCAGCACGGCCAGCCGCTGGCTTTGAATTAATGAAGCGCACACACTTCAATACACATAATACACCCACACATATTTTCTTTGTTAACTCATTTGACAATGTAACACGCCGATATAATTAATATTAATTATTATATTAAATTAATTTGTATTGTAATTAATTGGCATTGTTCTAATTGACGCGTGTAATATGCTGAGAGTTAAGTAGATATTTGTATAAACGAATCGTTGCTTCTGTATACATTTACATAAATGGCACGAATGAAATCCAAGCCCTCGTTCCTTCTATGTTGCCTTTAAGATAATTCAAGATGGTTTAGTATCAGGGATCTCATCAAAGGCATCCATCCACTTAGCTGTATTGAGGAGCGGCTTCTTCATTCATTCGAATAGGAATGGGTTTGGCGGTTGAATACGGAAATTATATCTTAAAACGCTTTTGTAAGAACAATTTTTATTTGGCAAGAACAAAAAATTAAGTAAGTATCAATGCGGATTTTAACTAAGTATAACTCGTGGATAATTCGGAGGATTGGAAGGTGTCTTTTTTTATTTATTTTTAATGGTGACGGTGGTAGTCCACCAGACTATGGAATGTAGGTCTCCTGCACAGAAGGCCCGAGTATGAATCCAACACGCATCTCAAATTTGTCAAGTACATATCACAAAGTAATTATCAAATACTTCGGTGAATGAAAACATTGAGAGGAAATATAGCACAACTCTCTCAGAGAATGCTCCGTAATATTGATAAATGGATGTGAAGTATGCCAACCAGAACTTAGTCTGTGTGTTATAAAGTTATAAAAAAACTAAACAATTTTCAAATAATATTTTCGATTTAATTAATGTGTAATGTGCTTTTCAATTCTTGTCTCTCAAATCCGCGTAGCAACTGTAATAACACGATTAGCGTCGATAAGAAGATATACAATGTTAATTTGAGATTTTCGTTAGACAAGACGCACAGATTTTAATTACAAATAATAACAAAAAAATATAATTTAGAAGAAAATACATTTTGTAGGGATATTGAACAAGATATGATCCCCTTTTAAAGTAAGTAGTAGCTAATACAACCCACATATGCGGTATACGTATGACTTTGAATCGAAGTTCAAAGGCTCAAACTATCCTTACTGCGTCAAAATTTTCAAATCATGACATACATCTTAGCTTAGCAACTCTTAAGACCAATTATCACGACATTAAATACGCCGTTATCCGGACCCTTAAGGAGTTGGGTCGCCGTCAATTTGAGAGGATCATTAGGAACGTTTGAAACTGTAAATAATGACGTGTAAATCAATGACGCAGAGCACTCCAACGAGTGATAAACGTCAATCATTATTTAATGTAATTGTTGAACTTAATTGTTCCAAACGTTTCATCGTCCATCACCAAAAATCTTTGTATTTTATTCTTGCCGATTCTGTGTCGGATGCTGCGACATGTTTAAACATGTGAAAAAATAACTTATTTATTGAATACTAGCAAAAAACACCTTCACATCGCTTCAGTAGAATTGCGCCTTTGAAATAAAACTTGGATTGTTTTAGAACTGTGTTCTTCTCGTTCTGATTTAGAAATATATTAATCCACAACTTTTTATTTATGAACGGATTGTAATGAAACTTTAAATATAAGTGCAATGGATTAGTGATAAACATAACGAAATAGATTGACCCGTTTCCGAGATTAGCCTACACAAACGCACAGACAAAGAGTTAAAATTGTAACAACTATTATGTTAGGTTCTTTTGCGTTGATAAAGGGTCCTCATATATCCTTCAGGTACAGAATTTATTTATCGACCATGATCATGCTATCAGGGTTTCATAATCGCTTCAGGCAATACTCTTTGTTTGGCAAGAAAAAATATATGTAGACCTTGACTTTTAAAATATTTTGTCATATATACCTATGTAACTGTATCTAGTTTGTCAGTAATCTCGAAGCTCATTTCGCTGGCCCTGATCCAATAAAACGAGATTTTCGAGACAAGCTAGTCGGGTGATTGGGTTTTTATTTGATTATCTTGACTTTCTGGAACTTAGGTGTCTTTAAACTTATTATTGAAATGACAGATAGATTTGATTTTAGGGTTGACATTGGGGATATAAATTGAATTTAGTCCTTCAAATAGCGTGTGTGTTATGCGCATCAGAGTATTCGTGTTTAACTTTATATGTTATACGCGATTTGGTTATTGCTATTTTAACCTTTGGTATTGGTATCATGTTGGGCTTTTGCAAGTAAGTTTCTTCCAACGCGCAGCTTCAATCCAATCGCTACTTAAGTGTGGAGAACTGAAGCCAAGTATGTTCGCAGTGAGTGAGTGAGTGAGTTGTGGGCGTTAACCAATTTCAGTCAAAAAATCAGTAAGCCTGGTAGTTTCTGCGGTTTGAATATCGGTCTCCCGCACGGAAGTCTCGAGTTCGAATCCTGGGTACAGCTCGTAATTTTTAACATAAGTGCATAATAAAAATTAATTATCGTTCTATTCGGTGTAGGACAACATCGCGAGAAAACCTGCACACATAAGAGTTCTCCATGATTTCTATTATTGGACATCATCAGGTTTGGAGAAGAAAAACATGTTACTGTTAAATACGCGTTGTGCATAAAAGACGACCTTATCGCCAAATAGCGATTTCTTCCAGATGATAACCTTTGGAAAAATGTCAGAGGAAAAAACAAAAAACATGTTGGTAGGGTGTACAATGCAATGGGTGTACGTTACGTGAACAAACTATATAAATAATATATGATAAATCTTTATATGATGTGATAAAGCATATCCATAAAACATGTAAACAAACACAGTTGAAAATGAAAAATACTATATACAAATTGAAAACAAAGATAAAAGATAAGAAGCATTCAAGGAAACCATTAAACTAATAGATAGTGTCTCTAAACTCGTTTTTTGAACTCTGATACTAACAGGAAGGGAAACCCATAGTCTTCTCAAAGGTATATAAAGTCCGTGAATCCGCATTTGACTACCGAGAATTACTATGGTCCTAACTCTCAAGGAGACTCGAGCCCACCAGTAGGACGGGAATTAATCGAAAAAAACCTGTCTTGTTATAACAAAAATATTTAATTCGTGTATTGATTATTAAAGTAGATTACGTTCATATAAAACATTTTTCTTTACGGCTTCTTGTAACTAATCGAACAGCTATGCAAAATATTATTATTATCGTGGCAATGAGCTCGAACAGGCACTAAACTTACTAACCGGTGAGCTATAAAAACCCAGTAAAAGCGTTATAAGGAGTAACAACAATTAAACATTTCATTTAGATGCAAATAATGCGGCGCGGGTGCGATCGCATAACAACGTCAGATTGTGGAACTCCAACAGCTGACATCCAACAATATAATATCAATAACCTCCTGTTGAGGAAATACCAAGGAGCATTTTTTATTGTTATATTAAGTTTGTAAGTGACGTCTCTATTTTTTTTATCAAGTGTTATACTATTATATAGAATTCTATACATATATTTATGTATATATGTATCTAAATATCAGTATAAGATACTCACACACAATATGTGTTTATATTTGTAGTTTATTACCTTATTTCTTATGTATACATTGTTTTATTTTGCCTAATTTCCATGTCTGCTGAAGGACATTTTATTTTGAAATAAGTAATATCTTTTATAGTGAGTTAGTCTTCTGCAACTTAAACTATCAAGTGTACACTTAATTTTATTAATAAAATAAATTAATTAGCATTTGGTTGTGTGAACCGTGAAAGCCTCGTGGCCTAACGATTGCCACGTAACAATATTAACCATTAAAACTCCGACGAATTTCTTTACCAGCGGTCACTTTTAAACCGCGCCGTTCGACCACTCACGGTTGAAACGAGTCGCCTCTAGAGTTTCCCAACTCTGTTGACCGAACGCAAGTAACGATTGACACAAGTCAGACCATCACCAGGTCCTCGGGTTATTTTATTCACCTGCATATAACTAACAACAAAACTGTAATGGGGAGGAATTTGTATGTCAAGTATTTCCTGGAAATTTTTTTTGGACTTTTTCTGTCTTTCTGCACTAAATAGTGTTAGAGGATTCTTCGCTTGTTTCTAAATGATATAAAGGGTTATAATGTAGGATACTTTTATCCCGGGAAATGGATCTGTTCCCGCGGGATTTACAAAGCGAAGCGACGGCGGGTTGGTAGATCCATATAAAATAATAATAATAAGAGGTCGCACACACCTTCCCCTACGCACGTGTTCCTTGTTTAGCAGGTAGCATGCACATGAACACATCGCAAACCACGTCCCGCGACCAAACATTTACCTGACACAATGTCATCTCTACATCGATCACGGGGTCATTGATTTGCCGACCCCATAGCCCAGATGGTAGTGAACCTGCCTGCCGAGCGAGGGGCCCGGGTTCGATTCCCGGCCGGCGCTGACATTTATGTGACAGATAAATGTTTGTTCTCGGGTTATGGGTGTTTGTGATGTCCTATGTGTATATCCATGCCACCTGCAACACTGGGAATCCTAGTGCGGGGGTGTGAGTGTGTAAACGTTTATTATTATTATTGTAACCAATACAGAATTTACGAAGGATGCCATCCACGTTTCGATCATGACAAATACCCACGCGTGCAAACAGGAAAAATATTACATCGAGATGATTATCGCTAATTCTCAAGAAAGCCGTCAGAGGCCGACGGCTGGACTGTGACAATGAACTTGGAGATTAGAATGCGAATAGCCGACCTTCGAGCCTTCGCCGCGGTCATTCGCGCTGGCCATGTCGTAACGTGACGAGTGCCACCGTTGCTCGCGCTCATTCGTCTTGGACATTGAGTAAATGTTCGCTGCGAACTGACAACTTGGGGATATAACGCGTGATGTAACTTTAATTATGGATGCAAATTTAATTATGGGCTTCCTATTTTGTTGATACGGAAATATTTTAATATTGAAATGTAACTGGGAAAATTACACAGAGCAGCAACATGCAACTGTACCACTCATTTAAATTAGAAATCTCTTCCAGTACACCCGCGAGAGCGCAAAATTTAGTGCATAGGTACTCATGATTACTTATACACGATAAGGGAAAAAAATCAAATTTAGTCAATTGACGACCCCATAGCCTAGTTGGTAGTGACGCTGTCTGCCGAGCGAGGGGTCTCAGGTGCGATTCCCGGCCGGGAAAGACATTAATGTGACATGTAACATTTATGTTTTTGTTGATTACATTAAACTTTGGTTGTAAAGTTCGTTCTTTGAACCAGTATTTCATTTATTCGTTAATTATTTCAGTAATTCATTCACTCAATCGTTCATTCATTTATTCAGTTCAATTTCAAGTCCATTACAATTTTACCATTATTTTCACAAAGAGCGCTCTTTCAGAACTGTTTAATTTAAATACATATTATATTATCTGTATTGAAGAATATTTGTGCTACAATTTAAATATTTTAACAAAGTGATTTATCTCTGTAGGGTTGATGTTTTTATGGATTTTTTTTATTGTTCTACATTTTATAAGTTTTTCTTCTTGACGACCCTATAGTCCAGTTTGTAGTGAACCTGCCTGCCGAGCGAGGGGTCCCGGGTTCGATTCCCGGCCGGCGCACACATTTATATGACAGATAAATATTTGTTCTCGGGTCATGGGTGTTTGTCATGTCATATATGTGTATGTCCACGCCACCCGCGACACAGGGAATCCTAATGCGGGGGTGTGAGTGTGTAAACGTTTATTTATTTATTATTCTAACTTCTACAACATTCACGTTTTGAGCTTATAATTCTAACTCGATTTTTGTCAGTCAGTTTTAGTTTCATTATTTTACTTAACTAGCGTGGCTTATTCAAATATCCGTTCATGTGAATCAGCTGAAAGAATTCGACTTAAAAAATTTCGACACGGCATCCTTGTTCCAAAACTCAGTCGCGATCACTGCTACCTGCCGCGATATTTTTTCTTAAAACCCTATTCCTGTTGATTTGAATCCTGAAATAGCGTTACCATCTGATTGTTTTTTATCGGACGAGTCCCGGTTAAAAATCAGTTTTTACAACGTTGAACATTCGTTAGTAGCGTGCAACATCACAATTGGTATCTATCTACCTACAGACGTCCCATTTTAATCAATTAACTCACATTAATTATTATTCATTATAACTCTTACGCTTCTAATAAACTATGATGAACATCGGTCATTAATAAAACGGAACAGTCGTATCTAATTGCAGCGCATGGGTCGTAAGAGTAATTTTTATTTATTTATTTCTATTGCACCAACAAAGTAAACACTCGAACAAGCACATCAGACAAATGATACGTTAACATGGTAAATTTCGTCTCAATAAAAGATGCAAACCAATAATACTACAGGCAACAGCAGTCGTAAATCGATAAATTATATGTCGCATAAATTACATAACACAATTGAATAAAACATACACGTACAGTACATAGAGTTCATCTGTTAAACTATATTTTACAAAAAGTTGCAACAGTTTTAGTACACTATATTAGTTTAGAAATTAATACGTACATAATACAATAGACTTAAATATATATATATATAAATGTGAGATATATCGAATTGTGATCATTAGTGACATACATCGAGCATTCCTGCAATACCAGGGGCATTCCTGCAATACCAGGGGCATTACTGCAATGCCGGCTACGAAGGAAGTGTTGAAATGCATTTTAACCGATCTCCAGCACTTCAGTCGAAACACATTAAAAATATTTCACGATTTATTTTAGAAGAGCGATAATAACTTCGCTGGATGAAAATCTTATCGCCATTCGGTATTGACGAATTTGTAATTAGAATAATTCATAAATGCGTTACAAAGTCTTTATGGTGTTTAATTATTCTTTATTGTCTTGTATTGGTGGCTTAATGCCTAATGGCAGTATCTATCAGTAACATATAAATATGACAAAACTCATTAAAATCAATGACAAGTGATACAAACCGTTATCTTAATGTAATACTTATTCCGACACAAAGTATTATCTCGAAACGTCCGGAAATAATTTTATAAATGGTAGAACGCACTACCAACAATGATTTCTGGTCAGAAAAGGATGCGTAGAAGACCGTTGCGTGCGTTATTTGAATTCAAATTTGGAAGTAATGAATTACGATCGTTTATCATAGTCGACTTCGACTCAGGAAGCATTATGTGGTCTACGAGTGATTAAGTACGCGATCGATAAGCTTGTTATGTACGTATTTAGTTAGTGTTGTACACACGTGAATGTTAAGAAATAGTTAACTGTGTACTGAGACCGGTTCCAAATGTTTTAAATGTCCGCAACATGCGGCTAACTTATCAAGTTACCTTAGTACTTTAAACTGACCTAGTTTAGGTTCAAGAACATATTTGAAAATATTTTTTTATTGTTAACACAATTATTATCCATGCCTGTACATTAATTATGTATGCCTCTACATTATTAGTAACATTTATAAAAATAATAAATAGTTTAATTTAATATTAAGTAGCTCAAAAACAAACTTAATAATTTTCATTCGAGTTTGTTAATTAATAATACGGCTAAACATTTATTATTAAAAATATAAAACGTATTTTATTCGAATATCGCAAAGAGATAACCATTACACATGTGCATACATAAATGTATAATAATAAATCTAAAATAAAGTGGAATTTTAAGTTTTATCCGCTTTGTTCGTCTATTGGTCATGTAATTTCTGAACGACTGATTGAACTAACGTTTAACAATTACGCATACGGTGGTGCATAGTTACGTCGAGATTCAATAGATGGCGCTATACAACTAATTACCAAATTCTACATTCAAATACGTTGCAGTCAAACGTTGGGAAATACCAGCCAAATAATAGTGAATTTAGAGTATCATCAATTTATTTTTCCATTACTTTCTCATTGTTCCAGAGCATTAATAAAATTCAGAAAGAGACGAGGCGCGCTGGCTGACGATCATGAAATAGATATCGCGGCAACGATATCGAAACGTAAGTCGCAGACGATTCGATTGATTGCACTTTGCATCGTGTCGTCACTTCTAAATGGTCAACCTACTCACCGAACTAACTGTCACCGTAAATTATCCAGATATTTTGAAATCCGAACACAAATTATTAACAATCGTGCCTCATTTACGTTACATTCCTACGCTCTTGTATTAGTAAACCTTTTAAAATGTAAAATTCTATTCCCCAAATACAGCAATCTACGGTACCCATTCAAATTTAATGAAAAGCTTTGTTTCTCCCGCGCCTGCCATCCCATTTACTTTGTTAATAACCGCAATATACGTACTAAATTAGTTTTCACCTGTCGACGTAACACGAGTTTTCCATTTTGTATATAGGTACTTGGAAGTACATTGTACCTACAGGAGGATTGAACAACGCATACAATTATTCAAATTAAACGGTGGACGTATCGATATTTGTTTAGGCCTTGATTGTACAATTAATTAATGAAGTCACTAGCTCACAAAAAAGTTTAGCCGCTAATTAAATTTAGTTAGAGTACAAATACTATGCTCATTAACAATATAAATTTAATACAGCGCCATCTCTTGGCTACTAAGCGCTTAAGGTTCGTTTACTCGTCAGTAGATTATCAGATATTCTTATTCCATTTATGATATTATGTTTTATTAAAAATCACTAATTTATTTAAACAAACAATTTATATGAATGTATATGATAGTAAGCAGATATTCTATTCGAATTTTAAATCTGTTTCAATATGCAATTGGGTATTGTTTTAATCTTTCATTACAATTCTATCTGTAAAAGTACTGCAAGTATATTGTGGTTTTTTTTATGGTTCCTTAAGCAATAACCAACTTTGGCTTCCTGAAATTATTGTGTCAGTATGTAAATTAACTATCACTTGCCTCGGTGAAAGGAAAACATCTCGAGGAGACTCGCATACTAGTGTTATTCGTAATGTTCACACAGATATGTGAAATAAGCAACCTTGGACGTATCCTCTCCTATCGTGATAAGTAAAGGTTTCGGTTCCAACAATGGAACGGAAAGTTTTAAGGGCCCTATGGTTAGCTCAAATACATAGATTTAATAACGAGCACAAAATGTTTTTAAGCCTAAAGATAAATGTTTTTCGCCGCACTGTAACAATGAGAAACTTTAGTGGATTCATCATCTTAATGAACACAGACAGCCAAAGTTATTAAAAATGGATCCCCCGAGTTGTAAACTATAACGTGTTTAATTCACAAACTGTTGAAGTTTGCAAGATTTATAATAAATTCACTCGGTGAGAGATGAATATTTGAAATGTTCCGCAGTTCCGTCGAGTTCTTACTAAACATAGCGTAAAGGTACGGCATAAGTTTTTGAGCATTGAATCAACTAAAGAACAGTACCCAAATTTGTATTGTTTCATTGAATTATTTACCTTTCTCGCCCCATCATAAGTGCTATTATATTTGTTCGCCATAAATTAAGAATCTACCATCGATTAAGCTTAAACGCTCTTTCGAGTTTCCACCACCTTGAACTTGCAAAATCGTCTCAAGTTAACTTATATTTCAATAAAAATGAAACAGAAATTTGCAAGTACAACTTTTCAGATCAAACATTTCACACCTCGGTCGGTATGTAGAGCGAGGCTTTGAAATATTAAAAAAAGTTGCTTGGAACGCTGCCGGCTATTTACTGAACTTTGGTCCACACGAGCTCACTTCAGACAAATTTGCGTGACAGGCGTTGACTTTTTTCATATAGGTTGCGTTCACTTAACTTCAACTAGTTTATTAGAACGCGCGTTCGCTAGGGAAATTTGAAACATTCTAAAATATAATATAGTTGGCACGGTTACGACTTCAACGTGAATTCATATTGACAAAGTATATTTGTTTTGTCAAAACGGTGTTAGTCCAATAAGCGGGGCTTACGGCCGTTCATTAACAAATCATTATTATATTAACCCAACGGTTTATATAATTAGAACAATGCAATATTTTATTGTGTCCACATCATTGACATCACCATAGATAATAGTTATAGGTATAGAACACGCCGTCACTGTATTTTGACAAAAATATTTTTTTGAATGGAGTACACATTAGGTTGAAATTGCGCCTTATGATTTATTGGACCTCTTGAACCCGATTCAGGAAATATTCGAATGAATTTTTTTTTATAGTAGTGTAAGAATAATTACCGATTTTATTAAAATTACGAAGCAAGGACTCGGAAGGTTTTGACATTTGAGATCGTAAACTAAGTCCATTATCAGCGTTATAAATTTATACTAATAAATAAAATTGGAGTATCTATTTGTAATATTAAAATAACCGCTTTTTACTACATGCATATGAATGTATATACGGTACATATACCACAATAACAATTTTTACAATTTTTGTCTGTCTATCTGTTTGTTTGTTCCGGCTAATCTCTGAAACAGCTGGACAGATTTTGACGGGACTTTCACTGGCAGGTAGCTGATGTAATAAGGAGTAACTTAGGCTACTTTTATTTCTACTAAATAACTTTTCTGTTAAATTCCACACAGACGAAGTCGCGGGCACAGCTAGTGTTATATAATAGATTAAGTGAAGATTACGCTTTAAATGATTCGTTCGTTATATTCCACGAAATTTAAGTAGTCTTTCGTTTTTATATTTCACAAAAGCTGTCTGCAAAAGCAAGCGGAATATAAAAAATATTTAATACGGTATATTTATGTATACTTTACTAAAATAGACTAAAAGGTGGATAAAGTAATATTTATTTCCATTTAGAATATTATCGTGAGCGATTCGAATGTCATGTTCCATTTTCAAAGTACATAAAGCAGAATATCAGAAAATAGCGATAAGAAGCATTGTCTCGTGGACTGTTTGAAATTAGAATTCACGGTATTGGCCACAGACAAAGCGAAAATTGTTTTAATTCAGGTTCAATTTTATACGTGAAGTTAATTTTAATTAGTTCTATTGACCCGACTTCGCTTCCCTTACGTAAATATCCCCTAGACCGTATAAGGTAAAATTATGCCAAATATGACCTAAATCTTTTTAGTGCATATCACTTGATAAGTCCATAGATAATATTCTGTTGTCCTCAATATCTACTAGCAAAGCCCCCTCGCGGCTTCGCCCGCGAAAGATATGCGCGCGCTGCATTGCAATTTTCGTGGGGATCTCTAATTCGTTTTTTGATAAAATATAACAACGTTACTAGCTGATAATGTGTGATATGTAGCTTTTGACAGGTAAGAGAATTTTGGTCCACTAGTTTTTGAGTTTCTCCATTACAAACATTGTAAAAAAGTCTCTTTTATATCAATATAGACAAAACCTGGCAACATTTCAATTACAAGATAATTTAATGTATTTTAGACCCGCTACTCTTTTAGTCTTGCCATAAATTTATGAACATGCTCAATTTAAAAAACAAAATGGCGTTCCTAATCCTAAAAAAGTACTATTTACTATTGGAATAATATCCTTTTACATGAATATTTGTTATTAACAACTGAATAAAAAAAAAATAAACAAAAAAATCGCTTTTAAAGCACTCTTTTGTTATTCGTATTTCACGACAGTCTCATTCGAGAGAGTGCTATCTAGTCTCAGTGAAGCCGTCGAATAGTTGGAAGAAAAGAATTATGTTTGAAACGACAGTTCGAAAAAATATTGAATATTTTTAAAAAGAACTTACATTCCACTTTCAAATTGTTATTGTTCGAACCGAATCAACTTTAATGGAAAAATCTCATAGTTTGCCCGATAACGGTTACTTGAGAATGGACTGGGTGGAAATAGTATGCTTACAAAAGTAGAATGTTAAATGAATTTGAAAATCGTTGTTAAAATTTATATCAAAATTGATAATAAGGTCACTTTTTTACATCGTTGTTGTCTCGTACGACTGTCAAAGAATGTCAGCAGGCTTCAAGCCTTATTAATAAAAAAAAACCTAAATATTAAGTCACACAAACAAAAAAAAAATAATATTTGTTTGAAAATAGCAGGTTTTAGTAAGAATTTGTATTGGGAAAAAGTGATTATATCTTTCTATATACTTTCTATATCGAGTGATAGACCGATGTTTTGAATGTTGGTCCTGCACTCGCGATCGAATCCTGCACGCATTTTTTTTTAATAATCATCAATAATTAATTATCATTTGCTACGATGAATGAGAACACCTTGAGACAACATGTGTAAGACAAGACATGTGACAAGATGTGTAAAGTCTGTGACGAACTAGACCCTTAACCCTAACTTCTCCTATTATGAGAATAAACCCAAACCCTACAATGGGACGTCAATCGTTTTACTGATGTTAAGAGACCAATAAAATAGGTCAACAATCCCGGCGAATGTCAACTGAAGTCAGTAAGTAGTTGTTGGTCACATTGTCGTTGGTATGATCAGGTGACCGAACTCACTGAACTCCGTAACAGCTCACAGCTGCTCTAAGGGAAGCCGAACAAAGACCATGTCTCTGGGCTAACAATTATAAAATCTATGAAGGACTTTCATTAAGTACACGACCTTCAATAATTATGACCATGACACAGAAGCGCTAGATACAAAATTACACGATGATTTTTTGTTATTCAAAAGTAATGTGCCGTGATTAATTCCGTTTTCTTGTTATTGTTCTTCATTGCAATAGAAGTACAAAGTTTTACAAAGGACGAATTAAACATTCGAGGTACGGAGGGCGAAACAAGTTACTGTTTCCTCTACCACTTTACCCAAGATGTTGTTAAGACCCTTCAGCAGGTGTCAACAGTCTTTGTAATATCATTCGAAATAAAATTAATATATGCTCACACACTTAAATCGGTATCTCTGTATTGCGCGATATTACACCTAAAACCGCGAAGTTATAAGTAACTTTGGTTTCAAATATTTCAACTGCTCATAACTCTAAAAGTTTGTTAGGAAGTTCGATTAACCCTTCCACGTATTACTTAACTTATTCATTAAGGATTAGTCAAATACGAGCAACGGGCCTCGCCCGATAGCATCACACGTCACGTCGCATTCATCAGAATTCAAGGAAGCGAGCAAGTTACAACTTCTAAAGCGTGGATTATGTAAATTCGAAAGTGTAACGTGCTTGGATACCATTTATGTGCTAAATGAATTATAATGTAACGTATAAATCTAAAACTCACGTTCCCGGGATTTGAATCCTTCGCTTGTTCTTGCTTCGATTTAAGACACAATCCTTACAATTAATAACAGCATTGGAAATTTATCACTCATAAAGCTCAGTCAATGTTATCAGATGTGTTGTAAATTTTGTGTTTGGTCAATAGACCAATGAAATATCATCGCGTTGAGGCGCGGCTGTATTGTCGGTTACATTTTTTTGTCATTTCAACAATACAATACAAAAATATTACTATCCTCTTCTTAGAACATTCATATTGAATGTTACATTCTATTCCACAAAACAAATTATTTTCCATGATAAACCGTATCTTACATGTCCTAATACAAAGAATATAACACGAAAATAAAAACATGGTAAAAAAAATTAACGTACCATGTTTTTATAACGGACTGCTTCTTCTGCTTCATTTATTTTATTTCTGCTGTTTCATATCAATTACAAAATCCCACCCGGACAGACGTACAAGAAAGCGTACAAGAAGTTACAAAAATAATAATAATAAATAAACGTTTACACACTCACACCCCCGCACTAGGATTCCCTGTGTTGCGGGTGGCATGGACATACACGATTATCACATCACATACACCCATGACCCGAGAACAAACATTTATCTGTCACATAAATATCTGCCCCGGCCGGGAATCGAACCCGGGACCCCTCGCTCGGCAGTCAGGGTCACTACCAACTGGGCTACGGGGTCGTCAAAAATACTCTTTAAGTACAGTTTTCTTATCAAACATTATTCGGTTTAGTTTAACTCTCCCGCACTTGTAAGTCTCAGATTTGTCAATTTTTTTCAACTTATATCTGTGTAAATTATAACCTATATTAATCTACAGCTGTCCTCCAAACCACGGAAGCACACATTTAAATTATAACTAATACAAATATAGATGTATAAATTTATGAAAATCACGTCAGTTTACTTAATCAGGCAGCTAAGTCATCCAGCTTTGTTACATCCACGTAAACTCCTCAAAAATTTTTAAGCACTCCAAATGCAGACAACCCTACGTGATGAAGAAAGTATCTGTTGAACAAAAATAAAACACTTTATAGTACCACTTGAATTTGGTTGTCTTTTAATTTTTATAACTTTAAGCTTCTGTTTACTGCCACAGTCAATAGTCAAGCGTTTACAAAAAACTATACCCTAAAACAGATACTCAAGTTTGTGCTCGTATTACACGCAAGTAAAATTCCTACGAGCGCTCAGTGCACGCTGTCATCGCCTCTCCGACGACGGGAGACGGTCTGGTTTCGCGTGACTAAAGATGAATCTTAGTGTACCGCTCTTTGCTCGGGGTACATCTAGTTGAAGTAAAACAGTCGCGTTTGTGAACATATGTTCCGAGTTGCTGTTTATTTAAGATTTTGTCGTCGGCCGACGCAGCGACTATGGAGAAGATGCTTCGTTGCAACTCATGAAAATCCACACAATGGGTCTTATTCTGAGAAGCCTGGTAAAAATTGATTTGATTTTTGATGCCATCTCGATTTGAACTTGTACTTAATATCAAACGCGTACCAATTGTAATTGAAAACCAAAGTTGTATTGTCATTATTCGCGTCAAACATAATAATCATTTTATGAATGTTTTCATTAAGAGGTAACTTGCTGTATTAATTAATTACTGCATTGAAATTAGAAGTGTACTAGAATACACTCCACTAGATCGCTCCAGCATGTTGCTGGGAAATTCAGTCACTTAGGATTCATTAAAATAACACAAGATGAGCCAAGTAATAAGTTTTTAGATTGCGGCTAATTATCAACATTTGATTTAATTTATTCATGAGGACGATAAACTTGTCCAATAAAAGTACCTGTAGGATCAGGCGAGCTCCCCGAAAATAGCGTCAGCAGGTTCCCTGACCCTCCTCATGTACATTGCCTGAATGCCAAGAAGCTCTTAGTTGGTATCAATTCCACATAACCGGGAAACTTGGGTTCCCAGGTTATAATAAACTTAACCTACTTTCATGGCAAACACTGAATGAAAAAATATTCTGCGTTCCTAAGTATTCATTAAGACACCCACTGATAGAATAGAAATATGAAAGGAATGGAACACGAAAGGCTGATACTAATGATGGGGACACAAGGTCAGGGTAATTAGAAATAGAACACCGTGTTTGATGTCACTAGGTAGCCAGGCTTCGATTAATAACTTAATTAATTTTGGGTAAGTCCAGATAATATCGGAGCCAGGTTTGTACGGTGAATTCAAGGGCGTACCCGACGGCCCACCGCAGGTGTCTCCCATTACGTATTCCACCGCAAACTTAAATTTGCATGTATTGAATATTCAGGGCACTTAATATTCAACCTTATCAGTTTGAAATAGAATTCCAATTTTGGAAAAAATCTCTCGACAATTGTAAGATTAAGTTTGGGCGTATTATAGCTACTTACGTTACACCGGTTGCTTTTATCGTAGATCTCGTAAAGCGGTAACGAAGTATGTATATTACATGTATTGTTATGGTTTTTGTAAAACAAACACGTTAGGCGAATTTTTGTTGTTATTTTTAAACATAACATTTTCTATGTTCTTTCGATTATATTTGCTTCCACTGAAGATATATGTATATATAAAGATAGATACTGCCCTTATTCGCATCCACATTAGGTTAATTCATTATTCCAGAGCCTAATGGTTTGTTAAAATTTTCCACTACGTATAAGTTGTGATCAATTAACGTAGTCTTCCAAAACATTCATTGTACTATTACGTACATCTAATAACCAAAAATGGTTAACAACGTTCTGTGTGACCATAATTCAAACATACTCTGTTACGACAATAAATTCATATTCGGCCATAGTCAGTACTATCCTTAGTTGTACTGTCTAGGTGATCCATAGTCTTCATCGCTTCTTTTATTCTTGTCATTTCTTGTATAGTAATTATTCATCGTGTTGCCGTCTGCTCGATAAATTTAAATGCTTTTAAAGTCTTTAATATTGCCAGTGTAACTAAGTCTATTATTGATCCCGCTTTATAATTCGAATTACTTAGAAACGACTGTTCACGTACCGGGTGGCGCCACTACAGTGAATAATCCTCGGCCCGATGAAATTCCAATGAGAGTGTTTAGCATATCTGTTGCAAGTGCATGGTCTATAAATATTTGCGAGCTGAACGACGGAGACAGCAGACGAGACCTCTTATAAGATCGTTATAAATATGACATGAATATTAAGCTCGGAATGATGAACAGGGATGATCGTACTTTAATGCTTCTGCTTTGTTAGTAATAACGTAACTTCCTTAACGTCATCTTGTCGGATTCTGGCAACTTCAAATTGTCTGGTTGGGCTGAATACTGATGTTACTTTTTCACGAAGAAGCTTTTGTATTTTGGTTTGAAGGGCGTGGACGCCAGATGGTCTATAATATACAAAGTGTGTCTTAGCATTCGCAGACAATATCTGTTGAAGTTTGTATAAAAAATGTATGCGAATCAAAGAAATGGAAAAAGTTAAATATAATCATGGCTATATGGAGTTTTATTGACAAACAAAATATTAAATAAGCCCCCGGTCGTTTAGGTGAGTAATGTTGAATAAATAATTGAAAATTATTGATTATTATTACTCTGAAAATAAATTGTGTTCCGACGAAACGGTCATGAGAACATAATTTCAGACAGATTCATTTTTCAGAAGAAATATGATGATCGGTCTAACCTTATAGCATAACCGATTTTCTCAACGATGCAAACGTACGAGCTTCGAAACTAATTTCATAATTTAATAGCTGAGTGTTGTCATACTGAGTTGTAATGGCCAGTCGAGTCGTTTGTGCATCAATAAAATTGCTGATGGAGTCTGGTTGGAAGTGTCATCTTATTTAAGTACTGCGATCAGTACCTACTGGGTTTTGATTGAACAAAAAATATAAATGGGATACTTTAATGCCGATAATGCCAAATGTAATTATGGATAAAAGAAAGCTTCTAGCCCTCAATGAAACCCGTATCGTAGACCTGCCAGTTAAACGAATAATGCCGGATTCGATTCTCGAGCAGATTCGCGGCTTATTCCATGATAGATAAAAGTTAGAGGCGATAGGATGCCATCGACTCTCTCTCTTTCTCTCTCGACTCTTCTGAAAATCGTTCATCTTCTTCTCTTTTACTCCTAAAGCGTTAATAGTTGTAGGCTCCTCAATTGTCTTTTGCTTTTGAAGTTATTGTATCATTTTTGATACATTCCAAGTCACAAATATACACTCCATATGCGTCATTGACATGTAACATGAGAAATGCTGGTGATTAATGTGGAATTGTCATTCTGGAATTAAGATTATACTATCCATGACTGGGCGAGCAGAGAGGACAAACAGTCAGGATTAAAGGTTAGTGAACTATGCCACTGTTATTGCTGCTGTGTTCAGCAGAACACTATATCAATCCAAGAGAGCACTATTAACAGGGTCTCTATCTTCGCAACCGAAGCACTTCGAGAATTAAGTTTTATTTTAGCTGGAACAACTATTAAGGTTGAAGGATTAAACAGAGCGGTACCCAACGACCTCCACCAAACGAGATTTGGTGCCATTGGCACGACTGCTACTCAGCAGGGTGTAACGGCAGCGCAAGTCGACTTGGACTCGAGAACTCTAAGAATAAACTCTACTGCTTGATTTCGTCAGATAAAAGTTTTTGAGGTTGAAACCAATTTGTGGTCTCTTGAAATCGATTGGCTATATTCAGACCGGTGCTTTTTCACTCAAACACAAGGGAAAGGAACTAATATCAGGCAACTAGTTGATCTTATCATGCTTCAGAAATACTGAAATAATTTACTGCATATCAACCGAACTGGTTAATAATGCGATATCGATTAACAAACATATCTAAATATTCAAATAGGCTGCGATACACCCACGTCGTTTACACAATAGTAACTTGCTCTGAAGTAACGTGGAAGCTTATCATCAGAATAAATTATATCATAAATACTGTGGTGTGGGTACTCTAAGAGATGTAATTGTCAAACGAGGAATGTTAGTTTAATTACCAATGCGTATTTAATTAACTCAGTCTAAATCCTTGATTGAGTTTTGAAATGTTTGCCTCTTGCGTATCGTATAAATATAACGGCTCGTGGTATATTAATTGAAATATATATGATCCTTTTTCACCGTTGGTCGGAACCAAGATGCCCGAATTTAATTCCGAGGGGAAATAAATAGCAGCTTATGTCCACGTACAATAATTACACTTTATATTGGTCAATAACATTGCGGATATTAATTTGAACGGAATCAGTATAATCAATTGATTGATATTTAACAAAATTATGGGCTTCCCTATAAATATTATCAGTGTTATACAAAATTCATAATTCTTAGCCTCTGTGTAAAAGTCGTCCTTCATTTAACAATTATGAATTAATATACCCATTGCCGTCATAATACATTTCACATTTGCCATGTGAAGTTTCGTTTTGTAAGCAAACTGCAATACGAGCTTACAACCTCTCACATTTGCGAAGGAACCACATTCTAATTCTGTGTTGCAAATGGCTTCTGATAGATTAATGCATATACTTTGCACGTTGCATTTTAAATTTGATGACTAAGTGCCATAGGCGTGTTAAAACGCTCATACAGTCAAATTGCTGTATTAGATTTCTCTATTTTGCTATTGGCATGGGCATTTTCCTCAGCACACAATTCGCCGAAGAATAAAGGATGCATCCAGCATCGATGACATTAGTGGTAATCCTTCACACTCTGATTTTCAACATACAAATTATGGAACGAGCTTTCTTCCGAGGTATTCATGTATCTCTATTACATGGACTCCCACGTAAAAATTTAAAATAAAGGCTAGAAAGAAATTCTGAAAATCATGTTAAAAACAAAATGAAAATAATTAATTGCGTGCAATGAAAACTGTTGCATGATTTAAAACGAAGTACAGCAGCAGCCAAAAATAACAACTTTGATTTGTAAAATTTACAGAAGATGACCCTAAAAGAGAATAGTGCGTGCTGTATTGCATCCTTTCCGATTGAAACATTAAAAACGCTTTTCAGAAATTCATCGGCAGCTAAAAGTCATTTGGCTAAGATTCCTTTTGTTAACTTAATGTGATACGAGTTCACCTTTAACGTTTACCTTGCCGTTAAAGCCACATTCTAATTCGGTATTGCCAACAGCATATGATGGATTAATGCACGCTTGCGTGTTGCTTGATGACTTGCCGGATTAAATGATCGAGATTCACTCTATTGATTCGCGGTCCATGTTATAATGTTGCGTGGAAACTACTGACCTCTGTTCTCATTCTCAGAATGAGATGTATTGAAGCATGTAACATATTGACTATGTAATGTTGTCATACACACTGATAAAATTGAGTAACTTATTATATTACCTTTGTACTGTACTTCTCGCTAGGAAGCCCTCAATAAATTATCTATATGTATAAATCAAATATATTCATGTTCAATGTCAGCATGCGCTAAAAGTACTTTATTGAAATCTATAGTAATTAAAACTAAAAAGTAAGATATGTCATTTGGATTGAAAAAAAAACAAGTTTACGTTAACATTGACAAAATGGCGGTGATTAAGATTTGGAATACAGGCAGCATATTGAGAGTAAAAACCTAAAATTACAGTTAAAACTCATGGAACACTGATAACCGAGTAAATAGATATTTACGTGAAATATTATAATGTATTTGTGCTTGTGGAATCTGTCGTTTTATTTAGCATCCTGACACATTCTACGCCCACAATCACAAATTCTACTTCAGCTAGATTATATAAAACAAATCTCGCAAAAGATTAACGTTGTGTCGTCATGTATAAAAAAATAATTATCTTTCAATAAACACCACACCACGCCCACCCCTCACAACTTCATCTAGTCATGAGTCACATATATATAGATAAGATATTACAATTATATAGACCTGTTTACATTTGTTGCCGCACCCCTTGTTCTGCCGACAGAATTATTAATACCTAAGCTGTAGTATCTTTTAAATTACCATATATAATGTATTACTTTATATTAAAGACTTACTGTCTCCCAGTGAAAGACGACGCTATCGTAGCTACAAGTGAGCTCTTCAATCTGATTAACCACTTCAAAGCGCTAAAGACGCTGGAAGCGTAATAAATGATCTGTCTGTCTTACCAGCGAAGGGGAGGTGAAAGGCAGGGGGAGCGATTCTCGCCCTCCTTACATTATCTTGTAACTCGATTTAGCGTCCAATGCAGCGGCAATTTCAGAAATTCTAAGACTATATCCCTAATGTAATTACAGTTTCGTTAAATATTTAAATGGAAGGTGGAGATATGGATCTGAGTAAGACCTAATACTCAGGTTTAGATTTTACGTTTTTAGGAATTTCGATTTTTAAATATCTAGTAATAGTCATGATCATTATCGGTCCAACCTCAGTCCCACTGCTCGAAAACGACATAGGCCTCTCGCAAGGCGCACCACTGAGCCCGATCTTCCACTGTCCTAATCAAAGTTATTACTTTCCACGGCTGTGCTCAGATCGTCGTGTCATTTAGCAGGAAGACGTCTTACGCCACATTTACTTAGACGCTGTCGCCGCTAGAGTAATAGTAATACTTAAATAGTTCTTAAGGCCATATTACGCAAACATTTTAAACTTAAGATTTTAGTCATAGGTTTTTAAAAACGGTTTTTAAAATTAACAATGCCATCGCTGCAACAAGTCCTTAGCTGACTTTGAAGTGAGGTGTACCGTACAAATGGTTCTTGTCTACAAAATGCTAAGTTTAATTATAGTTCACAATGGATAGCGTAGGTCAATAGCTAACAAAAGAAAATACGGCATAGCTGATGTCAATCAACCGATGTCAGTGGACGTCCGTAAAACCAAAGGAATCAGACGTCGTCGGCAAAGACAAGCGGGAAACCAACTAGTTGTACGGATCTTCAATGCTCTAACCGGAATATTTCCCGATCAAAAATATTTCACGGTTAAACTTCAACTTGTTATTATTGGTCAAAATGGCAAATGTCAGGGGAGGCCTATGTCCAACGGTGAACTTTTATAAGCAGAACTTCACGGATCATTCTAGGCGGGTAGTATCAAGCGAGGCAGTTAAAAAATATACCACCATGCAGTAGTACTAGTTTAAGCTGAGTGATGTAGAGCCCAGCCTCACATGGACTTTAAGATGGAACCCAAAAGTGTCATAATCATTATCATAATCTCGGTAACAATGTGATTGTTTATTACTGTGACTTTAAATAATATATTTTATTTCTGTTACAGGTAAGTCCTTTTTGCTGCAAACGGAATACAACGAGATTAGAAAAATTTAGTGAGTAATATCACTTATATAAAAGTGGCCGGATGGGTTCGGTTTTACTTGTAATGATTGCCAAAATAGGCACTTTTTCTTCTCAACCCTCGTAGCCACCCCAACGCGCAAAATCCAATAATGCACCCTCCGGTAGCCAGCGAAGTTTTATCATCTAGTTAAAGATGTTTATTTTTAGCCGTAGGTATAGGTAACCATGTACCTTGCGGTTGTTGTTTGTGTAGCGAGGGAAATTTTATCTACCCTCTCGAAGATCAAATAGGTTACGTGGAACTTTTACTCACTAAAATCGTTGTGTGCGTATGCTTCATTTATCATCAGTTGCTACATGCGAACAACTGAATTTCTATGTTATATTTTGACCAGAACTAAACTTTCTAAATGAGCTCCGAACAAAAGAATATCCTTCACGTGTGTTATAAGTATTTATCAATTTTTTTCTGCCATTCCTTTGTTCTCAACAGAGAAGAGAAACTTACTTGTCATCAACGTATTACATTATATATTACAGTACAGAACAGATTGTATATAAAGAGAGTACAACGGGTGGACTTAATATTCTCTACAGATAATATTCCCTTGGTGTTGGTAATAAATCACTATCATTATACGAGGATATTACGCTACATTCACAAAAATGTAATCCTACAAATGTACGTACGTATATTAGTTATTATATGATACGAACGCAGACAGACAATTCTACCAAAACAGACTCGAAAGAAACAAAAACAGTGTACGCACCGTCACAACAGACTTGAGCGCCGGGTGGGGGCGGAAGTAACGAAATCTCCCGCCGCGTTGCCATGGCGACCGACGTGTTTACCGCGCCGTATCGATCCGTCTGCGTTTCCCTGTTTACATTCCCCATGATGCACGTCCGAAATTCGAACGCTGAACCCGGCCGTAGTGTTGTTTAAAAGATATTCGGGATGGTTTTTGATATCAGAGTTGGAATATAAAGAATTTCATTCATGACTGGAATCATGAAGATTTATTTCTTACCATAGACTAAATAATTAATCGACTACTAAATAAGCTGTCATTACTTTATGGCTTTATTTATAATTATATTCATGTAAATATTCTGCTTAGTCATTTGTTTATGAAGTAGATAAATAAATACTATAAGAGTGAATAAGGCAAAATACTTACAAGAAATATAATGAGTATTAAAAAAATTATGTTTATCACGTTATATTAAATAAAATGCAACTGGAAGAAAGAAAGAAAGAAAAACTTTTATTCTACATAAAGCAGCGAATAACAAAAAATATTACGTAAAACAATACCAATAAAAGATGCTGCATTATGCGAAAAACGAATGCACTCAGCTTTGCTGCGGCGGTGCTAAAGCAGCAACGCTGGTTTTCAGTGCGGCCCTCTGTGACGCATAGTTCGGGTAGTGGCGAAATTGGACTGTACTGTTAATAATTAATTAAATCTACTTAAAACTATGACAGAACAACAAAAGGTACCAAAGTCACATAGAAAATGATGGTAAACTAAGAAATGAATCAGAACCGTGCTAGAGTCACAAGAAAAATAATATATACATTTGAGTGGAGAGAAAAATCCTTAAGTATACTTATTATAAAATTTTATATAATTGATGTGAGTGATGTGTTTATGCGTGCTTTAGTATGTAGTGTGTGTCTGTGTGTAAAGCTGAGTGTGCGTGTGTGGGTGTGTCTGTAATTACATTTCTTCCCTATTTACTTCCCCTCGGCGTTGCATGACATAGCGGCGGCGCTCGCGTCTCAAAGTGAACACCACCGCAACGTCAATCGTTGTATCCAAAGCATGAATCGTTTTTAAGGTACTTAACCTTCGCATACGAATCAATCATTTCAAATAATGTTTGTGTAGTCGCCGAGACTAATAGCTTGGGTTGTTTAGTAAGTTTGAATAATTTAGAAATGAGTTACGGTACATTTTATATCTAGAGGCCCCTTGTAGGTGTAATTTAAACTTCAAATCATTCGCTTGTAGAGCGATTCGTCATTTTTGATTAATTTACTAATATGTGTACAACACACATTGTGCTGTGTGTGTGTGTGTGTGTTCTCTCTACAAACATGTAAGTTCTTTAAAATAAATGTATAATTTTAATAAAATAATCTGAAATTGAATTTCTATTCTTATACTCTTAATAATACTACGGAAAGATTTTTTTTCTTCTGTTACCGCACCAATAACAGTGATCACGATGTCACTAGTGAACCGTTATAACATGAAACTGAAAATTCAATACAGTATTTTAACGCCTTAGTTACTCGTTTTGTTTAAATAACATTCAAATGCTTTGTAAAGGTCATTAAATATACCTATCCAGTTACACTGTGTGTAATACAGGTAGATGAGACTCTGCGGTCTCAAGGGTGTAATTAAATTCTTAAACAAATTGTACTTTTAACAACTCTCCAGTAATTATTATGTAGTAAATAAGATCGAAGTACTGTATATAAAGTTTTACCATCTAACCTCGTGAACTAAATGAGATGAATTTAGTAATAGCAAACTGGAATACATGTGGTCCACTAGATTCAAGGATACTCTTTGCTTCTTCTACCAGCGGTTACTCATAAACCCTTGCTTCTTTTACCAACGGTCACTCATAAATCCATGCTTCTTTTACCAACGGTCACTCATTAACCCTTGCATCTTCTACTCAAATTACAAATTATTAAGGTCTTTTGGAAAAATACTTATGCGTGTCATTTTTTGCTACTACTGTCGTTTCAAAAAGGTTCTTTAACATTGAGGATAAGAAACGACAAAAGACACTTTTACGCACCTGCAAATAACTGGCTTTAGAACTTTTCTAGGCTTCCTTGTCATTAATATATTCATCTATACTGTAATATCCTTTACCTACAAGCTGTGCTTTAACGTGGCACTTAAAATTTCCAATAAATAACTCACGTATTAACAATGGAAGATTATTGTAGAAAACGAACTCCAAGCTCCATAAAAGAACGCTGAAACCTTTTGAAGATGATATGAAGACGCAACCAAATTGTGCCTATTTCCTGTTTAACGATATTATGTATTACTTTTCTGCTTGCACATATATATTTTTTTTTATTAATACTAAGTTACTATAAATGTATTGGCAGGCTACAGTGAGTACACCAACTTTTTAATAAAAATCCCTTGAAGACTCACGTGACTTTTTTGCAATTATCGCTGACCCTCAATTCTGTTAGCAATCACTAATTGCCCCTTGCTTTTACTAGCAATTACTCGACGACCTTTGCTTTTTCTACGAGCAACCACCAATTAATCCTTCTTCTTCCGCTAGCGATTTTGCATGACAACTCCATGACAGTTTATTGGTCCATATCTCTGATCTGTTCTGTAGTTGAGATGTTTCGTCTTTTAGCTGTCATGAAGTTTAAGTTTCGAATTGTATTACACGTGACAGACTGGTTATCACCGTTGTTAACTTTATTGACACTTGTGGTTGAACGTCGTGGACTCTTACCGCTTCGTTCGTTTTATCTTTATGTTCTCCGTTATATATATTGTCGTGAGCACAAAAATTTAATCAAGTACGCGAATAGATCTTAATTGAAAACAAGTTGATGGCGGGCAGTGTAACTAGGTAATACTTTCCTACATTTGAGCTCATTGACAAACATGGTTTTCAGTTATTTTTTATACTAGAAACGGGCAAGGAAGCATACGGACCACTTGATAATAAGTGGTCACCGTCACATATGGCCAGGGAAATTGTTATCACGTTAGCGGCCTTGAAGGATTCTTTTGATACTCCTTGAAGTACCCGTATCATAACGCGGAGGAAACATCTTAAAAGAAAGCCCTTTGGACAACCCACAGGCTGTGGCAAGAAGGAACGCGAAAAGCGGAACAATGTACAATTGCCGCGCATTAAGCAAGTAAGGGTGTGTCATTTGCTGGTGAGCTGTACGCCTAAGGTGGTTGGTGGCACAAAGCAACTTGCAGATAGGTTTTGAGCAATGAATCACCTCTGGTTTGCTCCTTGACCTTGCTTAACGGCGTCCTAGCCTAAGACAGTTTTAGACGTGTTAAACTCCTGCCGTATCTCGCTTGGTAGCTAAGAGATATGTCCAATTTTTAGACATTTCTTCCTGTCACTGATCTGGAAGAAGCGGCTATAGGTTCAGTAAATATAGCAAACTTTCTATACTGTAACATGTAATTCATAATATAAACGTTGTGATTTGTCTTTTTATAATTATTATTGAATTATTTTTATAAGCAATACGTTGTAAAACGCAGAACTAAAGTCATACTGGACTGTTACTATATGTTGTCGGGTTTTCATATCTAACAATTGGACTCTTAATGGACGTTGGTAAAAAAATATATATTTCTTCAGGCAAAATATGTGACAATGTGACAGATGAATGTATTTTATAATTTTTTTATATAGCATGAAGGGCAGGTAAGCCCCTGGATTGTTACCATATACACAGGCAGTAATATAACGTTTTGCCCACGAATTGTGGGTTTTTGTTATGTTTTATGCGTCCAAACCGACCAAAAATACCTACTGAAGCAGAGGTGTGTAAATAATATACTCGGCGTTGTATTGTATTTTAACATATTTTGTACAACAAATAACATACATCAACCTCAACTACTAAAAACGTAGTTTTGGAACTCAAAACGTATATATTTTCTTTATTCATATACCGTGAGCCTGAAATAATTTACGAGTCCAGGAAAACCCCAAAGGAACATAGACATAGGAAATATAAACGCGAAAACGGGTAAAAAGCAGTTTGCACGGTAAAGTCAACTTCCCTGGGCTCCACTAGCCAGTTAACCTCGACATCCTCTGTCACGCAACCGATACTCTATGATGCAAGTCCGCTCGCATTACAGATATCGATTTCATTGTGTGAAATACGACACAAAACGGAAGGACTGCCTACCGCTGGCATTATGTAAATTCATTTCGCAAGCTTTATAAGTGGCAGCCCTATTGTTAGCTAGATTTAGTGTTGCCAGGTCTATAATGTTTAATTGAGGCGCGGGAGATTTTTAATGTGGACATATAAAATAGATATTGGTCAATGGTTGTAGTATATAGTAACATAATGTCTGAACGTCATTTAAGTATAGGCACTTTATAGATATCGTTTTATAATTCAAAATGCTCCATTGTGGAACTCGAGATTAAAAAGAAGTAAATAAGGTTTATAAATACATTTTATTTAAATAAGCATTTAAGAAATATAGAATAGTAAATAGTTTTTCTAATTTTTTGCACACGGCTAAGATATATAATAATGATATATCCAAAGTTAGTGAAATGAAATAATATTTTATTCGAAGTTGGTTTTTACAAACAGTTTTCGAACGTCAAACTACGCCATCGCTTCAACAAATCCCTACTGTGAGAGGTCTCGGAAGAAGAAGCGGCAAGAAACTCCCGAGGAGTTTTTTTTCCTACTCACAGTTACAGAACGCACTTAAAATGGCTTAATATTAAACTCATGTCCAAGCAGTCTTATCCTGAAAGTAATCATCAAGTTTGTAATAACCTTGTAATAAGTTTGTAGTGTTGTTGTTTTCGCCTCATTCGAATTCGAGCCTTTCGACTACGCGATAAGGACTAATCGGATCTTTATTTGGGTCGAAATTAACAAGTTCCGATTCATCATTTTCATTCGAATTTCTATTTGGTTCCATTCACTTAACACCAAGTGGACTGCATGTCTTTTGCTACATATCAAACAAGGAATTGACTGTTCCACTTCGCTTCGTACTAAATGTAGGTTGGTGTAACGTCAATGACCATTATACAGTGGTAACATAAGGTTTCCGCAGTCATGTGGCTAGGGCTAGTAATTTTTCTAGGGTTAAATTGTTTGCAACAGGAAGTGGGGTGTCAGGAAGCGCTCGTATGTGCGAAGTCAGCTGCGTCGTTTCCGTAAACCATATGTTATGTTAATAACTTTAGTCTGCAGATAAAAAATGCTTTGAACTTGTTAGAAGGAGAATGGGACGTTTACAAAGGGCGTTTCATTTCCCATTTCACAACAGCGGTATATCCGTGTACAATCGCAATCGGAAGTTTTGTTTGATGTTTGTTAATTGCTTTTTATATTATTAGCTGAAAGTAAGCTTTGACCTGCGATATGTTTTAATATTGTTCCATTTACTAATAATAATATTGTAAAGGAGTCTAATCTGTGGCTGTACTTGGAACACTTACTTTTTGGCAACTATAATGAAGTTACACATTGTTATCGATGTAGAGATCTAAACGGGGAATTTTAGATTCTCTGTCTGTCCACGATAGATTTGGACGATACTTGGCATTTTAATAGCTTATATTGTGGGTCATAATCTAGGATACTTTTTATCCCTTGATATTCTATTAAGAGAGCAATGAATACAATTTTAACCGCCTAGTTGTGTCTATTATAATAAATTAATGTTTTCAAGTCACAGAACTAATGAGACCCATGCTGGTGCTGTTTTTAATGTAAGGTTTTACTGAAGCGAAGCGAGCGTTATTTCTAATTTCGTATAAGTATGCCTAGATGTTAGTGACTTAACTATGACGCCATATCCATAGTAATAGCGATGATCCAAGCATACAGTCATCTTGATCAAACAAACAAATTGTGTAAATGACCTCTGCCGTCGTGTTGCTGAACAGTTACATGATCACAGACGGGTTACAACTGCAAATTATCATATTACACCCCGATAATATTTATAAAAATTATTGCGGGGATTGGAAATAACTGGTACAAACATTGTACGTTATGTATATGTTTGTGCGTATGTGTGAGGGAGATAAAGAAACAGAGTTATAATGTATTTGTGTGTAAGGGAAAAAGATATAGTGTGCTTGAATTGAAAACAAATGCTGAACATCTATTTTATGCCAAATAGTAACTATCTCGCGTTGCTATTATATATTTTCCAGCAATAACTTTAAAATGTTGAAGTTATTACAACTAGCGTGAAAATATTTTCACTAATACTGGATATATCAAAGAAATGATCGAAATTACGCGAAAATGGTATTTCAGATTGAGTGTCTGGGAATGAGAAACGTATTTCGTATTAGCGCCCGATGAGGTAAGGACTGTTGACGTCTCATTCGGTCTGAGTGTGTTAGAAAAGGACACAAGTTGTCACAGTTAATACCTAGTTAACTAATCACGTTAACGACTCGTTTCATTTGATTCATTTCACGGCACTCGATGTATTTGACAAAAGATTGTTTAGTAAATTTTAGCGTCAAAATTAGATTTTGTTTATTTATGATATACATATGTCGTCATTCGGATATTACACGAAACGGTGGGGCAGTTTTTAGTAATCGTTGTTGCAGAAATTTAGGTAATAGATTAATGTTTGTTTGCGAGTCACCCCTCAAACAAACATTAATCTATTATTATCTGAGCGCGAGGCTGTTAGTGCTCCACCGTTTATTTATTTGTCATTCAATATTTGTTGTGTTCATCGTGAAAATAGGGCACTGTGAACGGATAACACAACCTACGATCTTAGGATCATAGGGACGTATGGAACTCTAAAAGTTTGACGTCAAATCGAAACCTTGAGGTCGATTGCAAACGCTCATGAGCTCATATTACAAGCGTTAAAGCCGGGTCACAGAATAACTGGACTACGTTGTCTAAACTCCCCACATCGAGAAGTCAATGTCCTGCACCAATATGATTCATCGCTTCAAGTGTGGTATAGCGGCTCCATTTATATGTTTTATAGAGTAATAAAACCGACCTACATCCCGATCCCAACGTCGTCGTATCAAGCAAATATGCGTTCGGAATTGGGAAACATGTCGACCATATGCCGTGGTATTTGCTGTACTTGTCTCAACTTATATTTCAAAGGTACAGTCGTGCACGATAAAATGTACTTTCAGCCCCGGTCAAATCTCGCACACGACACCCGCGACATGTAATAATCACTATAAATATGACACGTTCATCATTATATTACTGTAAACAACAACAGCAAGTCCTGAATAACGACATACGTTACGTGAATGTTGCCACAGCCAGGAATCAGACACGGAACCTTCCGTTACGGAGGCGGGGCTACAAAGTACTAAAAAAATTTCATGTAAAAGTTAGTTTAAATTCTTTAAAACATTACAATGTTATGACGTTTTGATCTTACTTGTACCACAGTGTAACGGACTCTTTTGTGCAGTCGGTCAATGGATACGTTTAGTAAGGTCATTTGGAGGGGGTAGCGGGGGGAGACGCATTCTCAAGTTTATAAGAACATTTACATGAGCGTATACATTATGCATACATACATTCTACATACCACCCAGTATGTGTGTTTAAATCATAAAGTTAATATACTAGTAATAGAGGAACACAGTTTGCGAGTGAGATTTCGAGCTTAAGGAAAATCCTACATGCGAGAAAGAGATGCAAGAAAATTTACTGCAGGACTGTTTTCAAACTATTTACTCTCTATTACTCTCCTGTCAAAAAATTGCTATTTGTTATTTTATTAGTTTCACCTCAATCTTTCTATATTTTATCAGACTTAAAATAGTAAACATAAGGGTGTCGTGTTCAATATTAAATTGTAGCGTTACTTATAACAATAACCCAAAGAAAGAGGCAATACACAGGTAAATACTGATAGTGCAATGCTACTTTCACGATGCTTACGTCCACAGAAGTTGATCTTAAAATTATACAAATTAAGATTAGTAACATGCAGTAAATACTCCTTTTTATGAATAATAACTTATTTTGCATAATTATGTGTTAGATAAAAAGTTATTGTGTACGTGAAAATGATATCGTTTCGCGAGGACTTGCACAAAATCTATCGATAAGTGGATAATTTTTAAATAGGTATAAATAAATATTTTTTGTTTTACCTAGATTTGTTCATATGTTACCTTTTTAGTTTCGGTTACAACTCGTAAACACATTGGACAGATAGTAGATAGACTGATATGAAGGTGCATCTTTGGCTTTGAATAGTATTAGCTCCTGAAATTGATAAAATTTGACGAATTTTGTATTTGTTAATATCATGATATGACAATAAACGGCGAATGTAATTTTATATTTATTGACAAATTTGACTTCTTCAAGGTTTTCTGTAAATGCAGTTCAACCTCACAAAGTTTACAGTAGACATTTTAAGGTCAATTATCTTGTTCTACGAAATCACTGACATGTTAATGAAGAATCTACATATACCTCCAAAATTTGTTGCTTATTTCCTTTCCGAGGGCAATAAGTTATATCGATTTACATCAAAGAATTAATTAAAACCAATAAGCATTATTATTATTGTTTTCTTTAGTACCGTTTAATAACGTTTTGTTTTATCCTGTCAAATAAGCTTAAGTTTAGAAGAAGCGAAGTAAAGAGAAGTTACTAGGATTAGCATGGTGTTAATAATTTACATGTAATAATTAATTAAGAGAACGAATTAAAGTTCCTCTATTACGTATATGAGCTCTATGGCTTAAATAGGCAAATACAAACAGTTCAATATCTTATTATCCTCTGTTTGTCAATTGTTTTCTTTTTTTTTTTGCAATAGTTGTGTTACCTAAAAGAAATTGGAAACGGAACGTTTGTTAATGAATAGGGTCGAATTTCGAACAGTGCTTCAAATTATTTTGTTGCATTATTATTTTATATTATGTAATAATCCCACCAAAATGTCAAAATTTACTCCGCATCAGCACACAAATCAAACAAACATCATACCTACATCTATGTGCCACGCACCAACTTGTCGCACTCAAATTTAGTTCACATTCAACCGCGTCTTCGGCAAGACGTATCGATTTAAAACATAAATGTCAAATTGTGTTCTCATTTTTGTAAAACTCACAAAGGGTTCTGTTCTCGTTGTGACATTATTAAACGCGACGCTGTTGTTGTGTGTTTTTGTGACATTATTAGGAGAGACACGTTTGAGTTTTCGTATTATGATAGTATATCGTGAACAAGCTATATGTTTTCAAATAATGTAATTTTAATTTTTCTTTCCATGTCAAAGGCGAGATATCACGGTAACTTATACTGTGCCTTTACAGTTTATTGGAGCAATTAAACCGTACTCGAGCAACGAACACTTCATCACAGAATGGCCGCTCTTCCGGGATTATTTTCAGAGTACAGTGACCATTTCAATCAATTTTATTGTTGTTTTAACGACTTTCCGCTCGTTCAGTGTTTTTTAATTTGTTTATGTTTTGAGCTGATTAATTATTTGGGGTGGTAGGAGTTTTTTTATTCTTGCGTCCGAGATAATCTGCTCAGCCCGTGGTGCATTTGCTGAACAAGAAACGTGGTGCATTTCCTGTTGGTCGTCACTGGCTCTATATCTTCCAGATTATTGCAGCAGTATTCGTGCAGATTTTCGTTGTATCTGCATGTTTAAATAATAGGATAAGGTCGCCTGTTGTACCTAAAATATTGTATCTAAACTTTTCTATATACTATTTTTTCGTGTGTAATAAACAGGATTTTGCTTGTTTGTTTGTCTGTTGTAATGTCTTTCAATTGTAGTTTCCGAGAATCGAGTAACAAGCGTATTCCCGCTTTGCTTTTGCTCGGTAACGCGTTGGTTGCACATATCTTGTTACGGATGGCCAGGAGCGATAGTGACGTCAGGGAGCAGGGCGCCCCTTTACTCGTTAGTCGGTTCGTAATTACAACCCATAATTATCGCGCATGCTGGGCCACTGTCTCCGCTCACAACGACAAGTTAAGTCCATATTCAGCAACGCTGGCCAACCAGAATTACTGGACTTCACTCAACTTAGAGAAAATAATGGAGAACTCTCAGTTGTGCATGGTTCCTCGCGATGTTTTCCTTTCCCGAAACAAATGATAATTAATTTTTAATACGCAGATAATTTGAAAAATTCAAGATGCGTGCAGGATTTGAACTCGAGCCTCCTGGGTGACCGCTGTTAAAACCACTAGGCTTTCACTACTATATGTGCCGGTTTTTGACATAAAATCACATTTGTAAAATGAAAATTTAAAATATCAAGCAGAGCCATAAAATTATGTAGTGGACATATAATGGCTTGAAGCCAACTGTATCTCAAAATACATTAGTAGATTATGACACTGTAATTAGTATCTAAACATTTTAATCAATAGTTTCGTCTTAAGAACAACCGGACCGGTAACCTAAAGTTAAAATCCCTCCTCGAAATGATTCAAATGTAACACGTACGTAAATCCACATTTCGTCATTCGTGACGTCGTGTCGTCTCCGTGCTTCGTATGTTCAACCACATCGTTCGATAACCCGCCGGTCATCTGAACATCTCATCGCATATTCAAGCGGTCGAAGATGAGTCACACGAGCTTATTGGTCGTAAGGTCGTAACTCATAAAAATGTTCCATCGGCCGTCATCTGCATGGGTCGTTGACCGGGACGTTGACCCCGTCCGATATGACACGTTTTGTTACCTTTACCGAGGCATAGGTAATTGCTAGCGCGTCCGGCCTACCTCAACACCGCACGCGCGCCCACGTGTGGGTCTGTGGGTGTGCGTGAGTGCATTATCAACTGCGTGATGTAACTGATTGATTAGCTCCGTAGTTTGGATGATGGTTGTATTGTGTGTAGAAGTCGTATGTAGATTGGATATCATTGCAGACAATTATTGTATTGATAATTGCGTTCACAACGACAAAGCATAAAGAGACAAGAATGTTGCACTGACATGAAAAATTGCAAATCTTGAGCGACGAATTGTTTTAAATTTATGTGTAATTTATATATTAATTATCATATATGTATTGTAAAGAAAATTATCATATGAAATCGAACACAACTGACAGTTCTCATAATACTTACGTGTTTTTGAACGTAATACATAGATCATAGTGGACAATGGCAGTGACAGTGGTTATACACTACAGCTTAACTGGCCAGGGTTAACGAGTGTACCTCAGTTGCTGGTGATCTTACTGGACAAAAGGTCTCAGGGAGTCCAGACCAAGTGCATTTTGTTAGCGATGATGAAATTCGAAAATTTTAAAATATACCGAGTGCAATAAACATCAGTCATCGATTCATCATTTAAGTCGTCGCTAACCATTTTGAAGTTTCCGAATTACGTCATCGTTGAAAAATTACATTGTTCTCCCTGATTTCATTGTTAAACAAATATTTTTGTAGCAAATAAATATGTGTTGTTTGTTTGTATGGCATACATAATTTATCTCATAATATACATATATGTGTAAATATATAACCGTGTCTCACACAACACATTGACTTCTAGTGTCGGGCTGTGATTGTCGGAGGGTTTATAAATTTATATTAAATATAACTCATTGATATTTTCAGTTGCAGCGTTGGATACATATAAAAAATTCTTTTTCCATGTTGAAATTGAAACAGCATTGCATGCCACCGCATCGTTATCTGCAGTTAGTAATGGCGGCGAGTGGAAATTGGGGATGTTGTAGAATTGATATGATACCGCAGGTTGTTTTTTGAGCTGCCTTATAATAATACAAATATTACGAATTAATATTACAAATGTTGTTTTGTCGTGAAGTTATATTTTATTCTTTAAGAGTCACTCACCCTCGCTTTGCTTTGAAAATTCCACGAAAAATAATCCATTTCCCGTGATGACAAAGTATCGCAGATTATAACACATATTATAAGTTTCAAATATGCTATGAATAAACACACACATTAATTTCACACATTAATTTATATACTCACATCCACGTACTAGAATTCCTGGTGTTGTGAGTGATATGGACATGATCAGCTATGATATCATAAACACCGTTAACCCGAGAATAAAATATCACATTAAGCCGAAAGATCGAACCCGAAATCCTTTATTCCGCAGGCAGAGTCACTACCAACTGGGATATGGGGTCTTCAAATAATCACAACAACATTATCTAAATCCGTTTAATGATTTTAGTCTTATACGTCACACACAACACAGACAGACACAAATTTATGTGTATAAAAAGTGTACGCACATTAAAATGTCCAAAAACTATGCGATGTACAAATTCAGTCCCGTCACAATTTTATTTTTAGCGTAGACTAGCACCATGAAATGGAGAATTTTCTTCTGTCTTTTAATGTATACATATCATACTATTGCCGTTTCTCGTAGAGTATCTACAACAAGATATCCAACCGATATTGGAACAAATTTTGCACCCAAGTTCGCCTGCTTGCCGGCGCTTCATGTAAATAAAAAATATATATATTGAGCTATATAAACTTTAATCCACATACAACTTGATTCGATTAATGACAAAAATCTTAAGTAGTGAGACTTCCGTAGGGTACTTTGAACTACTAATTTTGAAATGGCAATGAATATGAGGTAGAAAGTAAAATTAAATCAGAAATGTGTTTAGCGGACCACTCTTGGTGGGCAAATTCAAATGTATTGACGGGCCACATCGCGACCTGCGGGCCAGTGGTTTAACCGTGGGCCCCCCGCACGTAACACACGAGTTCGAATCTAGTATTTGCATGCACTTGTAACTTTAGAAATAATGTGCGTATTAAATATTATCATTAGCTTCGGTGAAGGAAAACATCATGTGAAACTTGCACACTTTTGTGTGCTGCGTAATGATCTCAGGTGTGTGAAGTCTGCCAACCCGCACTTGGCCAGCGTGGCGGACTATGGCCTCAACCTCTCTGAATGTGAGAGGAGAACCGAGCCTAGCAGTGGGACTATTATGAATCGTAATCAGGATTAGACAGGATTTAGTATCTATTTCCATTGTCAGAAATCAAACAAGCCGAAGACCTCAGACAATACCAAATGACTAGTGTCCAATGATAGTAATAGACTGTTCTAAACGTACTCTGTGAGGCACGAAAGCGTTTATGAACAATATCCACCAGTGGTCAACTATACAATTAACAGTGGTTCACGTTGCATAAGGTAACAAAACATTAACAAATTTGAACCAATATACACTAAAAGTTCGAAAGATATCCAAGAAAGATAACTAAAATGACTTTGAAATTAACTTTGAAAATGAATTTGAAATCACGGACATTAAAACTTTACTGTTGCTCGTTGGTTACTTGATATTGTAATAAAGATATTAGGTTGTAAATTATGATTCCTCAATAAATTACCTTTGCTTTTTGCTTTGAAAATTTTAATGTATATAATTTTTAAATATGAATAACTGAGTAAAATCATTATTCTTCGACCATAGAAAACATTGTAACGGCCCTGTCTAGTTGATTGTGATCCCGCCTGCTGTACTAAGGGCCTTGCATTCGATCCCAGCGTGGACAGACATTACCGTAACAGATACACTTCTATTCCTGACCCCTAAATGTTTGTTAAGTGTGTGTTTTTATGCTACCCTTCACCACGGTATCCTGGTTCAATGCATACAAATAAGTGTTATAATAAAAAGTAAGACAAAATGTGATAGAATCAAAATTGGTATGATATACAAACCAATTGGGGCATAACGGACTTCATACACCCTCGAGTGCGACCCAACCCGACGTATTCGAAGACTGTTGACCAACGAACGAGGCAGTGACGCCAGGGCAGAAAGGATTAAAACCAAAATTTTTACACCGTCGTTATTTACCTACCTGCCTGGCCACCGCGGTGTTTTTAAGATCAACCGTTATTTCTTTTACTGTATTCATTCCTATTAAATTCATTGTTTGAGAACCGATTAACGGGCAGCTTTATTTATTAAATTATTTATTATACTAAAATAGCCTCCTATATAAAGACGAACTTAATACTAAGAGCAAAGCAGTTGTCGGCAAAAGCGGCGTTAAATATTATCTCCGTAAATTCTATCTGCGTAAATGGCTGAAAAAATTGAGTCAGTTATTAAGTATGTGATAAAAATATATTAGTAAATAAATTTATATTGTTGGCATAAATAGTACATGACACCGCAATGGCCGTTTTGGCTGGCGACGTAATGCTGGCGTTCCCCGTGAGTCCAATTTCATTAACTCGGTTAGCGGTAAAATCTTGTGTATTATGGGTATATACTATAGAGTATTTTGAAATATTAAATTTATAACAACTTAGATGTTAGTTCTGCAGGGTGGGCCTGACTAATTTTTTGCGGGCATTTTTAAAAGTAAAAGTATTTTATGTAATACAATAAACTATTGCAAATCGAGTAGAATATTAGAACGAATTATGGAGAATATTATAATAATAAATGTTAACTTTTAATGTATTGTACTCAGTAATTGACTTCGGGTTACGTTCAGATTTTTTGCCCTCCGGTATACATCCCCACACGAAGAAATGCCCTTTCCTAAGGATAGTACTGACATACACAATTATGACCTCCCGAACAACCAAGACAACAGAACAAACATTTATCAGTAAAATATAAACATTGCAAGCTTCGAACCCAGGACCTTACAGACAAGCATGACACGGACCCTCCAGACTAGAGGTTCGTCTGTGTCTCAAAACCATCCCAGTATACATTAAACAAAGGTCTAACCATTACTATACGTACCGTTAAATATACAAAACTTTGATAATAATACCTATAAAACAATCTATCTGTCGCGTACAAAAAGCTATAATCATTAAAACGATCACCCCTAGTGAAATAACGGGGGTAGGCAGTGAGCTGTGTTGGTGAAGGCATAAAGGTGAGATTTGATTGGACATCATCACTGACGAAACCCCTACGTTCACACACACGCGCGCGTGTCTGTACCTACTTCTGTACACTGAGCTTGTGTGACAGCCGGAACGGCAGCTGCAAAACTTGAATTCAACGGACTGTTGTTCCCAAAGTTTTTGTTATTAACTATTGTTGCGCCCCGGTTCACTTCCAATCATTAACGTGGACTCATGTGTATTTCGTTTTAATTTGTACATTGAATTGCGGTTGGAGGCCTTCAGAGAAATCGGATTGTTATATTTTAATGAATATAAGTTTATTGACCAATGTAAATTTAGTTATTCATTGTTTAACGTTGTATTTTGAAGTAAGAATACCTCTGGAATAGACCAATAAATTTTTGATTTGAATTTATTATCCGTTTTTGTTAATACCTAAATGAGATTTTTTGCTAATATAGTATAAAGTACATATTATTAATCAATCGATTTTATTTACTTTAAGCTTTTATTCAGATGTCAAAATCAATTTTATCTTGTAGCACAAGATATACATAAATAAATATCGAAAAATCTCCCAATTCATTTGGTATCGTCATAAAACTTGGACAATAATCAATTGTTGTTAATTAGAAATCAGAGAAATTAAGAGCGCTTTGTTCATTTTCAAGTTATTACTTTATAAATATGTGAAATAAATTACGAAACATGTCGAAAATTCGCCATAAATTTGCTAACAGATTGTGACTTATTTATTAAAAGCAATACATTTACATCTCCACGGCTATAAAACTCGAGTACAATGAACGAAGCCAGATCGCCTTGAAAACTTGAATGTGACTGATGTAGAGAAAACTCCGACAGCACCGAGTGCTTTTAGCTTTATTTTAACTAAAAAGTTATTTATTCTTTTGTAATTTTTAAATAAAAAATGCATTTAACAATAACAGTTCAACTTCAAAAAACAATATGAAACGCAAAACGTTTGAGAACCGTCCTTTTTAGGAGCGATAATATTTAGGGTTCTTTTTTGTTGTAGTCATCTCGGCTGTAACGTATGGGTGCCTTTGCCTGCGTTTAAGTTTTTTTTCCAAAACTTGACCCCCTCAGTCACCGTCAGTTATGTTTCGACCGTTGACGCGAACGGTTGTTCTCTCGCGCCCGCTTGAATTCTAGTCATTGTGTCCAAAATTATTCTTAGTAAAACGTAGTGTGTCAAATATAAGGAAGTTAATTTCTAAGTTTAGTAGAAAATTTTAGTGTGCTTTTTTTACTTTAGCAAGATAAGTAAAATAAAAGGCTGATTTTCATGAACGGATTTGGGTTACTTTGGTAAGTTTTTTTTTTTTTGTAATTAGCTCGTTCCTAGCAACAATAAATTTTGGGTTATTTATTAAAAACAAAATATGTGCCGGGTTGGAAGACCTTGATAGTGAAACTCGACAAGTATTTTGAAGGTCTTTAACCTTGTCAACGCTGAGTTTGTTTTTTGTTCCATTATCATATCATTATCTCAGGTATATAACGTTATGAACATAAAGCGAGTTTTGGCTTCACATTACGTGTAAACTATTTATGATTTTACTTTTTTTAAATATGATAACGTTTGTGAAATGTATTTATAACTAATTACTTCTGTATGTATAATTAAAAAATATATTGTTGTGAGAGTACACAATATAATAATATTGATATATACTTTGTAGCAATATAACGTCACAGCACATGAGATATATCCTTGTTTTTATTATATTTTAGCCAATATTGTCTGTGTTAATAAATTATAGTATGGCGGATAATTACTTCACAATCTAATAGCGAATCGAATGAAAGTTGTATTTTTATTATAATATAATTAATTGTTAAGCTTAAGTTATTCGGAAGCGAATGGAATTAATATTTTACTACAATATCATACGAGTTATATTACGTATTGAACACTATTCACCATATTCATATTTACATTTATTTATCAACAAATTAAATGTGCAAAAGAATAGGAATGTTGTTTATTGTTGTTACAACAAATGCAATAGATAACAACAATTTACCTCCACGTACAATAATTACAGAATATTACACAATTTGATACATTACAATTCATTGATATAAATGAAAATGTATAAATTTAGCGTTACAGCTTTATAGCGCTCTTTACAATATAATTTATTATATATTACGTTTAAAAAGTTGTCTCTTTCACGGCCATCTTTCAAGGTTGGTATGTACTATGTACATCGTTTTTTTGAACGTGATATTTCATCCTTTATTTTTAATTTCAATCAAATATATTTATTGTAAATGCACGCATTAAATATAATGCTATCTTTTTTATGTATAATAATTATATCTCACCTATTACGTAGTGCAGTTAACGAATGTTTTGATTTTGATAGACGATATAGAAATGCTGTTTGGTATTCAATTCGTTCGTGACTTAACGCTCTTATACATTATTTTAATCTGTACATGTTAATAATGTGGGGATGTGTTTATAACAATTATTACTATTATTGTTGTTTAGTGACCGAAGCCGAAAAAGTTAATGTAAAGCGGGATTTCCTTGTCTGCTATCCAATATTTCTATTTTAAAACCGCTATTAAAAAAGTTGTTTTGAATAGCAATCTATACACATAATAAAATTCTAACTCATCGCTTTCTGTACATGAAGGATATATGAGAAAAACGACTATTATATGCCTTTATTAACGCAATAGAATAGAATAATAGAATTTGTGTCTGTTTGTGCGTTTGTGTCTCAGAAACGTCTTAACCGATTTCGGTATGGCTTTCACTAATGTATTTCAGTAAGCATCATTTAATATTTAGAGGTCGTATCATATCTATCCGCACATAAAAATTATAAATTAATACATGTATTCCTAATTCACAGTACGAGAAAAACCTAGTCCCAACACAATGTATATGCTATTTCTAAGCGTAACTGTTTTAGTTGCTTTGAAGCGAAGCAAAGCAATAAATTAATATTTAATTCGTTCTTAGATATTAATCTGAAAACAATATTTTGAAATTCATAATACAATTTTGTGGTCCTTTCGTCGTTCCTCAGTAGAATCAATTAATGTATTTACTCAATCATTATTTCCTTATTACTTTTTCGGTGTTCCATTTACAAACTGGGGATGTATTTAATCCAATCCCCTATTGCTCACTTAGCAGTGGACGTTGTTTCAGACCACAGCGCCCTGGAATCCTTTCAAAGAAATTGCCTCTCAATTTGAAAACCTCGTCCACTTTGTGTCGCTCGTTAGACTTAGATACGTCTGTTCGTCAATACACACATTATAGGCAATGTTTTTATGTATTGATTTAATCAAATAAATTATACATTTTAGATTTTTCGTCTCCTCATAGAAGTAATTTTATAATTTCTGATTTTGATTCATTGTAGTTACTAACTCATTTATGCGTATTATATCAACAATGTACAATTTATTTAACAATATATAATTCTTTATATCATGGATCTTATAATCAATATAAAGAACTCTGTGCTATAGAAGTGTATACGCAGTCGTAGAGCTCAAGTAGCGATTCCTTACAGACATGTAACGAATGTCCATTAACAACACGGAAGTAAATGGAGCTGGATTTGAATATTATCTTTACTGATAATAAAATCGCATCGACTCTGTACATTAAATATTATTTGGAAATTTTAAGGTAGATAAGTTTCGTTACATATGTAAAGATCAGAAAACATGTTTTTTTGCAAGTTTGGATGATACTTAGCGTTTAAGTAGGTTATATTATATTATATTATTATATTATTAGGATACTTTTCATGCCGTAAATGGATTTGTTCCCGAGGGATAGGAAATAAAGCTTAACTTGGACATTATATGGAAGGGCAGTAAACAAAATGTTTACTGACTGGCTGCAGCTATTATAACAAATTCATGTTTCTTGTTCACAGAACTAAACACAACCCATGTTTGAAACAACGCGGGTGCCATTTCTAAACGAAGGGCATAGTTTCTGAAGCGAAGCGAGGGGCGTGGTCTATTTTAAATAAATCCTTAGTGATGAAATTATTAAAAATCCGTTAATGTGTGCTCATTGCTTTTTTTAGTTGACTGCAAATTTATGAATTTTCATTCTGACGTATCTCATTTTTCTCCTTAAAATAGTTTTTTTTTCAAAATAACGACCTTATGCCTTCATTATTAAAGATACATCAAACTAAACATAATACTGTATCAAATACAGTAAAAATTTAGGCTTCCACCCACTCACAGCCGCTTTGGCTGGGAAATATTGATGAATCAGTCAATAAACCCAAAGAGTTTTATATACAAAACCATTAATAATAAACGCTTACCGAGTCACACCCGTGCATTAGGATTATCTGTGGTGGGTGCTATGGCCATACACAAATAAGACATCACAAACACCCACGACTCTTTTTTGTTTCGTTTTCTGTTACATGAATGTCCGCTCCGGTCGGGAATCGAACCCGGGCCCCATTGCCCAACAAGCAGGGTCACTGCTATCTGAGCTACAAGGTCGTAAATAAAAGCACCAATTTTGTCTGAACCAACTGTTTAGTTATTTGAAACTAATTGATTATTTTCATATTATTTTCATCTTTTTCCTTTCATTTACATAATATTTTTTTCAAAATCGTAAACCATGAAAGCGGCCAAAAATTTAAAAACCTTTATAATTATAATGTTGATTTCACTAAGTTTGTTGATCAAATCACTTTTTACGTCAAGTGTGTATTGCTAGAGAAGCAGTGTATTTTGCAACACTAAAAGAGTATTCATTTTGTTTATGCGTTGCCATATTGTTGTTACTGCAACCTTTGTTAGAAATAGTAATCGAATGGCTCGCTGGCCGTGAGGTTTCCTATTTTTCTGAGTGTTATACGAATTTGTATAACTTTGATTGTTTTTGTCCCTTTATAAGCATTGTGAGGAAACGGTGACTTATTTCTCACCGTTGTAATTGTTTCGTTATCAAGTTACTAGAAAAACAAAAATTAGACATTTTTTGAATCGTTGTATAGTCAGTTGAATTGTGAAGATTAAACTAATTATGTGTCTCTTTCAATTGTTCTCAGTAACAAATTCGGCGTGCAAAAGCAATAACCCAATTATGATCTATTTTAAGATCTGTTCGAATTATTGGGTTGTCTGTAGGACGAATTGTTGTTTGTAGTCCTTGGTAACATCGTGTGGACAATTGTTATTTTAAGATCTGTTCGTATTATTGGGTTGTCTGTAGGACGAATTGTTGTTTTAGTCCTTGGTAACATCATGTGGACAATTGTTATTTTAAGATCTGTTCGAATTATTGTGTTGTCTGTAGGAGGAATTGTTGTTTGTAGTCCTTGGTAACATCGTGTGGACAATTGTTATTAAAAAGTAGAATCTAATTCGGGAAAGCTAAAATATGAATATGAATTATATGCTATACTAGCAAACCACCCTAGCTTCACTTCAGAAATATATATTGATTTATAGCTTTTATTTATTTATTACAACTTAAAGGACTCTAAATTTAATTTAATTCAAAAGACGCTTACTGCAATACAGTAGTGAAAACCATAGCGAAACCGATTAAGTAGTGCGCACAAAGGCACAGACAAACAGACAAAAATTCTAACATATCATAACAGTTATATATCCTTCATGTACAGAGAGCGATCAGTTAGAATTATGTTATATGTATAGATCGATGGTATCTATTCGACTGCATTTCCTCTATTACTCTGGTCTCGCTATTCAGATTCGAGCTAGCCGTTCGGAGATTTGATTAATGACTTCGACAATTAATGCCCTGTTTCCTAAGCGACTTAACCGGTTATCAGATGTGCATGCACGAGATGTAAGCCGGGTTCGTGTAGCTTCTTCATCACATCGTGTTATTATGTTGTTGGATGGATTCAGATCTTCTAGTGATAGGTTGAGACCCAAGTCGATTGCGGCAGCTTAGCTTTAGGTAGGAATATTGTGGAGAATCTCACAGGTGTGTGATTTTCCTTACAATGAGTATTTAACAGTTACAGATGAAGAATTCGATGATACAAAATGCCGATTAAAGGTCGAACTATGAGATCAGTAGAGGGTTTAAGAAAAAGAAGATAGAAATATCATTCCCCGTTGTTGCCAATGAGCAACTTATCCAACTATCATAATTTCGGCAGACCATAACTATTAACTTACCATAATTGCACAATCACGTTATTGAGCGCCTTGATACGTCATTAGTTCCCAAACTCTTTTCTGCTAATTATATCGGACTTGTTTGTACTGTTTTGTGATAGTGTGAAACGTTATTATTTTTAAGTCTAGTGCATAACCTTTAAAATGATTATAACATAAATCGATAATCTCCATAAGAGGTATGATATCCCCAAAAGACATGCTTCTTATGTAACATTAACGCGATTCCTGGAACCAATAATCGTAATGAAATTGAAAAATTCAATTGCGTTTGTATATATAGATGGGTTAACTGTGTGAGCACTAGTTGCGTTATAGTCGGATAGCAATCGATAAGCCATGTCGGAGGCTTTCGGGTGGCATAACACTTCCAATATTGGTATTTGACCAGCCCGCAATACGACTGTTAAAGACGCTATCCAAAAACCGATATTTACTAACGCGTCACGAAGGAATCCCGCAATAGTTGATAAAATGTCACAATATACCTTTCATCAATCCTTAACGAAGCAACGTATGGTGGTACGCTCCCAACCTCACGGAGCGTGATTGACAGGATTGATGAGGTAGTTTTTAAAAAGGGATAAAATTGTTATAATAATTGTAAAATTTATTTATTGCCTCTTAAATTATCCGTTTATGCTGACTCGGGATTTTGATGTCTTGTAGCGCTGTATTTCAATCGCACTCCCTCTCCCCTTCGATTGAGAACTTGCCAATCATCAGTTAGGTACAGTAAAACACGATATTTATAAGACTTATTAATGCTCTTGTGTGTGTGTGTGTGTGTGTGTGTGTGTGTGTGCGTGTGTGTGTGTGTGTGCGTGTGTGTGTGTGTGTGCATGTGTGTATGTGTGTGCATGTGTGTTTTTATAAGTTTTGTAACTCTTGTAATTCGCAGGACCATTTTATATGAGCATGAAAATCCAGTTTGTACTGGAACCGTTTAAATGTAAAAGATGTTTCCCTTCATAATTTCTGTAGCAGAAAATTATATCAGCAATATTCACCGCAGTAAATTAAAACCTGTTTCACAAATAAATAAATATCTTAGGATACAAAACGCGGCTCATAGAAATAAGCAAAAGCTTCGACTCCTTTTTTTGTTCTTCGTTTCGAGAAAAATCAGCCGGCGAACCGTTCCTTGAAATGTATTAAATAAAATTCCTTTGACAAACAACTGGGTGGATACCTATACCATTTTATTTTTATAATTCCACCCTGCAGAGATAATTTTTTAAGAATACTTCAACATATCTTTTACTCTATGCGAGACATTGAATTTAAAAAAGCAAGTTTATTTACTGGAAGATTTTTCAAATCCGTTTTTTATGTGTCCGAGAAATCTTTTTATTTTAGCTTTCTACCTTAACTTGTTACACGTGAAGTTGGTAATGAATGGCAATAGTTGTTAAGAAATCCAGTCTTAGGTCAGGGACCAGGTTATGTAGGATCGTTATCCACGAAAACCTCATCGGCAGATCTCCTTACGCATATGAAGACATTGAGATATTGTATAAACGGACCGTTGTCTCTTAGCCCCGGAGGTTTGACTCTGAAATCTGCTACTCCGTATTTAGCATTGCCCCTGGAACACGGCAATCGGAATCATCTACCACTAGACCTGTATAATATTCTAGTATTGCTGACCGCCTAGTATTGGCAATTACATAAATGTGTAAAAGATATTTTCTAATTAATCTTCCGAGACGTAGTTAACGATTGAGAGACGATAAACGCAAGCACCGTTTGTAAATTAAGCGTATTTTCAACGTTCTATGTGCACAGTTTTAATTTGTAATTATTTTTTTATTTCACAACCTAATGTTTGTTCTTGGGTCTCGGTCGTTAATGTTAATTAAGTGTATATGTCCATGTCATCCGCGACCTACAACCATAGACGGGCCCATAAGTTTATTTATTTATCAGTTTGCTTAATTTATTTGACGATTTTAAAAGATGCTTTACAATCCGGTATATTTTTTCTACAAAGAACCTCCATTTAACACAAGTTAATCCTTTAAAATAGAAATAAATGGTTGCTTAATGACGTGTTAATTTAAATAAAATTCGTGGTTGCCGACGAAATAAATCATTAGTCACCAGACAGACCCACGGGTCGGAAGACGCTACGGTTTGTTAGCTTCGCCGAAATTTTTACCTGTTGTTACTCGAGGGTTGCAGCCAGTGGCTTCTCGGAATGACTAAGCGTCCCTTTGTCCTGTCTCGCGTCGGTCGTTCACTTTCCTTTAAGGATCGATCCACACTATACTGACCCTGAATTGTCTTTTAAATCTTTTGTTTAGTTACGGGCTAGCAGACTAAGGTAGAATTTTCTGGTAAAGGCTGCGGATTTTGTAAAGTATGAAATTGAAAACTAAATTAGTTTATTAAGACGATTAGGTTAGTATATTTAAGCAAATTTATATATTTTTATTTGTATGTGTATAAGATTTCTATTGTCTGTATATTTAATAAACCGTTATACAATCACGCCCCTGCATTTAAATTTCGTACATGATAAGTTAATAAATATACACAAAAAATACATTAAATCTGCCCCGGATGGAAATTGATCTCGGGAACCCTCGGATTGCGGTCAGTCTCAACCAATGAGATTACAGGACGATCTAGTCATATGCATCTATATATATACATTTATATTTATTTGCATAACGTTTAGGAGTAACTATTACACATGTAAGTAGAATCATCACCATCATTACAACCCCCAAATATCCCACAGCTGGACTCGTGTCTCCTCTCACACTGAAAAGGTAAACGCTGCCACGCTGGCCAGCGTTATTTAGAAAATGGAGTGCTTTCATTTTTTATCACAATATTATTTATTGGTGTGAAAAATGAATAACATTATAATGAGGGTTTACCCCTCAGCCGCAGCAGATATTTTTGACCTCTATTGTACTGGTAAAGTTAATAACAATACAGGTATCTATATAGGCATAGGCGTTCACGAAGTTAAGGCTTTCTAAATCTTTGTTTGAGTTGCCTGTCAAATGGGCTTTTAAATTGATAAATTATTACTCGTTTTAATGAGAAGTTAAAAATTATTTTATTGATTCAATAAAGCACTCATACATCCACAGTACGAGTCTGTATGGTGAGTGGCATTGACACACATAAAAAAATCGTAATGAACCACGAATCCGATTGTAGTGTTAAAGAACCAGTATAACGTGGTCTCCGCTTCCTTGGCCTAGCTTTGGTGGTCAGTGGGTGGCGGTGGTAACCGAACCCTGGACAATTCATTTAACAAGCTTAACATTATTTTGATGTAAATTTATTCTTTGCAGTAAAATTACGTGATAAATATTTAGTATTTTGTAACAAAGAATTAATAGTATCAGATCAACGTGACCGTGGGAGTTGTGCAACAACGTATATTGCGAAACTTCGTATTTTGCGAAAATTTAAATCGCAAAACGACTGTTAAAATACGGTTGGTACGAATTACTTGTTGACCAATTACATGTTATTCAGCAAATCTTAAATTTCTACTGCAGCGCCATCTATTCTTCTTCTTTTCGATTCGATACGAGTTCAAATTTTTCCTGACAGAACTTGGCCACTCTGACAGCTTTTTCGTGAAAGCGCCATCTATAATAATCCTTCGTATAATCAAACCCTACAAGCATAATTCTCATAAACCATCACGACGAAGTAAATGTATTCTGTCGAAATAAATCGAGTTGTTTAAAAGTTATGGGTCATTCTACGATAAGAGGTAAAGTGTACGGCAATCATTATAAATTACCTTTTTTATTCCACTTGTTGTCATTTTTCGCAGTAAACTACACCATCTTAATGTACTTTATAAATAGCATTATGTTTTAATGCCCAATTAAAGTACATTTTCATGAAATTTGATATTTCAATATAAAAAATTCTCCAACCCTGGCTTGTTCTCTTGACGTTTTTAGTTAAACATACTGACAGTACAGTACATAAATCTTCTTTGTGGTGGTAGCCAAATATAACATTAATATATTTAAATATTATAAATATATATATATAAATATTATAAAATATTAAAATTGTAATATTTGCTTATTTTCATAAGTTACTATTCAACGGTTATTATTATGTATTTAGAAAAGTTTTACGATCTGTATGTGTCATTTTTTAAAAATCACTGCTCTATGAACACCTTTTCTAACCTGCCGTAACGCCATCTTCCATGTGACATTCAAATTCGACCCAAATTTCATAACCAAATTCCAAATTTATTTAAATTAAAATATAACTCATATTAACCCATGTCAATATTTTATTAATAATTAATGAAGATAGTGATGTGCTGATGTAATTTCATTACTCATTACCTTATGAAACATTAATTTTATACAATTTACGCAATGCAAACCAATGATTAATGAATGGCTCGATTTGGTGACTAGGTTGTGTCCACTGATTTCGGTGATGAAACGCTTGTCTTCATCAGAACGCGCGGTTACAACATGTATTAACGAAACAGTAGAAACAGCTTAGTGCACTTTACCATCGTACACTACATGGCAACGTACCATCAGATTGGATTGTAGTCAAACACTAAGTCGGTAAGAAAAGGAAAGAGACAAAAACAGAAGCTCAATATCTGTCGCTCGAGTCGAGAATGAGACCAAAAAAGGTATAGTCTGTCCTTCATTACTCATCGCCCGAATGGCCCAAAGACCGCCACTTGCGATTAATCACATTAATTACGTTCATTTCCTCGCGTAACAGGCAAGACATTGGCTCAAGTTACGAGCGTTAGGGACTTTTAAACACAAATCAATATTTCACTAGAATCAAGCCCAGGACTAACCGTTCAGCAGGACAGTGTTTATTCATTGACTTTGTGATAAGGTCGTCATGTATATGTGTATTTGTTTAACAAGAATAACAGAAAGTTGATAAATATTGACATTGGCAAAGTATTGAGTCCCTCAATTCCTCTTGGTCCTTTGATCAGTAAAGTTACGTATAGGAGTGGGGGCAGCAGGTAGTAAAATTGACGGTCAATCCGATACAATCAAAACTTGTATCCAACTTCACTCTTTAACCAACATGAAACTTTTAAACTCAACCGAAGTACCTACCGACTTTAATACCCCCTTTGACTTGAACGGATTCAGCTATTACAATTAACGATATCTTCATGTCGTGTCGTTTGTCGTGATGACACATGGTAATTAATAGCGATAAGAGAATTGACTGTAAAATTGACAGACTCATCTGTTATTAATTTCTGTCAAGTGTCAATTGTCGCGAGTTTCTCCTCACCATCACTGCTCGCCTTGATCAAGATCCATCTAATCAGGTCGAAATATCGGTATAAAATATAAAAATCATGAGTACTCAATACAGTATGACATTTAAATTGTGAAGTTGTTACTTATATTATTGCATATTTATTACCATGTGTAGATCATATCACATTATTGTCCCAGCACCTAGATATCTTATTAAGGTTCTCTTATTATAAGGCTCATTTCATAATAATGTAATTAAATATGATATGACGACTCTGTAGCCCAGTTCATGTTGTCACGTCATATTTCTGTACGTCCGGAATCCTAGTGCGGTGGGAGTGGAAGTGTGTGATCTTTTTTTATTATTATTATTATTATTATTATTATTAATGAGTAATAGTAAACAATATAGCTGGTTCATATTTGTTAAATATCTTGTATATATTGTTCATATCTGTTAAAAATAATGATGTGATTGACTTTGCTGTCGTTGTGGAGTTCAAAATATCGAAAAACAATTTGTTTCCTTTTAATCTGTGTGCAAGCTCTGAAAAGTCCAATTAAAAACTTGACAAATTTAAAAGTTATATTACTGACCAAGTTAATATTTTTAAATTCTGCTAGTCGGTTAATGTTATTTAGTAATCTTTGTTAAAAGTGAATGCTTAAAGTTTAAGTGGTTTTTGTAGCCATTAGTTGAATTAAATATATTTGAAATTTATACAACTACAGAAATGAGTATGGATAAAAAGGATAAACTTGAAATTTATAAAACGCCTGATAATAATAAAAACTAACTTTTTTGGTGCTGTTATTACTTGTGAACGAATCCATGTTTTTCGCAGCGACGCCTAGACGAGTTACCAGGTAAAAATATCTATAAAAATTATATTTTAGTAAGAAATCATGCACCGCTCATGAACGTGTTTAAAGAAAAAGGTGTAGGAAGGAAACAGAAAACCCATAACGTTAACCTGTGTAATGGTTACTGTTATTATTGAGTGGTCGATCGCCTAGTGATCGAAATGTAACCACAAGTAAAATCAATCGAAATGAATTCTTTTTATCTAATTAACGCCAAAACCGCCTGTGACTTGCGCCATAGAACAACCTAGAAATTTCTATTAACATCTACGTGCCGCAAATACCGTGTTAATTTTTGATGCCCTAATAGATAAATTTAGTACTAGATAAGATCTAGATCACATAGATTATTTAATCTATGACTGTAATTTAGAGTTGGTTCGTAAAAGTAACAAGTAGGCTCGCTGGGTAGACGGTATATAAATTTTTTTGTGCGCTTAATAAACTAATCAAATTTTATTAGAATTGAGCGATTCAAAAGGCAGGTACGTTCCCAAGAAGCGTACTTAAATTATTTGTTATTCATTTTCATCGAGAGCTTATTAATTTTCACATTTATCCCATGTTTTTTTTTTCATACGAGTAGCCTTATGAATTTGAAATGTATTAGAAAAAAGCCGTTAATAAGTGAAAGTTCCAAGATATATAAATGTAACTCTAGTGTTCTGGAAGTCGATTTCATATTCAGGTACCTGGTTGCAAATATTCACGAACTTTTTTAAGATTTAAAATTAACTATCACTTGTTTTGGTTGTCTTATTACGAAAGGTGTACAATTAAGTTTTCCTTATTTGTCTCAAAAATATGTGAAACCGCTATAGACCTGACCTGGGTACAACGACCCATCTTGGGTGATTAATCTTTGGATTATTTAATTCAGAACCTAAAAAAAGATGTTTAAAATTTCAAAGAGAAAACTAGAACGAATAAATAATTTGCTGGCTATTATATGTATATATAATATATGCAATAATTAAGTATGCATGTTGGCAGTAGTAACTGCAAACTGCATCAAAACGATCAACTTTAACTCCTTTCTAATGCATATTCATAACATTATTTGATCCGTAACGGGAGTTCTAACGAAAAATCTGTTCCCACTAAAATCACCAAGAACCCCTGAAGATCAAGCACATTCACCTAAACGCATTACATAAATTGAAACTTCACGTCCATAATAAATTTTGAAACGGCTCGAATTATACTTAACCGCCCGTTAAGTCTATTCGCCATTTCTATTGTATAATACCCCAAGATTTGTGTATGAGATCCCCTTACCCGCATTCTCTCACGATCAGGTGGTTTTTTTCTATTTCCATAGAACCCTTCTCTAGCCAACCTGTTCCCTAACGGTTCCGAGAAACCATTGTTCGGGTAAGTGACGAAATTTTATTGTTTAGTAATCCTTAATTTTTTCGTGAAATAATAGAAAGTTCTCGAATACACTACTTAAACCCAAGGCAGTACAAGATTTTCCTAATGCAATTCCGTGCGTCACGTTCACATTGATTACGACTAACTCTGGTCGCGGTCGCGGAATGAAATTTAGGAGGGGGGGGGTGTTCATTTCTAATAATAAGATATGTCGAGTAAATTATATTTTATTATACAAAACACTTACGAAAAATTCCTTAGTATAATAATGTGAATGGCGTTATAAAATCATATATATATAATTTATCGAGTAATAATATTTTGGACGTCCGGAGTTGTCTCTGGATGAATTGACTATTTTTTGAAGGTTTTGCAATTTGACAATAACATTTGGGGG
>PDGT01000012.1:284700-368632 GCA_003671415.1 Megathymus violae | reverse complement strand
GGGGGGGGATGACCCCTGTGACCCCCCTCCGTCTTAGAACCGCGCCTGGTATTTTTAGAGATTAAAAGTGTTATGACACCACTGTCCAAATTTCTGACCCGCAATTTGGCGATTCAATCTGCGCTTCAACGTACTCAGTTGCACGAATCGTCAGTTGTTGAATCAGTTCATTCACTCCACGATCCGAAGCGTCACTCGTCAAATCTATATTCTTTCCAAACACACAAACGAAATCGAACAATATAATTCAACGTTAGCTTGTACTTACAAAGAAATAAAATTATTATTACAGACAGAATTTACTTAAGTAAATTATTACGTGGCTGACGGTGGAAGATCAGTCTGTACTGGATGTGGGAATATAAGCGAATACACCCTATGTTTTAATTACTGTCCAGCATGTATCCACCTGCTAACCTACATATATATACTTGTTACCTACATAGTGTAAATAATTACCAATGTCACAACCACTGCTTTATTGTTTCGAGCCTCAACGACATTCTAACACAACCTTCGTCACAGCAAGGTGTTACTAAATCTGAATCGCGGTACAGTATGTTCGGAATATGTAGACTGGCTTATCCGAAGCCATCGGCATCGAGACGTCGAGACAGAATTATGCATGAGGTACTATCGTATGGTAATTGATTCTCGACGACGAACCAGGTTCCATTATTTTGTAACTAACATATTTCTTGGTTCTTAGAAGTATTTTCAAACTATTCTGTTGTTGGCAGTGAAATGACAATCTAAATGAGATTTCCGGGATCGATTATTGTCTTGAACACGTATCAGATATTGTCCTGTTTGTGAGTTACGAATTATTATACGTTTTTACAATAGAGTTCCAAAATTGATACGTGAGCTTTTAAGCGACGCGTCAAAGCACAGTTTATAGGTAAAGGATATTATGGTATAGGTGAATATATTAATGACAAGGACGCCTGGAAATAACAGTGCCGCAACCAGTTCCGCGCAGGTTAAAACTTGTAATTGTGATAGGTTGTTGTAAAAGATGTGCCGAAGAATTTCTTTCGCCGTTTCTTCTTCTCGATGTTAAAGCACCATTTCGAAACGGTAGTAGAAGCAAAAAATGACGTGCATAAGTGTATTTACAAATACCTAAAATGATTAAATGATTTTGAATTTGATGATATTTCCATACCAGACGGATACAGGAAGTCCTAGTTACTGGGTGTGATGTTATCTTCTTAGCAAGTGCTACCCCACTGGTCTGTAGTCTTCTAAAGTTGTAAACTCCTAGTTCATGGTATACAAATTTAGGTTAACAGATTTGCGAGTAATTTTCATCTAAAAAATTGTGGTATCAATAAATTATTACAAAATTACTGGGCGCACCTACACATGAAAGATTAGTAATAACAGTCATTTAGCTAGAAACATGCAAGCATAGATAGATAGATTATAAATTAGCGTTTGATTTATATTTAAAAAAACTATTACTAGCGCCATCTGGTTACATGACGATATACAAAGCTTCAATGACTGACAAGTTAATACCAAAGGTTTAGGATATGTGTTCTTATGTAGGATTTTAGAACTTCATCGAAACTTGGGATTGATAAGGCCTGAGTTTTACTCTAATACGAGATTGACAGAGATTGGGCCCACTACCCCGTCCGAAAATTTACGACAAGTTTTAACGTTTAATATCTAACAATAATCATCGCAGCCAGCGGATCTGAAGTTGACAGAGACGCTTTAATCAAAACCGTTTTCTCCTGAATTCGAAAAAAGCTTTACATGTTGTTTTAAAAGATGTGTCGATTTTTTTTCACCATATCTTCTCCGTGATAAAACATTTTGAAACGGTAGTCGTAGAAAAAAACGCCCATAAGTTTTTAAAATACCCATTTAAATACATGATATTCAGTTTGAAACACGGAAAACTATATTTAAATAATATTTGAAACACACTCGCCAACCGGAAACGCTTCCAAACTCCCGTTCATTTGCATCACACGCGTGATAAACTCTAAAATTATTCCGAACGAATGTGAAGTGCAAATAAGAAATACGAAACATGAGTTATTAAAATAATTACATTCGCAACTGTTGCTAACGAAGCACTCCTTTCAGAGACAAATGAATTACCAAAGCAAAATAATACAAACCTGTTCACATAAGTTAGTCAATCAGCGATTTGTATGGGTTTTTGTCTCTCATATTTCTCAAACTGGATGATAATACTCCCCTTGGGGTACTGGAGGTTTCTGGAAGCAATTAGTGCCATGGAGGAGGTATACAGTTAGAATTTCAACCCTATTACCAATCGACGGTGAATTATAAGCCTAATAATGTGATCGAATATTTCCTGAAATGAAACTTACAAAGGTGCAACCATGCGTGTAAAAGCTAATTTTCGACACACAAAAAAATGCCCTCGCAACACTTTACGCATCTATTGGACAGAAAAACACGCTCATACTACTCCGGTGGACTTACAGTTTTAATCAATTTCAATTGGGTTTTTGGTTACCCTGACGTTAGCTTCGGTTTGCCTAATGTAAGATACCTCCGAAAGGTATATAGCTTTGATTAATTTATAGTTGCAATCAAAATAAATTGCCTTTTAGTTTATAGACCCAATCAAAATTACAAAGATGGTTATAACAAAGATGGTTAAACTGTAATTTTATGTAAGCATCATGTTATTGGTATAGCATTAAATCCATAAAACAGCCATACAATTTTTATACGCATTTTGTTAGCTTGATCGTTATGCATTTTATACAAGATGGTCGAATGTTTAATAAAATTGTATGAAGGTTAAAAAGATCGCGTTTCACAAGGCGTATCTAACATTTGATGAGAAAACCTTGTCATGGCAACTCTGTTGAGTCTGGTGTGATTTTTTGTCCATATTGCTTACAAAAGCGCGGGTCTTTTATTTCAAAACTAAAATTTGGTAATTCTAAAATATAGTTACGCAACATCCTGCTATTTTAGAACACTTTACTTACCCAACAATTTGGTGCGGAAATCTTATCTTTTAGCATCGAGTCACGTTAGCATTCTCTGGGGAAATTTCGACCGAGTTGCATCGCATCGCCAAAAAATTTTGCAAGCACTCGTTATAACATATTAAATGACTATCAAAATGGCCCCAAAAATTCGGTTATATTTTTCAAATTTAATCGCCATAAAGGTCACGTTATAGACCATTCCCAGTAGTTATGGAGTCATTAAAAATTTAACTGCACTCATCGCTATATCTAAAGGTCTTTTCAGTGTATAATTGTTTTAAAAGATATCCCTAGATCCACCGGGTGCCGCGTTTATTATTTCATTTTCAAAATGTTATGAGCATTACAAATTTGCCTTAGTAAGATTTCTGAAAATGACTGCTCGTGTTTCTTTAATACTTGTGTGTATTAGCTTGTTAATTTTACCTCGAGTTTTGTCCTTACATTTAAATTATCTACCATTTCATATGATGTTATCATGTTTAAGAATTCGTCTTAACTCATAATCATTTATTTAGATCTTTTATTAATACACTTAAGTACTTTATATATTGCCTCTAATTGTATTGCACCTATGTATAGTATGAATTATATTTAAATAATTTGTGTAAAACTGTTTAGGTTTACAATCACTTTCTTCGGTTACCACCTCTTTCGATTTTATTCATAAAGTGTTTTAACAACTCAGAACATTTAAGCAATTACCTTGCATTTTGTTTCGTTACCTGAAATAATGTTAAAAGAAAAATAAAAGTTTATTGTGATAATGTTATCGTTTCTAATTAATGAATACTTCTTATTATACATTACTCTTGTCATTTATTTTAATAATAAAATATTTCTATTTGTTTCAGGTACGTAATACTTCGGTTTATTGGCAGCCCTATCCTAGCCACCGCTCTCTTATTATACGTGATAAGAACAGTCTTATACAAATCGGTATTTGACAACACATTTATCTTACAATTTAAAATCGTTTTGCTAATCTTAAATTTACTTTTCGTGGTCGTGGAAAATATCAGGATTCTTATTAAAAAACAGATACCACAAGAAATGCCATTTCCCGTGAACAATTGTTCTAGCATTAAGTCCGCCTTTTGTTCATTTACTTTTGTATGGCGCAATGAAGATTAAATAAATGAATAAAACAATGTAATTTGACAATTTTAACGCTTTATTATAATTTATTTTTTATGTTAATCTACTGAAACATATTAAAAAAACATTAGAAAATTTTCGCAATTTAGCTGATTTATTTATTTGTTACATTCGATAGACACTGCACGCTTAGTGAGGTGTTCGGGGTTTTCATCCACAAGAGACATTTGTATAACAGGTGAATGTGTGTTTTTCATTGAATCGTGAGTATTTGTAATTCACAGGGAACCCTAGTGTGCGGGTGTGAATTAATATTAATATTTCTTAATAGATAATTTCGTATTTCTTAATAGGCCTTTGTTACGAAACTTTAAAAAGTGGTATACACACTTAACATTTAAAGGTACTGATAAGAAATTTTCCCTTGTATATAAACGTTATAATAGACTGGCGTGTTCAAAAGCTGTTAACCAGTTGACATATCGAATCGCTGTCGCAAACGAAAAGGGGGTAACAAGGTCAGCGGGTAACCAATATCGTTACAATTGTACTAAAACACATTTAAATTCACAATCGGTTCTAACAGGGCAATAACTTACAAAGCTCTGAAGGTTAAGTTGAGCCAAAAAAAGTTTTTTAATAATAAACCAACATAACTTGTATAACTTGATAATAATTAAATAAGTCATAAAAACCTACGGGCCATATGAAGATTCACTGTATCTGATGCAAATCAAATCAGGGATGTGACTAATGCGTTGAGGGTGAAGAACGAAGCGGAGAACGTTGTGGTAGCTATTGTGGCAGATAAAAACCGTACCACCGTACATGAGTACCGTTGGAACGATGCTTTATAGATTTGCTTCAGTTTTCTAATTTACATATATGACATGCTCACGTACATAGTAGACAAGTAAATTATTATAAACGAAATATCTATATTGGAGATTTAAACGACAAATATTACGGTATTATTCGGTACGTCTTTAGAGTTTAATTGAATGAACCCCCTTACTTTGTGCTCGGGGAGCCGATTTATCGCCGTTACGGAACGAAAGCTTGAATTATTGTTTCCTTTGATAGATAAAATCTCCCGCAAACAAGTCCTTCAGTTTTCGTGTATTGTAATTGCAAGTAGGTTGTTTGCCAAATAATCGTTTTCCGTCTTGTGTATCTCTGTTGTGTAGCTCTGTTAGGAACTGACTTACTGAAGAATTTGCTTGAAGAATTTTATAATTATAAGCTCCAATCCAGTAAAACACAATGTGAGATCATTTTCTTTTAATTATATTTCTTACATAATATCAACACTGAAAATACCATTAGCCTTCAACCGATAGGTGTTGCTTCCAACGACTCGCCACCGACTGTGTAAAATCACTGTTGACGTAATTCCTTAAGAACGCTCACCAACGCCATCAAGTGGCGATTAGTGACAGTTGACTATTATAATCAATTGACATTCTTTATTTGTAACAACATATATTATAGAAAAACCGTAATATAAAGATAAATAACATTATAATTACTAAAATACGCTTACATAATGGCCTCTCATTGTGAGAGAATATTCGAGCCCACCGGTGGGATAATATGGGATGATGACATAAGGCAAAGTGTATTAATGAAAAGATAGATTTGATAATATGTACACAAAATAACACATCAAGAGGCACATTGAGTTTATTAGGGGTTCTGAAGATATTTACACTCCCAGCGTTACGAATAGACATCGACAGGGAACTCCAGAGCTGAACAACAATAACAGACAAAGGTGAGGCTTTCTAAGAATAAGGTTTTTGTGCAACAAAGGAAACGAGCTCCAGACGCGATTGATTTAATTTTCATTGTCCTATATCATTTCTATTTATATCTTTCACTTAGTCATCTCCACTCATTTCTGTCCTGCAGCTTGTAATGACACCCATGTTTAACTCTTTGTTAATATAATCATATAAATACTTGTATATATAGCCGTTAAAAACATAAGCATTGCGAAGCAAAATTGATGTTATAATTATTTTGCTACATTTTTCTGTGATGTTAAGTCTCAGTTAAAACGCTCTTCATAGTGCATCCTTTATCAGTTCAATTTAATTTAATTTATAATATTACTCTCCTGTAAAGTAATCTAAATGTTGTTTAGTAAGAATTGCATTTTGAACGTCGATATGTTCCTTCTTAACCAAACGTACTACGTAGTTCCTTCTTAACCAAAACGTCATGACTTCATGATGTAGTTGTAGGTACTCCATCCCGACCATAGTCGGCTGCTGCTACCTCAATTAACAGTGTACGTTTTGGAGAACCAGTAAATAACTGTATTAAATTTATTACATTTAAAGTAATTTTCATAGATTTCAATTTTTTACTTGGGATATTACTTGCCATGCCACTTCATGCAATTTTAATGTCAATTTATATGCACAATACAATGCGCGCCATCTGTTGTTGAATAGTAAATTAACTGCAAATTTTTTTGCTTAAATTCAATTCAATTTATTGCCTATTAGGGCCACCAGATGACGTCGTTTCTTTACTTTAGTATTCTTATACATTTTTTATTTTTGTTAAATTTTTCTGATAAAATTTAAATTTTCCAATTAGAAATAAAATCTCATCTAAGAGAATAACAGTTATATACGTTGAAGAAGAAGACAACGAGATAGAGATAATGGATTTTCGTTTGATGTTTTTCTTTGCCGTCGGCAACGAATAACTAAGCATTTTTTCTTTAAAGCTTAATGAAAGCTTTCCTAAAAGTAATCCAGCTGTTATTGTAAGCAACCGACTATCACAATAATTGTTATAATAGATGAAAATTTTGCATTTGATGCCTGTGATGGTTTTTTTAGGTTTAGCTTCTACATGTATATCAACTTTAAAATTTTTATGATGTAAAAATTCTCATAAGTTTGGCAATTAGCCTTTGCATTAGGATCCATGTTACGATCTATTTACAGCTCATCACTAACATCTAATATACGCAGTCGGAGGTCTATTTAAAATATAATATTCAAAAGATTTTGCCGATTAAAATTAATAATAAAATGTAGGTACAGTGAAGTCTCCTCAACCATGACTCCAATACAACCGCCCTTACTCGTTTTGCATCTTCTGAATTATGAACGAGCCAATGGCGAATCGACCCTCCTGTCGTACGTCCTGTAGTCGTTTTCTTTTGCTGTGTCCGAAAGTCAGTTAGCATTCCTCACTTACTTCTTGGCCATCGGTGAAGCCTTTGCTCATACGGACGTTCATGGCCGATTTTCACTGACCACTTACAACGGGTGGTAAAAAAAATGTTAAAAAAAAATCCAATTACATATATCATATTAGATTTCTATGCAACACTAAGGAGTATTCCAATTAGAAAACGATCACCAAGAACTAAGATGAGCAGCTTCGCTTGAAAGTATAATTTTACGTGTGTGTTCGTAAAATGTACTAGTATATTTACATCATTCTTCTTTACCTCATACCCGCAAAAGAGGCACGAACTCATAATACCCTCAAGTCAGAAATGGTATCTTGAGCACGTACGGTGTAAACTTATCAAAAAATATTTGTGGCCGACATTTTCCAAAACAGGTTAATATAATAATTTTGGACATGCCTTTGCGCACCGGCACGTACCCGATGTAGATAAAACATGGCTGGAATTAACTGCGCTTCGAACTAACGCTTTCGGTACCGACCAGCGAGAGAAGACCTCTGAGGGCACTGATCGCTGTAATTTAAATTAAAATATTCTTCTTGGTTTGATATTGTGTGTTCTGTAAAGAAGAAACGTAAAAATAAGAATATTACTGAGTAACATAAAAAAAATTACACTGAATAGCGAGGACTCATTTGTGATTAAAATTTTGTTGACGATTAAATAAATAAACTAAATAAAGTTGACACACTCACACCCCCGCACTAGGATTCCCTGTGTTGCGGGTGGCATGGACATACACAATTATCACATCACAAACACCCATGACCCGAGAACAAACATTTATCTGTCACATAAATGTCTGCCCCGGCCGGGAATCGAACCCGGGACCCCACGCTCGGCAGGCAGGGTCACTACCAACTGGACTACGGGGTCGTCAATGATTTACTTATTTACTAATATTACTTATTTACTAATATAATGATTTACTAATTAACAATGTTTTACTCCGCCGAGTATAAAATGTGCATTTTCAGAGAGGGGTAAACTTTCCGTTTGGTTACACTTACAATTTAGACAAAAATTACAACCCTAGAGATGAAAAATAGGAGATGAAACCAAGAAATTCACATGATTTAAATACAGACTTTTTTTTGTTAAAATATTTACTTGTTCACAGATATTTGGATTCCAGAATGTTATAAAACGCCTTCATTACAAATTAGTTACCGTAAGCAGAAATGCTTAAAATAGTATTATCAATCTACACGCGGGACTGACGTCCACCAAGTGGGCCTGGCCTATGTGTTCGTACAATCTACCTGATTATTGGCTATTGACTGTTAATTTTTAATAAACGTTGGTATCTAGCCACTCGACAACAAGACGGACTGCGTGCTTATTTGTCGCTTTCATGTCATTGTTAACACCACATTTTTCTAACACAATGTTTATAACTTTCGTGATAGCAATAGCAGAAAAAGTCTGTTACAGACATAGTAATTTAAGTTACCTTAACGTATTCAACATGTTACCCAACCGAGTGAGACGTTGTCACGTCTAAATTAAATACGGCTTTCTCAGGCACGATACATTTTTACATTTCCCGTCACGGCTCAAGTTAATTTGGTCGTTACGCTGGCGGAGCGTTTACAAACTTTATTAATTACTTTTTCAAGTAAAGTGGAACTTGAAAATAGGTGCGTGTGATGTCGCGTCCTTGTTTAAATAAATGTAATATTTAATTCAGAATGTTTATTTAAAGTTAGTTGATATGTTTATTGTAATAAAATTGTAACAAGGCGAATATATTTTGGAAATTTTGTTTATCAGTCTGTCTGTTTGTCAGAACACCTGTCTATAACCACTGAACAATTTCAGATGATCTTGACATATTTTCAACTTACAGGTATTAATCTCGGATATTTTACTTCCTGGGAAATAGATCTGTTTCCACGAAATTTTCAGCCTTGTGAAACAGCTGTTAATTTAAAGTACGCAATTTATATGAGTGAAGCCACTTATAAAATTAAGTGAGTAATGATAAATGTTTGCATTGTTTGCAGTGTAAGAAATCCCATTTTTACTCACACCCAAGCCTATTTTCCCTGCTCGTAGTGCATCACGTGAGACGAGTTGATAGCGCTCCTTTCTTTTAGAGGACACCTGGCACTATACCGCAGTGTACCTTTACAGCTGAACCCGAACGCGCTGTGCAATTTCCGGCTCTTCCTGATTTTCTTTACCTGGACATATTTACACACTGTAAATAATAACAACCTTAAAATATTTTAACTCTTTTAGATTTTTAAATTTGAATTACACAAAAGCGAATTCAGAACAAATACTATATGAAATCATAATACAGATTATTATTATGTTTTATATTTGACGAAGCGGACACATAACGGATAATTCAAGAAATCATTTAAGCACCTCATCATATATAGGATAGGACTTCCGTCATGGAAGGTTAATTATCAACTAACTACTCATAAAATGACAACGAATTTAATATTCATTTCAATGGCCCACAACAACTTAACAAAGTTGTCCCATTTCTATTAAAATGCCGCGGGAAACAGTGAACGGCAAACAGGTACGAAATTAACTCGTTATGTTCAAACAGAAGAAAATAACTGGAATAATAACTACACGCGAAACAATCTGACGAAGTTTTGATTAAAATCGCCTGTTTGGTATGAAGCCCGGTTACGTTAACTGAAATTTAACAACACGACGCTTCGTTGGGTGTGCGCTTCTAGACTATATTTTTGAAGCAAGCTTTACAGCACCGTTGCACAACACATATGGTTCTGTTTACGCATGATCTATCCACACTTAGTTAGCTCGAATACTAAACGCTCGGTAGATTTAAGGCGCTATTCTCGCTCTTACTCAATTACTCAGTTGTCACTTATTGTCAGTTATACAATTACTCAGTCGCTCACTAGCGCATTCATTCACCTACTCACTCATATAGTCACTCACGCACCTATTCTGATTACAGTTTTTACTCCCTTGCCGTCTGCTGGTCAATTTTGTTGGGTCTCACATAATTAAAATACACCAGTGTGTTATTAAGCTATTAGTTTGTGTAAGTATAGTAAATCTTGTGTAGAAATATATTTATAGCAGAAGGTGATCTGGTAAATTTTGATTGACAAGGGTTATCTCGCCATACATACACGGTTATTGTAATTTCGCCTTCATCGCATTTACTAGTAAGAAATTTCAATAATATTATATTCCTGTTATGTTTGTGATAGTTACAATTATTATTCTAGAAGGTGCTTGTATTATTCTGTGTAACTTAGTTGTAACTATTTTATCGAGATATTAATTAATTATCCATTTAACTTCACTGAGCCTGTAAGAGTCCTTTACTCACAGAAACCTATGAATCGAATTCAAAAGTTCGATGTTACATCAGAATTCCTTGGATGGGACCAAAGAAACAGCTTTAAATCTTCATCCAGGCATCGTCCGTTCATAATGAAAATCATCGGCTTACTTAATTTTAACTGACGAAGTCTCTGCACTTTTTTATGTTAATTTATAACTAACGAACAGACAGGCCATCTGGTGGCAAGTGATCGATCCCATCATTGAGCATCTGTGACTCTAGAGACATCATCGATACGTTGCTGGTTACAAATGAAGCGAGAAAACCCGCTTGTTATCTGGCTCTGATTTAACAACACGTCATAAACATTTCATGGTTGATACTCTAAAGAGGATGTTAGTATGACAGGTGTAGGGCCTTCATCTTGTACGAGTACCATCAGTACTAAATTGAGCGGTATAAAGTCTGTCCAACAGGGTCAGACCTAATCTAATTAAAAACAGGGCGCGCCAATGTGCAGAAAGGTTTGCTTATGTATGAATTAAGCTACTTAGACCTTCAAAAATATAACTTTTCTACGTCTTTCTGCGTCACAATTAGGGTTGTTGCCGTTATATATATCACGAGTTCTGAAGCACTCTACACTGAAATTAATGAAAGCTTAAATATCCAGTGGATGTGTCCATCAAATATTAATTGCTTAGATCTTTAGCTTCATTGAAAATTTAACAACTCTGCAGGCATATTTCGAATGGGATAAATAAGTGAACTTCAATTAGTGAATACCCGACAAAGCTATCCTACCCTACGGTATAACAAGAATTTATATTAATTTGCAAAAGTTTTCAAATAATTCCAATAAATTTTCAAGTTAGCGCGGTTCCTCGGAATAACATCACAGGTAGGCTTAGGTAGGTTTCTGCGCCATTTAGCTTTGCAACTTCGGTGAATACACAATAAGAATACAACCTTATATGATGTCGGGCATGAAATTAACATACGTTATTTATTGATCTCTTTTGATCAGGAACATTTGGAAATTTCTTATTTACTTTTAGAGTATGTGACTGTGTAACATGAGTTTATTGAATTGTAATATCGTTTTGGAATTGCATGATACATTTCAGTTTTATTTACAGACTGTATTTAGTTTGTTGCGGCGATGGTTTATCATAGGATCTTAATAAATGGCGCTGAATCCAGTTATAAACAATCCCGCGACCGCTTCACTCAGGAAAATTCCACGGAAACAGAACCATTTTCCAGGATGTAGAGTATCCTATATTTTGATTCACAATATAAGTTCCAAAGATGTCGAGAATCATTTAAATCTGTCCAGTGATTTTTGTATTATACGTGTACAGAGAGACGTACAAAAATTCCAAAAAAAATCTTTAGACCTGTATTTCGGTAACCGTTTTACCGATTTTCTTACATTTAAAAATATTCGATAAACATAATAAGCATTGTAACAATATTTGTAAAGATTATGTATATAAACATAAATGATTCATATTTAACTAATATTATAAAGACAGATTGCGAAATTTGTGAGTTTTTGTGTATCGTAAGTAATCATAGGAATCACGGCATCTATTAAAAAAAGCCAATTTGAATGGTATATTACTCCAGATAATATAAGCTACGAGTATATTTGACGTATAAATTATTCAATATGAAACATGTCGGGGCGCGCCGCTCATAGTTAATTAGAACACAATTTACCTCATACAAATTGAAAAAAAAAAACGTAGGAAGAGAATTGATTTCACATTAACGCGTCACTTGAGACGAATGTATTTGGAAAATCGCCTTATACTCGCAGAATATTTCCATTCTTTTTTGAATGTTCATCCTATATAAGTAGATTGGACACTGGAGAGTGTTTTCTCATCCCCAAAACAAATTTACGCGCGTGTTCAAGTAGATTTGATATTCTCTTTCTGTTGTTTGTATAGGGAATTATTAGTCTGGTGCATGTATCGTATTCATCACATAATGTTTTCTGTTTATAGATTCTTCGTATTGCTTTTTACACATAAACTAGCAGACCCGATTAACGTTCTGCCAGAACCGCTTGCCTGACCCGAAATGCAATCGCAACGCCTCTTACTACAAAGTCATAACCAACCAGTGACCCACTGAAACACATCCAAAATATTCATCAATATCATTGTAGCCGTTTAGGTTTTCAGTAACATACACACTTACAGAAGAATTTAATACATAAAGAATTAGAGATCCAGGTAATGGAACACAAGACTTTTCCTTCCGCAGACATCGTCTCTATCACTTGAAGGAGAAAACCGTATTCATGTAACAATTATACTTTGCCTATTAAAATATCGTCAACCCTATGATATCGAAGATCCAAATCCAAATCCAAATTTATATTTACCTTCCTGCTTCGTTCTAAAAAGCTATTACGATCCTTTCGTATTTACTTTGGCAAGTGGAGAGAGATATCTGTCTTGTAAAATAATAAAATACAAATAAAAACTTTCTCATATTTCCCTCTAAATAACCCTACGAAAATAAATTTCTCTGTAGATACAGAAATTCTCTTCTACAAGTATGTTTTACACTGCATACGCTGTGCGATTCAAAATGTATTCAAGCCACTTTGTCCACAAGGATTTACTACTCCGTATTTTAAGAAGGGAAAGATAACAAGGAGTGATTAAAATCACAATTTCGATCTTATCCAATTAAATAAGACAATTTTTGAGATTTAAAAGCTTTGAAGAGTGAAGACCGTGTCACAATCTGTTATATGCATTTTGAGTAATACTGATAGATACAGATAGCTACGTACATAATCGTGTGAAAAAAAATTAAGGCTTTTTGTACATTATTCCATCCATGAATCTAAATCGAAGATGTACTTTCAATATAACGCGAATACGTATAACACAGTATTGTATAGTTACATTGTTCGACAAACGCGTACCTTCAAACACGAAACTACAGTAACCCAATTTCTTAAAGCTTGAAGGAAATTGCATAGATGCGATTAGGCACGTGTAGGCTGAATGATTAGGCAGTAAATTAGCTTAAGCATAGGTTGCACCGTCGCGAATGGCACACCAAAGGTCGCTTGTTACAGATTCATTTTGCTGGTAGCTTGACAATCGTGCCGTACGCTACAGCCACCGGTATTGGTAGTATTTAATGGCTTAAACTTACCTTGTTGTTACTGGTTGATTGGTTTGCTTTCTGCGGGGTAAAGAACAGAAAGCTAACAGAAGATCTACTCGAATGAATTAATAAACACACACACACGCAACCGTAGATGGGATTTGCATACACAAATGGAACATCACAAACAACCTAAGTCTTGATATAATCATTTTCTAGCAATGACTTGGCCGGAAACCAAACACGGGATAGATAAGGTCTCTACCAACTGAATTAGCTATAGTCTTTTGAAATTTGCGAAAAAATAATTAAAATAATTATTGTAATTTTCTTAAAAAAATAAAATTTAGAAATTGTTACAGTAATCATCTCTAATTTCGAGTCCAATCTACGTTGCCTCATCGTAAAGGACACGGGGTGACTTTATAATTTAAATATATCTTCAAAGCATTTTTCTTATTCTGTTCTATTATTTTCCAGCATACAATAAATAATCAAATTTCCAAGGTAAGGAGAGTGGTTACAAATGGAACTTTTGACTGCCAGTAGGAAATGTCTGCCTTGCTTTCATAGAGTAGGAAATGAGGGTATCGTACTTTAAACTGTTAAAACGGATCGTTGAGTCTTGTCGAGCAGATGGCAATAAGGTTTACCACATTAAAAAATTAAAAAAGAAATCTCACTTTTTCGTTTATTGGGTGCCTGAAAATGCAGCATTATTAATTTCGCCTTAGCAATTTTTTGTAGCTGATTCAATAGAGGTTAAAAGCTGCCGCGCAGCTGAAATTTTAGAATAAAAAACAACTATGCGCCCTTTTAAAAATCATAATTTATTTAGAAGAAAGCATAAACATTTTAAAAGCACGATATACATGGAGATGTTTATTAGCTTCTAGTGCAGCGCTAGCTTTTATCAAACCGTATTGTATAAAGCACACCTAAAAATAGCACTGTTGGGAACAGCAACAAGTGACGCCCGATTGTTTGCCGTTCCGCCCCGACTGTGTCCTTTGCGGGGCCAATCTAGAATATTCGACCACAAAACTTTATGTGATACTGAAATAAATTTCAAACGATAATTAGCATAAAACCGCGCTGTGGGAAATGGGAACAACCGTTGTCTTTTTGTCGTGCCGTTTCGAATTTGTTCCTTGTGGGGCCATCCTATAATATTCGACTGCAAAATGTATGTCACACTGAAATGAAGCCTATGGTATAAAGTTGTGCGTACTATTATTTGTTTCCTTTAAAATTTTTCAAATGTATAATCCTTTCTAAAATGATATGTCGTTTTATCTATCAGTATTATATTAGAATTGTCAATGAACTTTTCTGTTTATTTTCTAATTTTATTCGTTAGAGATCTACTGTTGATACGGTAGTTTCTAACTAGACTCTCAAAATTTTAGATCAATGGTAATGATTATTACTAACGATAATTACCAGGAGCTAACTATGTGTATCCTAACGTCAGAAAGTCTTCAATAAACTTTTTTTTAATATTCTATAGGTCACCTATCGAAACCTTGACTGCGGCATAAAACAGGCAAACAAACAAAGGCACAAACCTGAGTTATAATTCGTCTTTTTTTTCTTTGATCAATAACCTATCATACTGCTAACTTAACAATAGAAAAAAAATCTTTTAAACGTATAAAAATTTTATACACAGTTGTAGCTAACAGCCTAGCAATTTTTCACTATAACATTTCATTCGTCATAGAGTAAAATAAAAGGTAAAATATGTTCCCTACCAACTCTAAAATACTATTTTATTCTGCAAGCAAAACAGGACATTTAAGAGGGAATTAAAAATAAATTCAAAACTATCTAAAAACAGACTAGGTTAGCAACAGGTGTTCCAAGTCACGTCCACTGTTCCCGTATTTCGTTTAGAACTTGTTGTCTCTCCCATTTTAACTACGGACTGTTTAGCTTTAAATTGGATATTTCTTTTGAAACTAAGACAAATTGTTTCAAGTGTTGTAAAGTGGAAGCTGTACTTGTTTGTTTTAAATATCCGGCTCGAAGGATCAACTGTTCAATATATTTCTTAATATTTTAGCTATTTCTTAAATTCGTTACAAATGGTTTTATTGATAAATAAAAAAGTAATGAACTTTTTTATCCTTCTAGCTCTTTAATTAGAACAATTTTTAAAAGGTGATAAAGGTATACCGTTTTTGCATTTGATGAAATTATAAAATGTTGTTTTACCTCGACCAAAACAGATTTACTTGTATCTAAAAATGTATGTCAGCCTTAAGTTCATATTGAAAATAGGTATTACATTGAATTATATATTTCGTTATGCTGACAAGCCATAGCTCGTTAAGTTCATACATATATGAACTTGATACAATGTCATTTTGCAGGTATTCCTAGTTAAAGGAATTTTGGAAGTGGTGGAAAACACCAGTTGTAAAACCTTTCGTTGGATAGAGTTCAAGTCGTTAAAAATCACCCTTCATTTGATACAATTAAATTTTACAAATTTTTTTATATACAAGGAATTAATGTCATTTTTAGTCTTGATTTAAAAAACACCGTGATCAAGCCTGAATACTTTAAGAGCAAATCAATTAGTATATAACAGTAGCCTTTTATTATAAAAGATCTATGTATGTCCTTAACTCTTACATTGTCATGCTAAAATAGACAACGAACGAATATTCTTAAGCACATAATAAAGAAACTCAGTTCATGGGCTAACTTCTAGCACAAGAACTTTGGAACAAAAAATGTTCAAAGTTCCTTTCAGTCATGTTAAAATATCTCCTTAAGGGACAATCTTAAAGTGCACAGAGTAGTTATAAATTGTTTAAACTATATTATGCATATTCTGCTTTTTTATATTTTGTCTTAACGTCATAAAGTTTGTATAAGTATTTTCGTGTTTTTTTAACTATCTGTAGTGAATAAAATGCTAAACATAGAAATATTGATTAAATTAGGTTACCACCTAGACAACTCTTACGGGTGACCTTATCTTACTGAGTAAGTCTAAACCTATTCGTGTGATTACCAGCTTCACCTTTGAATTTTTGTCAGATCGTTGACGTGTTATCATAACAAGTTGGGCTATAAGCTAAAATTAACAATTTGCTAATAATGGTAACGAAAATGCTTTATATACTTCCTTAACCAACACATAAAGTTATAATTCATTTACAATAAAATTGTTATATAAACAACTTAATTTTTTTCAATTGAACGAATAATCTTCTTATGTCAAAGTAGTTTTAGTCTGCTTTAAATAAATTAATTTCCTTTTTAAACATTATTGCCTTACGCTCAGTAATTTGAGTCTACATTTTTGCATCATTTGGAACATGTAGAAAATTCATTTCACTTCTGTGTTATTTGAAAGTCTGCAAAATGTTAGTTGGATTTTATATTTCCTCGGGTACAACGGTCAATTTGTTTGCGGACACAGTCTGGTTAGTTTCCTGTCGGGTAACTCAGTAACTCCACTGTGAACGATGGTAGTCTGGATCGGAAAATACCTTTATGTCATGTCCAGGATCTGAACGAAAATGTTATTTCATATAATATCTTTCCTTCATGATTTCAGTTAAGTTTTTCGTAATTTTTTATTGCATAATCCATAAGTAAAACATTTTTTTGCTACCATATAACTCACTGTTAACGTTAGCGTGTATGTTGACAGTTGTAAATAACATTTCATTTCCCGCTCTTACATCTGACAATGTAAACACATTGTAGAGTTTCAAATATAGTTTAGGTTTAAAGAACCAGAAATCTTCTAAAAGCTTTTCCATCACTTCACCCCACATTGACATAAAAATAATTCCCAATAAATTGAACAAAGCTGAAATGCTTCACCCTCTAGCTTTCAATCATCGTGTAACAATCGAGAAATCGCAATTTCGCTTCCCTTAAACCTGGGGCTGATTCCTTTATTGTAGTTCTATTTGAGAATATTGGACTTTAAGCTTCGATTACTTGTCCGCACCTAAAATAGTACCCTCAAATATTAGATCAAATATTCAGACCCTTGTTCCTTATAATTATTTCATAAGATATAAAAATGTGTTCAATTACCTTACTTAATAATTAATTTGGTTTGGCTGTATTGGGGCGGCCTAGAATACTCTCCCCCAATCCAATGCTGCCAGCATTACAGGGTGTCGTAAGAGGCGACAGAAGCCAGCCTGCTTGGTGGTAGAACTTCGCGTAAATATTATATTACCGGTATTATTATTAAATCATTAGTTTTATTACTGGTATTATTATCTTTTCGTGAAGCCCGCCTGGCTAGCTACCACCCTCCTGCTTGAGTCAGCCGCCAAACGACTCGTCGTGTTCCGGCTGGGGGCTTGAGAGCCAGTTCATTGTTTCTTCACTTCTCATTTCCTGGCCGACAACGCATCAGTGATACCATTGGTTTTTGCTGATGTCCATGGGCGACGGTGACCACTTACCATCAGGTGGCTCGTCTGCTCGTTTGTCGGCTACTAACATAAATAAAAAATTAGGGATCATCCAAAGTTACATGTTTCTTAAATTTAATTACTACTTCTTAATGCGTCATTACATTATCTAACAAATTTATCATTCTTAATTCTTGATTAAGACTTGCACCAAGATATACAGGATTCAATAACTCTCTTATAATGCAATCAAAAAAATGTTGGGAGTACTCTCAACTCTAACTCACAAAGCGATTGCAGGCTTCACGATTGCAGTAACCACGTGTTTTACTTTAAAAGAGACCCGTTTTTCCAAGTTTATACAAGAATAAAACTTTATAGCATCCATTTGTACTAAAATTGTACTGAAGATGAAATTCAAAGACTTCTTTAAGTGTTACAAAGTTCTCTTAGTGCTTTGTTTGTACAAGACAAAAATACTGAAAGCCATTTAAATCATTGGAAATATTAGTTATCATTCTTACAACCCATAATTATCCATACAACCCACAATCAGAGAGCTTGAGGAAATAGTCCGCCACGCTAACTTCGTCTCAGAATTACTTATTCAACAGTATAATTCTTGCATGTGTTACATCTAAATGAGGACCAGAAGCAGCTATTTGGAATGTAATTTCTAGATGTGTGTTAACAACTCGTTCCGCAACTTCTTCTTTGTGGTAACCCAGTGTAGCGGTATGAAAATTTTCCGCCAGTCCCGCCAATTCTTTTTACCTTTTCTTTACGTTTATAGAGTACGTTTTTGGCCCCATTCCAGATGCTGGCATAACGGATTTTAATGCCAATATTCACAAAATAGTCCTTTCAGTAAATTTCTCTTCAGCCGTCTTGCATTTGATACCAATGTGTCTTAAACTCCACTTAACTCTGTTTTTATTGCTACAACTTCTGTGAAGTATTTTAGTAAAACTACCCTTAGGTAAGAAATTCACCGTTTCGTTTGAAATATTATGACTAAGTAGTTATATTTGTAAAAATTTGAACCCAGACACAAAGGTAGTCCTTATTGTTTCATTTTAAGAGTTGTCATTCGGAACCAATGATTATATAAAAAAATTTAAAATAAAATAGTCCGTTGATATCTTATGAATGGTCCTTTAAGTTTTAAATTAATTTTACGTATGTTTCAGGCATCCTACTATATAAACGTTTTGACTATAAAATATACTTGAACATATGTGTATAATACTGTATGTATTTGTCGTCAGTGTTCGGTATTTTAACGCCAAATCAGTTTTATTTTACTTTGATTGAAATATCATGGAGTATCATGTCGCCTCTTTGAAAGTAATTAATTTTTCCACCTAGAACCTTATTTCTCTCACTGTACAATGATTTATTATCTTTCATGCGTGATCGTGGGACACACACAGAGCAATTATTTTTAATTTAGTATCATACTACTTTTAGTTCATTGTCTCTTCTTTTTATTATACTAAATATTAACCGTTGCCCGCAGCTTTGTGTTGGTGCCCGCGCGGAAGTACGTTTAATTTATTTGTCTACTTTCAAAAAAAGTCCGCGATAACATCAAAGTTCTCTATATGTGGAATTTTCATTATCATCAGAATTTCCATAATTTACTAAGTGAGAGAGCTTAGCTCTTAACACTGGCTTCTGTAGACAGTGGTTTAAAAAAATGTTTATTTAATATGACAGATAATAATGGATGGATTAAAATTTGTTAAATAAATTTCCATCCCTTATTTCACCCTCTTGGGGGTTGATTTTCCAAAATCGTTAAACAACGCATTTAATTTTTTTCTAACCTTAGGCTGTAAACAAGTTTTCATAGTGCTTGAATCAACACGGGGTGTTTTTTTAACCAATTTTCAACCCCTATTTTACCCGCTAAGGTTATATCAAAAAACCCTTCCTTAATTGATGCCTACATCATAAAAGGAATCCATTTTCCCAATTTCAATGTTTCCAGCTTCAGTAGTTTAGGCTCTACGATGATGAATGAGTCAATCAGTCAGGACATGTCTTTTTCTAGTATACTAGCGACCTGAATATATAATATGAATAATAAATGACATATACATGATATAATTATAGCTTATGTGCATGTGGAATAATGTCCCTTTTAAATGGTAAAAGAATTTTTCAAATATATGCCGGGCTCCGGAGAATACCTTCCACATACATACAAAGTTACAAAATTAGCACTCTATAAAATATTACTGTAGACTAAATATTATCATTTTCACTACGAACACCGATCTTAATGTGATTTTATTTCCAGGTAAGAGATGGATAACTTTCTTTAAATTGAATACAAAGTAAATGACAATCTATATGTACATACTAAGAAAACCTAATGGCGGTGTTTGGGTGTGAGAACATTTATTTTGGTGTATTTTGTTTTTTAACTTGTTTTTTTTATTTATAAAAATAAAGACCATTGTAATTGTTTATTTCCGCCGTTAGACTTTCCTGGGTTACGAGTGACTTGGATATACACAAATATGACATCACAAGCAACTATGGCTCCGAAACAAATATTTATCTGTCACCGATTGTCTACCCCGGTCGGGAATCGAAAGTCACTACGAACTGAGCTGTTGGTTCGCTTTAAATCGCATGGTATTTAAATATGAATCATATTGTTTTTTTTTTTAATTTGTTAGTACCTTGAGATCGATCACATTAATCAAATATCGATCGATGTGTTTCAAATATGAAGTCAAAGTTCGGCAAACACGGACCAACTATCAAATATTTACAGATAATTTTATATGCAAATTAATTAAAGATTTTTACTTTGATTACGTAAGCTAAAGAATGAAGATTGTTAATAAAGTTCGGACGTAACGAAAATTAAATTTACATTGAAAGTGCCTTGCCAGTCATCGCACGGAGCTATGAATATTTTTATGAACTCCCAAAGAAACAAGATTTTCCTGTTTATAAACTGGCATTTAGTTACACGTCGGGAAAATTTACTGACAAAGCTACCGAGCGTATGGTGTTCCTTTAGAAACGAAATTACTGCACCATTTTTCGCAAATGCCTCCAGTATTCAATATGCTAAAGACAGGGCAGAAAGGGTTCGTAGATCCTCTGGACTCCGTGAGACGGAGGGCGAAATTTTTGAGGGTTGTGGTATAAGTTACAAGATTTGATATGTAAAATATGTTTATAAAAAAATAATTTATTATTTTATATTTGGTGTATTTTGATCAACAATAAATATCTTAATAGAATGAAGGATATAATATTTCTTTTTTATTTTATTTTTTAGTATGTGCTAATTATTTTCGTGTTCTGATCTGAATAATTATAATTATAGACTTATACAACTCGTAAAATGAATTGAAGGTTATAAGTAACATTAAATTTAAATGAATGAATGAATTTAAGACTAATTAAAACTACATGCAAGTAAATTTAACAAAAAAAATCCAAACATTTTCACGACGGAATCCAAATAAAGTTTCAAAAATAGACAAATGCTACAATAAAATCTAAAAACAACCAGACCTCCACAATGACGTAGAATAATACAGGAGTTTTTAAAACGCTCTTTACATTTCCATTCGTACTGCCGTAATTCAACAACCAACTTGTTTAACAATGACTATAAACAACAGTTGTTAAACTAGGTTCCATCAACACGATATTGTAGGCAATTAATTAGTCTATAGTATGGTTTTTTGTTACATGAAATAAGTAAATGCTTGATGAAAAACCCACCCGATGGGAAAGCTTTGAAGAAGTCTAAGGTGTTAAACGCGCTAACCTATAAAAGCTTACACACTCCTGTTTTCGGTTTTCACGAAACTTCTTAGCTGAAACGAATTTCCACGTCAGCGTGTTACGCCTATCGTTTCCCATCAAGTGACTTTGTCTGCGCTCGTTTGCCTGCGTACAAAAAATTTTTTTTTCTAAATCTCAACATTTACAAATCGCTCTTAACATGCCCCACGCTCCGTAACTTGAGCAGGCAGAAAATTAATGTCCCCGCCGATAATACTTCGTTGGATCTCTTTTATCTTTTCCATTCAGGACCTAGAGGCCGGTTCTCGTTCGTGAAAATAATTTTTCGCGATATGTATTAAATTTTTCATATATATGTTTATGATAATTAATTGGCAGTGCTTTTCATACAGCGCGACAGGCAGGTTATATTCATAGTCATCTCCAGTATGTACATAAAATGGTGTACTGTACATATAGATTATTCATGTCATGACACGAAAAAAATTTAGAAGTTAGATAGTTGTTTCTACTCATCATTTTTAATTTACTTTGCATTTTAATACCACCCTGTAGCAGAATTGGCAATGATCCTGCCTGCCGGGTGAAAGGTTCGATTCCCTGCCGGGGCAACAATCACGTGTCAGATAAATATTTGATCTCGGTGGTGTTTAGCCAAACACCTTACATTCACATACACCATGTCCATAACACCGGAAACACAGGTAACCAAAGAACGGGGTTGTGAGTGTGTAATCGTATATTTTTCATTATTTAATTTATAACAATTTAAAAAAAAGCAGTACCATTGTACTAACCTTATATAATACCAACTTTGTACATAAATAAATATGAAAATTTTATGCATATTTAAGAGAACACTATATGCACTCATAGCCGTGTAGGTAATACATTTTTCTCTCGCACCGAAGACCCGTATACAAATCCTACATGCACCATGTATTTCTATACGGTATATGTTTATTATAATTTAATTATAACTTGCTTCTGCGAAGTAAAACATGGTGAGAATATATAACAGGCAATAGCAGGCATAAAAATACATAAAAGAACATGCCACAAAACATTTAATATATGTTGGACTAGTTATCAGTCTTTATAATAGTGTCTTAATGAATAAAAATTGCACAGAACTATTCTAGGCACAACTTATAATGCCAATAATTGCTTATCCCAGACACGCAGTCGAAACCCTGGTATTGAAAGTTGTCGAAATTCCAGCGAAAGACTCTTACAATTTTGTAATAGAGGTGATTTTGTTCGAGCCGGACCAATTTAGGGGTTAGGGATGGAACTCGTAAAACCGACGTACTACGCATTCAATACAATGGGATCGCAACTGGATCCCAAGGGACTGGCCCGCACGTGACCTGATGTTGATTACTCTCTATGAGTCCCAAGAATGGAAGCGGACCCTGCAATGCTTAAATTATGCAATATTGCCACTGGGGAGTTCAGAGGGTGGATACTAGCAGATACTCTTGATGCTGTAATAAAAAGTCACGACAGAAAAGACTTAAAGGGCCTTTGACGCCTATCATCGTTTTATTTCAAATTACAGTAGAAAATAACATAAGCTTAACCAACCACCAAAATAATCAGGCAAATGAAAGTCGGTTGTATGTAGAGAGACTTGTATGATTGGTAATGTTAAGCACGGATTATGTTTGATTCATGCTTATGAAAGCCCATCACGATAATCCTGGCGTTATAGCGATGACAGTATGTGTGTATTGTGTAATTAATGCAGAACAAATAATGAGGTGATACAAAATAAATATGTCGCCAATAAATAACAAAGATTTATACTTACAGCAACATTGTTAAAAACGAAGTTCTGATTTTTTTATTACTTCTATAGTATTACGGGAAAGTTTAGCCTTAAATTGCTAAAGCTGAGATTTTACATAACAATTTTTTATAGGTTTCCAAGTCGAGTCGAACAAAGATTTTTAGTAGAGAATCTTCAAGTTAGTAATTTCAAACTTGCTTCTTTATTTTCTTACTTTACAAATTTCGCCTGGCAGCTGTTGTATTTGGAATAGCTCATATAAAAATAATTCCAACATTATAATGAAATGCTAGCATATACATTTTAACAACTACATTGTATTTCATATATTCATTCGATTTATTAATTGCATCGTTCCATAATCTAGATTCTGAATCAGTGTTTGTTAAAACGCCATTCGTTCACTTCACAGAGTCCCGATCAAAAGTAACATTAACATAACCGGTTAGGCTTAACGCAGCAGTTGCAAAATCTATTACTCACACAACTGAAGCACTGTTATCGCCAAGTCCCCTATGTATTTCGTTTCGTGCCTCGAACAGAGCACGTGTCATATAAATCCTGGGTGCAATTCCGAGGGCTGACGGCGAAACCAATTTGCCTTTTGTCGACGATAAGCTCCCGTATCAAATCTCACGCTCGCACGAGTGCACACGCGTCATACGAAACAAAAAGGGGTCTAACTAAAAACCTCGGGTAATCCCTTGCTTTTGTCCCACTACATATTAACATAATTGTAACGCACTAAAACACGATATGCTTTGTGATGTTAAATTTTATTTAACTTTTACCGGACAGATGGTCACTCCAACTTGTCGGTACTTAGATTTTGCTTCGATTTATTTGTACCCCCATATAAATAAGCTACAGAATTTTGTTTAAATCAGAATACATTTTTGTGACAAATCGAAGTATTTTGCTTTTATTCAAAAGATAAACAAACGCGATATTCATTATGAGATATTTTTCGTATACTTTTTGAGTTTCTAAATAAGTTTAGTAATGTAAGTGAAGAAAGTATAGAAATAAGTAATAACTAGGTAAAGTGGTGTTAAAACGTTTTCCCTAACGGCTTAATCTCGAATATTTTCCGGGACCCCGTTTGACACATGTAGCTTGATGGGTGACTAAGCGTAAACTGACCAGCGAGCAAAGCCTCCCAGACGAATAACAACATCGTTCAATTCCGTGCTACAAAGCGTTACAATCTAACCCAATGACAAATCGCCGCATTACGCACAACGGAACGCAAATTATACTAACACCATAAAGAGCGGCAAAAAATGACAAGTCGATATTCAAAATGGCGGAAATAAAAGGGAATTCAACAATTTGTTTCGCGTCATTTAACCCTCTGCGCGTTTCGAATTAAAGGGAGGTTAATTGTTGGGTACGAAACAATTTCTTTTGTAGAGATGGTTAAATTAACTGTCGATGTTAACCTAAAACGTTTGTTTCTCACCACGACATTTTCATATTTAAGCTTAACTAACTTTGGAATTTATTTTCGGTATTTGGTGCGAGTTTTTAATGGTGTGCTATAACATGTAATTTGTTAATTTGATGCCAGGATTTTACTTGGTCTAGTCTATTTTTATTTCAAAGCAAGAGAAAAATTTATTTGAATTTAATTTTGAGTTATTTTCTTTGTCTTTACAAATATTTATTTATTCAAACCTATTGTTTGTCCTATGTAATGGTGTCGAGTTTCTTGTTTATATTTCGAATATTACATTCATTACGCTTAGTATAAATTTCTCAGCATTACAGTCCTTTGGTCTTAACTTTAAATTCACTATTACATAATTGTTTTTCTCTGTCTAACTAAATCTTTGCTCTTCATAATATTTATTTATTTGTTCAATACAGTACGATTCGTGTAGTTCGTAATTATGATCACTAGAAATTAATTAACATTTGTCACAAGAAGAGTAACGCACAATGTAAATTGCTTACTTGAGTGTTTACCAAATAATAGTCATAGGTTTAAATTTTTGTCTTTACACGATATTATATGCAATGTTTTAAGCTCGAAGCTTTTGACAGAAAACGTGCCTAAGGGAGGGCCGTCAATATGTAGACAACGGCGACAAAGTTACACGTTAATAATAAAGCTTTATCTCCAATGTAAACTCATGAATCTTTGAATACTTAATCATTTACATTTAATTGCAATTCCTTAGAATTTAGAATTTCAGAGTATTTTAAGTCTAAATTAAATAGATCTTATCGAAAAGATTTCTTATTGTGGCAGTTTAAAAAGTTGTGCTTTACAAAACTAGAATCAGGCTACATTGTTCATCTTAGACGCCACAGCTATAGAACACTCGTGACACTTTAACGCAGTGGTACAAGCCAGAGTTATTTTTAACTGGCCTACCCATAATCCGCGGCCGGGACAGGCGTCCACGTGTCAGATAAATATCTATTCTCGCTGGTTTTGTGTACGTCCATAGCACCCAAAACACAGGTAACCTAAAAACGCCATGGTGAGTGGTTGAACGTTTATTTTTCATTATTTTATTTATACAACAATCTTATATATATAACAATTTTTAAATAAGCAGTACCATTGTACTAACCTTGTATAATGACATATTTGTATATAAGTAAATGTGAGAATGTTATGTATAGAACCCTGGATGCACCAGTTAGTGGTTAGAATTACCGATAATCCACAATATTTTATATGACACTATGGTGGACTAACAAGAAATCAATTTGGAAATTGCCGGTCGAATACTCTCTCCATTTCTGTCTGTTGACACAAAGCGCGGTCACTTCGCCCCTCGATATGTATTAAGCTTGAAACACGATAGTTAGGGAGCGTCCCCGTATTTTTGGGGCACATTATGTGTTCCACCCATGCACGATTATTATTCTTCGTAAGCACATACATATTTAGCTGCACCATCAAATACACTAGTTATGTATCTTCTGGTTATCACAAGAATCTTTTGATCTTTATGAACCCGATCATCTAGGAATATTTTAATGTTTTTGGAAATATTATTCGGCGCTTGTCCTTATGACTCTTTCCTTTTCGTTTCGTGGCATTATTATTATTCATAGGGTTCTATGATTAGATTTATAGTACAATTAGTACATGTGAATGATGCCTTTAGTCTTGACCTAGTAGTTCAAAGACCTCTTTAACAACAACAGTCAAGTATTACGAATCTTGAACACACTACATTTTCTACTACACTACTGCTACACTAATTTTTCGAAATTAATTAATAAATTAACCGACCCATTGAAATAAGATAGTATGTCTGATGCTTGCCTTGACTATGTACAGTCGCACAACAAAGCGCTATTTAAAAAATGGCTTCGTTGATTTTAGAAGTTTTTAATACTTTTTTATCAATTTATAATGTAAACAAATGGCTATTAAAAACGATTATCCATTAAAAATTACCCTAGTGCAGATAGCACGGTGTTCATTTCTGATGTCAAAATGCTAACCGACTTGAAATTATAATTACTCGTTTTTATCAGGCGTTTTATAAATTTTTCACGTTAAACCCGAAAGCCGGGTCGTTCTTCGCGAACACTTGGTAAAAATAGCATGAAAATCAACACAGTAATTTTTGAGATTTCGTATAATACTTATAATACTTCGTATAATCTATAGTAACATTGATTTAAATTATTCGCACTGGAGCAATGTTACAAACCCTGATTCAAGCTTAACCAATTATTGCGATATACCAAAATGCTAATAAGCTTTTAGCTAATTCAAACACAACGGAAATTAATTCATTTTATAAACATAATGACGCATCAGATAAAATGAAGTTAATCTTATGAATTACACTGATCAACATGTTTAGTAAAAAAACCAAAACGTTCCATTTGTAAATTGTAACATGTTTATTGTAAACTGAAATACTTTATGTATTTTGTAAATTGGGTTAACTTAATTAATCGTTTAACAATAAGCAGCTCTAAACGTTCATAACATCGTGTATTTTTAACAGATTTCAGAAATAGGGGTGAGTCACAATTTGTTCGTACCAATATTTTTTCTGTTTGTTACTTCAGAACTCCATCGTTTAACCAATTTGGATTATATTTTTGTTTGAGTTTGTTAAGGGTACACAGCCCATTTAGTCTCACCTAAATATTAAGAAATACCACTACTAAGGGTGAAAAATGGCACATAAAACCAAGAAATATATTTTAATCTAGCGCTTAGTAATCGATTCTCACAACCCTTGGGTTAATCAAATACATATATATATATATATAATCAGGAGAATATGTTATTTTCAAAATACTGTTTATGCCTTCAAAATTTATATAACTTAAAAATAATCCAAAATCAAAAATTAAATTCTTTATCGTGTTATTTATAAGCTGGATTATTATTAACAAGAATAATTAATAGGCAATGTTGGACCAACATCCCACTTTTAAAAGGTGCTTTAGGTACACGATTTTTAAAATTTAGAAGGAAAAATATGTGCCAGGCAGATAATTGTAATTTGGATGTAAGCATTGTTACACAATTTGATAATTATATTATTGTGTATTTTGTGGAACGTTCCTTGGACGTAATTCTCTGGATCTTGGACGTAAATGATAGAATCTCAGATGTAATTTTTAATTTAGTTACGTATTACTTAATATTGTTATTTATATAGACGTACGAGAGATAAAATCAGGCTTTGATTTTTTATCAGAATCCTAAATTATATTAAAACTAGCGCTCATGGTTGCGGTTCACTGAATATGAGATAACTAGATCGTACCATAATTAATGACTGTACATAAATGAAAATATAAATGACGTGAATTCGTTCAGAAGGAAATTGTACAGTTACTAACAGACCACAGAAATCAATAAGAAATTTATTTATGTTTGCTACACGGATTAAGTCTCGGAAATATATAATTCTATCTTTCAAGAATTATATCCTTCGAACAATTCTGAGTCGGGCTGGTCCGTAAATTGCATTTTCGCGAAATACCCTATTCCCATCTAATTTTCATAACATAATTTATATCGGACCGGCATAAATAGAATCACCTAGGTGGAAAATTAGAAAACATCTTTAGAATAATAATAGAAAACATTGAAGAAAAAACTAAAGTGCTGATGAAAAAGCATGCGGTCTATGGTTCGCTAAGGACATGTCATAACGCTCCAAGAAATACCTAAGAAGCAAACTCATTATGTATTCCATGTAAAAAAATATACCAAAAAATAACAACACATCAAACCGCAAAAGGTAACTTTCTTTTACAAAGCGTCAAAAGCACTTCATATAATTAATTTCACAAACAAAAGAGGGTAGCGCTACAAATAAATGAATGACACTGCGTTGAACAGGGTAGTTTATGAATCACGTAGCATATGAATTATAAGGAACACGACCTCGCACTACGAGCTTTACGTTCTGAAAATAAAATATATCTTCATAAAATAGGTGCTTCTGTTTATATAGATGGTACTATTTTTCAAACGTTTGCGGGTAGTCTCAAGAGGGTTTGCCGAAGTTAATTTTGGCCTGAGACACGCAACAAGGTAATTCTAAGATGGAACGGCAACATTAATAAAATTTATGAGTATGTGCTTACCCCTTGGTGTTGTTGTGTGTACATCAATCTGATGAATTCACTGCTCGTTGGACCATTATGGGCTAAGTTAATAAATAGCATTGTTCTTACATTCCTTAGAAAGAAATAGCTTGGAAAGCTAATTTTTTATTCAGTGCTAAGCAATAACTTAATGTTTGTCGTATTCAGGTTGTTTAACATTTTATACGGGGCGTAGCCTGGTTCTATGTTACGAGGTTTATATATACAATGTAATTACATTGTATTTTATCGTCAATTTATTTCGATGGATTAAAATGGCAGACGTACCCCACATATCTCCAACGTTTATTTGGTTTTGTTGACCTTCGGTTCGTTTATTGACTGAAAAATAACAGACTGTTGTATATTAAAAATATAACGATTACAAAAATAAACGAACGCGTATTAATAAAACAGAGGTCCGTGTTTTGTTCGGTATGGTCGATCATTACAATGACACGCCGTGTTGCCTTCCGGCAAACACGATCAACCCGCCCTGGTAACTGCATCTGCAACATAATAACGACGTAAAGGAATAATAATATGTAATTTAGTGAAAGCACAGCGCGTGCCATATTATAATATTATATAGGAGTGCTTTACAGCTTAAGGGGTACGACAGCTGTATGCGAACCCGCATCTGCCATCCCTAGCATACACATAAATTTGATCCTTACGCTCTTATATCGCTACAATGCCCGCTAACGCGCGTGTAACTATACGCGCACCTTGCTGATATTCAGTAGGGTGTTGCCCCACCGTGATAAACAACGTAGGGTTGTCCGATAACAGTTTTGTTTTTACTTGTTGAATGCGCTTGATGGATAGTTATCGATGATTGATTGAACATTCGAGGTGTTAGATGCCGATGGATTTCGACAAATAGAAATCTTTTACCTTCGCCCATGTCCATTACTTTCGTGCTTAATCGTTTCCATCTTACTATAGTTCTTTTATTGTTCATAATTATTGTCCTTGGAAGTTATTCGTGTCTTGTTAATAAGGTTTACATTAATTACATTGGTGTTACACATACATATGGGGATGTTAGATAATTTCGATGGTGACGGTGGACAATTGTAAGAGACTATTTTAGATAATATTATGAATAAAGTAAAGTTATAATTGCGGTTCAGTACATAATGGCACAATATATATAAAATAAACTAAACTAATATCCGGTCAATTATTATCAACATTCGTCATGTAGGGTTATGCAATTCCGATACCACAACTACGATCAAAGAAAATCCCTGTGACTTATGTAACAAATATATTTGTTACATTATTGTCAACCATCACATTATTTTTATAAATGCAATTTTGTGATGCGCTAATAGTCATTGTGAAACTATGAACGACTTCATTGACGTAAAATGTCACGCAAAATTTGTTTACAACTCAACATTTTGCATAACTATACTGAGACGCGATGGGTGGCGCTGCAGCTATTTCATTAACAAATTACATTTTTACAGATCAATATGATTCACAATTGAATATAATAATAGAACAACATCTGCTTAGAAAGCTAGTATTATGTATTTAGTAAACAATAATTAATCAACAAAGTTGATTCCTAAAGTCTTATCCAATAATACTCACCAAGATACTAAAATTACCCTGTAAATACTTACATACAAATTTAAGACGAACTGTAAGCACCTCATTATCGTTTACATTGTTATCTGGAAACTCTAAATGGATTCAAACACACATTCTTGTGTGTCGGTTTGACAAAATCACCTTTTCTCGTAGCGCCTTATCTTGTAAATTTGGCGAGTGGCAACCCTACCTATAATTTAATCAGTAAATGTATCATTGCGCTTCGAGCTTTCGGCTTTACGACCTGCAGTACCGTCGAGTTTAAAAGGCGGGTCGGCACGGCGCACCGAATTTATGTTTGAATATAAACTATTATAAGTATCAAAGTTTCCAAAGGTAATTTTCCACTGAGAAGCTGGAAAACGAGCAATATTAAGTATAAGTATTTAGAAGATTTATCTCTCGACTTCGATTTCTTTGGTGCTCGCGATTCACCCTAACTCAATAAAGTTTTTGTACTTATTTTTATCTCCTATTCTGCAAAGGCAGCTTCATACCCTGATTTCAAAAGTATTCAAATTTTTGACCAATTATATAAATTAAAAATATGTCATACTATCTTAGTTCATTCTATAGCTTCTATATGTTTTAATAAGAAATTATAAATTATGAAACAAAGAATTCAAAAATCGTGTGTACCCTTTATATAAATTAAAAAAAAAATAGAATTGAAAATAAAGACGTTTTTTAGATTGATAACAGAGCTTACATGCATTAAAAGTTTTCAAATTTATTTGATACCAGCTGTCCTCGCGACTTCGACCGCGTGGAATTTAACAAAAAAGTTATTTAGCAGAAATAAAAGTAGCCTAAGTTACTCCTTATTACATCAACTACCTACCAGTGAAAGTCCCGTCAAAATCGGTCCAGCCGTTTCAAACAGACAGACAGACAGACAAAAACTGTAAAAAAATGTTATTTTGGTATATGTATCGTATTTACATTCATATGCATGTAGTAAAAAACGCTTATTTTAATATTACAAACAGACACTGCAATTTTATTTATAAGTATATATATATATAGATACATACAGTTCCGGCCCCATCAATAATTATATTAGTAGAAATATTTAGGTGTTTTACTAGCAACATATATGACACACTTTTTCACTCTAATACAAAAGTAACGAAAGAGACGGACGATCCTGACACATCATTAAGGAACCGGATGACAAAGTGAATTCGCTCACCGATGTATTCATGTACTCGAAAGAAACTTCGAAAGATAAGGAGTCCGTCTGAAATTAAACGCTATTATCGCTCGCCATAATGGCGCTTTGCTGAACTGGAGTAACAATGGCACGCCTTTGTGGTGCTTGGTATTGAGGTCCCCTCATTGTCGAGTTTCCTATGTAGCGGCTTGAAGCCCTGCTGCTTCTGTCAATCGACTCCACCGAGTTGAGTTCCGAAAAGTCGTTATTATGAATGTATTTCATTGTACCCCAAAAATTAAATCAGCTTTATTTTTGTAGAAATCCTGCTATTCTAATTCCGCCTGCCTGTCTCAAAAACTTTTTTTGCCCGACAGTACCTATCCGTGTAGTTCCGTATAAAAGTCTCGCCAATAAACTCAATGAAATCGGAGGACAATTCGTTTCGGGATACTCACATTGATTGCTACAACGTACCTACATAAAGCCTACGCTTGCCCGTATATCCCTTGCACAGTTTTATGGCTTCGGCCATGACAGTGGGTTTACAACCCCGTACTGTACATGCTAGTAATTGCGCTACGTGTCATTAGTCACACTCACAAGTCACACCGCGTTACATTATTGATTAGTAGACAATACCACGCGTCGATGTACGAAATATTGCTATGAACAGTGTACTTACTATATGACTTAGATATTGATATAAATTTAGACTGGTACTTGCTTAGTGGTTGAAATTTGAACACAGTCATTTAACGGTTTGTTGCTAAATTAAACCCAAAGTACATCAATAGGTACCAAACGAAAAAAAAAAACAAATAATCAAGAAAATCGTTTGATGGACAGAGAAGAAAAGCAGATACAAAGTTTTCTGCTCGCGTATTATTTATAGTTGTAAGATAGGCACGGTTCAAATTTTACTATTTCAAAATATGTATATCAACCAAAAACTGAATTCACAGATCGCTAACAATTCTATACTTAATGTTATGGAAGAATTATTGCAAACACTTAAAACTAGTCTCCCGAGGCCATTTAAGAAAATGAGACTTTAACTTCACGTATTTTTACCTAGAGTTCGCACGAAGGTTTGAAGTTTTAACTCTGCCTTTACAGTGTGAATTTCGAGGCTGCCGCGGCGCTTAGAAACGTTTGGAACTGCATCGTATATCCGAGTCTGAGATTTTTTCTTCATAAAAAATTAATTTATTCTACCGAACGACTTTCAAACTAAATGTAAGGTCTTTGGTTATTAAATTCATAACGTATTAAATTAATTCGTAGACGTTGACAAAAAGATGGTGCTTCATCGACGTACGTAATTATAAATTTAATTTAAAAAATGAAAATAATTTCATTTATTACTCCATTTCATGAGCTTTTCGCCTTACAACACCAGTCTTATTAGATTATAACTCAGTTTATCAACATGATAGCCAGACCTTAGGACTTGGTGTTAAATGCCGAGTGATACTGATTCATGAGAGTGTGAGTTTGTTTTGTTTTAGATGATCGTATGCAATTTTCTTTATGGAGTTCATAAAGGATTATGCTCAATAGCAGCATCGCAATATCGCTTGTATTTTCCTGTTAAATTTGAATGCAATGTTAAATGCTATCTGTTAATGACGTCCATGTAATCTTGCTTCGATCGGTAACAATCGGGAAAATTCGTCATATTGCTAGGATTTGGAGACCGCCTTTGTTTGGAATACTTTTCTTTTCTGTCGTTGTTCTATTATAACGTAAAATCTACTGGACTTATCTATAATAATATTATAAAGGGGAAAGCTTTGTATTTATGGATTTTGGTATATTTGTTACGAATAAACTCAAAAACTACTGAACTGATTTTTAAAATTCTTTCACCATTAGAATGCTACATTATCCCTGAGTAACATAGGCTGTATTTATTACTAGAAAAAATAAGTTCAAGTAAAAAAAATAAACCCATTACAAATAAATTAAGATAAAATTATAAATATATCTCAAAATAAAAGTACACCCGCGAAGCCGTAGCGGGCCGCTAGTTTTAAAATAAGATCAAGATGTATACATATCTGCGTTTCTGAAACGAGGCTACTCTCCTGGTAATGTCGATTACTATTATTCTTTGCCTATGAATCAAGTCAAATACTGTGGTAATATGGAATCAAACTCTGATACAATTAAAGCTTTATCTCTACCATCGTGGCGTCGTACTAACGAAGAAGACAAATTAATAATTCCCACGTTCATTGACATAAATTTGCAAAACCAAAACGAAAATAAAAAAAGTAGCAGACTCGACTCCATCACGTCAAATTTTAAACTCAAATCGACGTCGCAATAAAACGAGACGTGAGCATAACGCTTAAACAAAAGGCAATTTCAAAAATGGAATATTTTCACGCGAGCGCGTCCCAGGTGCGATCGCCATTCAGAGTCTATCACGAATTCGTTTTTATTACCAATCGGGCCCTTCATCTACAATATACCGAGTTTAATGTTGTTCCATGGTAATAACGCCGGCGACGTCTGTTAGACTATTGCTCGTGAATTATGATCGCCTGGTACTCCGCGAATGAAATGTGTCATCGTTGTTATCAATATGCGTATTGTTTCTGTGCATTCTTTGTGTGTTGTGTGTCAATTGTTATGTCCATGTATTTTAATTTCGTTATGTGTGCATATAAATATAAATTACAATATTCATATACCTTCATAATTTGTTTGCGTTGCTGCCTCGCACCGAAACTTATGCGTTATCAATAATCGTTCCGCGACAAACAATTGCAGGTAATTCTAGTCACACCAGTTCTCGTTCTGACTAGTCTGACCTAATTGGGTAACAAGGCATCGCGTGAGAATTGCGACTGAATAAAGCCAAAGTAACGCCAGAGTAACGCGCTATATAGCGATTACATGATTATCTCTATGTACTAGGAAAAATGCGCTTTACTTTGACTTTGAGAAGAATTTCGTAAATTCATGCAATAAGGCACAATGAATTATCGTAGAATTTAATATTTTTCTGGCAGATATTTCGACTTTAAACATACACGTGGAATAAATCTAGCCAGCCGAGACTGTTTGCGCCACGTGCGCGTTATTTGAAATCCGTTCAGTTGGACGCAAATGCGGTTTATTGTGCAAAATAAGTCTATATATTCGTTTTTGATGTATAACATAAATATTTATATTTATAGTTTATAAATATTTATTATGTTAATATGGCTATGTATCAACCTTTACTCGTAAGAAGGGGACATGGATATAATTAATCGTAACGAAAGACTCATGATGGGTTAATACGAGCTACTGATGGTGGGCTTAATGAAATAAACACACACGCTCCTAAAAAGATTTCTTATGATGTAGGTGGCATAGACAAACATACACAAAACAGCGCAAACATATACGAATTCCGAACAAACATTTATATACCACATAAATATTCGCCCGATTGGTAAACGAACCTGAAACCTCTCGCAATGCATGCAAGGAAACTACTTAGTGAGTAACCGGGATCCCTTGCCGTTAGTAACTAACGTTGGTTTGTCGATTTTCATAAATAATCGAAAATTTGGCCTCAAACCGAACAGTAAAGATACTTATTAAACAAGTAAAAAAATTGTATGGAAAAAAACACGAAATGTTTAGTGAACGATCTTAAAATATGGGACTTGAATATTGATTCAGTCAAATTGTCAATTCGGTAAAAGGTTTTACAACGCAAACTACGGTAAACAAGTTCACATGATTGTGGAAATAACATAAATTACGCGCCGGTGTCACTTTAGATAATTACAATAGAAAAATAATTTATAAAATCTATACAATTCTCATAGAACTTCTTAAAATAACCGCCATTCCGAGGCGAAGATCTTCATAAATGACAATCCAAATAACTTGAAAATTATATCTTCTTGTGTACAAAGCAGTTAAGTGGCGCGCAAGATGGCGATAGTTGTGAAGTTTGTTTGGGCTACGTGTAGTAACTTGTGCGCGCACCTGTACCGACTGAGTAAAGAGATCATGCAGAAACCGAGTTTAATGCGAGCATGGGCGCGACAGCGGCGCCGCGCGCGGTGTTCGGTCGAACTAATCTTGACACCTACCGACACTTCGCCACGTTTCGTCAGCGTCGCTTCGTATTGATATGTCGCTCACTATATAAAACAGAAATGGATTTTTCCCTAATTTGATGTTGACCTTACACGAAACAATAATGTGTTCATGGAAATTTAAACAAAATAACATGAGCTATATTTCGACACGCATTTTCCGTAAATATATGCTAAGGTAAAACGTCTAGTAAATTTAAGTGATCAAGTATGTGTTAGTTAATGTGATGTAAGTACTAAAAATAAAATGTTTCTATTCACGATTTTAATAACTCTACAACGAATCCTTGTAATAAAGGCATGGAAGGTACATCACTAGAATCATTAGGTCACCTAAACTCTGAACGAAGCGCTCTGCATCATCACAAACCTTCACAGCTAGCACACATACAGACACTCACACTCTCATGCACACACACAGTACACACCATTCACTACACTACAAACAATTAGTATTATTTTTATTGTATTGTTTCTTCTTGCGTAGGTACTTGCGAATTTGAGTTGCGAACTTCTTTAAATACTGTACTAAATTATGCTACTTATAAAATTGACATTATTGTAAATTAACGCAACCTTTTATATTATTTTGTGTTTTTATGTACTATCGTTGCTTTGTATAATTTCTAAATTCATTTCTTCACCCCTCGTTTTAGTATTGTATAAAAAAAAATAGGCTATAAAATATGTATTCGATTTGGCTTAAGTTTAATATATGTGTAATGGGTAACATACATTAGTTAAAACGCTGTGAATACAAGTTTAAATAAATAAATGAGTAAACACCAGAGCACGCTTAACTATTACTAAATAAAAGCTTATTAATTGTCAAGTAATTAATTTCTCTAGTTAATATATACCATTATATTATAATACAAAATTAACTCGGCAGAGAAAATGCATAATTTAATAGAAAATTCCACTCTAATGCTAATATCTAATTCGCTCGTGATGAACGAGTTTCCTTGTATGAAAAAGCGGTTAAGATTTTTCTACCACCCACCCACATCACGCAGCCCCCGCTATGTATCTAGCGAATTAATTAATTACTACCCTCGAGGATAATAAATGCGGGTACGAAGTAGGTACCTCGCTTATATGAACTCTTAACGTACATTTTTATATTAGAATATTGAATTCTTTATTTATCTGCTAATTGCCAGCTATTCGTTGAGGAGTTCCGTATTTATCTTAGTAAGGGTTAAAAAAATTGTGAATTCACTCAATGCTAATATGAGTGGAGGGTTTATTTCTCCAATTGAGCATTCATGAACTTGTTTAGCGTTGATTTAATTAGCTTTACATTTGATAGAGTAAATAGGTAAAGTCGATCAAATACTTTGCAGGATTCTGTGTATGATATTTATTTACGGTTAAAACATCGTAAACAATCGAGGCACAAAAGCAACTTATTATCAGGTTTTTTAATATTTCTTTTTAACCTTATTCACCTAAACCATTCTCGTGATACAATACATGCGATACATGTGAAAATTAGTTTGTTATATATATAGATAGTTTAACACATTATTTATTGCGCATAGATAGTTTAACTACTATTAGGGGCCTTTATTTACACAATAACACCCAAAACAATAGTTGTTAGAATTTTTGTTTGTTTATCTGTGCGTTTGTGTGCGCCAATCTTAAAAACGGCTTAACATATTTCGTTATGGTTTTCACTTATGTATTGTACTGAGCATCAGTCAATATTTTAAATTCGTTTCATTTAAAACCATCCATAAATAAAAAAGTTATAAATTAATATATTTTAAAATCACAGAATAAAAAAAATCCCAGTCCTAAAACAGATCAGGTGCTATTTCGAAGCCTAAGGCGTAGTGTGTCTGAAGCGAACCGAGGGCCTCTTACTAGTTATTAAATATATCTGGAAAATTCGTGCAGTACTTTATGAACTTATTGCGTACGGACAGATATACGAAAACTGTACAAAGATATCCTTCTCCTTTACCTTTACGATTGACTATTTACGTAACTATTTAATTGAAAAGCCTGTAATCACCCTTATTAGTAGACCGTAGTTCAAACTTTACGTAAGCCTTTCAGGGCTTTCCGATGAAATTGCGGCATCCAGCAGTGAGAACTTACCGAGTTAGTCCTGCGTGGAACAATATCATACTTTGTTTGCTTCAATGGCGTATGGTTTATACACTCATCTATAACTATTATTTTTCGGATACATTCGATTAAGGGACGGACTTATACAATTTTTACCGCGTCTGTCTGTTACAAAAATCCGTTAGGGCAATTATAATAATAAGCGTTTATTTTTCACTAAGAAATAAAAAAGTGCTATAATAATGTGATAATATTATTTGTGTAAAAATACAGTTATTGTGGTGGTTCCTTCCAAGTTGGTTCTCATAGTAGGTTAAAACCTGAAACAGGAAACCAGGCCCAGCGCAACAATAGTTACACGTTATGTAACCGATTTATGAATTACATTGAAAACGATGAATGCTTTTTTAAAACTAAATAAAATTAGTCGATAATTTTATTCGTTACATGATAGTAATGAAGCTTTAAATAATCTTCTATAACCCAGTTCAATCAGTAGTAGTTTGAAAGAGTGATATTGAGAAAAATGTGATTTAAAAGTTAAAATCCATTGATACATTTATCCATACAATCGTCTGGCTGGGGAGCAATACATCAGATGTATTATGGAAGTGAACCCGGAACGGTAATACGCCCCGCGGGGCTGCGCGCAGATGGCGTTCGAGAAGCATTTATAAACGTCAGCTCGGAACGTATATTTGATTATTGCGTGGAGCGAAGGGTTGTTTTTGTGTGGAACGGTTCCTGGCCTCGGTGGTTACGTTATATATCATCTAAGATCCTGTGTCACTTGGTTACCAGTAATTTTCAGAATTCGACCATTTACGCCGGTGTTGCGGGAATTATGTCAAGTTCTATCCCGATATGATATTATATGTAGATATTCGTGTGAGAGACAAATGTTTGTTCATTGTTGCTTGTCGGTTGGGTTTCTTGATCGTGTATGCTGGTGTCATCTGCGATAAAGGGAATTTTGGTGCAAGAATGAGCGTTTGTTGAGCGCTGATATCATATTTCTTTATCTGATATCATATTCTTTGTTCGTTCGGCTGTTCTATCCCGTCATGATACTGAGACAGATGTGTGTATCTATGTCGTATAAGGGTAGCGCATGAAAACGATCCAACAAACACACTTATTATTGCCAAAGGTATTAATAACTATTTCATTGATAGTCACTACACAATAATAAACTAAACCGACAGCAAGTTTGTTCTGTATATTCTAATTGAAGTGTTGCTATTTCAAAAAATACTTTCTTTTTTGGGGTTTATTCTCTGGTGGTATCTTAATTGTGTAAAAACATATCAGAGTATCCGAATGTTATCTTTTTAATGGGTTATTAAAGCGTGTGCGTTAATGTACTCTATTGTATGCTCATATGCTGTTTTTATATTTAAAAGTTAAACTTATCCGCATTGGAACAACGTGGTGGTGACTCCAGGTCTTATAATAACGAGTTACCCGGGGTCTGTACTTTAGCATGGGCCGTTGGGTTGAAGCTAGATTAATAAGAAAAATCAATGAGTAGAGCTTCCTTCGATTTCTGTCTCGGAATATTATCGAAATAATTAGACCTCAGGGAATCGAAAGCGTAGTCTTATTTCATGACAGCCTTGCGGTAATGCTTAATAAATTAATATTTGAGTAACTAAAATTGTTTCAATATCATCCCCTTTAATTCCGTTTTAACAATTTTTGAAGCAATGTAAATAATTTTCAGGAATCGCATCTTTACGCATTTGAATATGTTAATTACCACTTTAAAGATTATCCTTTTTTGAAGCTTTTAAATCTCGTTTATTCGGAATGTCAGAATGAACTACATACTTGTACAATTATTAATATGACGAAATAAATTTACAATTATTTTGTTAAATCGAAATTGTCATTTCAGCCTTTTTCCTGTACTTGACTTGGATGTACACTTTGTGTATAAATAACACGTTTCTGGTAATAAATAAGTGAAATAAAATGTAACAATCATCATCATCCTCCTGCCCTTATCCCAATTTTATTTGTGGTCGGCGCTGCATGTATTTTTCTTCCATACTTCTCAATCAGCCGTCATCTCACTAGTAACTTCCATTCTAGCCATATCATCCTTCACACAATCCATCCATCCATCCAATAAAATAAAATAAAAATAAAATGTAATAATGTATACTTAATATATTAATAATTTAAATTGGAGTTGAACACTATTATTAAAAAATATAACTCGTGCAAAATAATCTTTTAAAACATCAGGTAAGGTAAAACAGATATTTTCTGTTAATACGAGAAACAAGACTACCAATTAGCAAATTAAAAAAAAAACTGGTTGGTTTTCAAATAATTTTAATTATTTAAATTGAATTTACATTCAAAATTTTGAATTATGCAAGTAGCGTCATTTTGAACATGCGCGTAGAAAGTTAATTCTAAGTAACAAACAGGTTATTGTTGCGCGAAGCATGCCTGCCATGAATTTCAAATTATTTACCTGGATTTTTATCTTGTTATGTTACCTAAGCATTGTTAATTTGAATCTCTACACGTTTATCTTAAATACCAAACGGTCTATGTTGAGAATTTATGAACACGATTACTCCATAAAAAATGTATACCGAATACGTTACTTGTTTTCGTTCAATGCAAACGGATTGAGACTGACAACTAAACCCGCCTCGGATGAAAACTATTGACATGTTAAGAAATCTATCGCCAACGAACAAATGATTTGATTTGATCGATTCATTGATTTGAACAAAATGATCTATTCAGAATCTATTGATGTATCAAGCCGTATTGTGAGAGATGTCAATGTCGTAATATATCACGGAGCTGGACAATGTGTGGAAATAATCTTTATTGGGCATTGTACCTTTACGAAACTTGTAGCCCGGCAACAGGTGTTAATAGAGTTGTATTAAAGCAAAGCTTGTTGCTAGTGGGTATGGTGTAGACCATAATATATTTTAGTTATTCATCTGTATTAATACATAAATGTCAAGGACGCCTGAAAATAATAGCGCTAAAACGGATTATGTACAGTTTAAACTTTGTAATCGTCATTGTTTGTTTGAAAAATGTGCTGAAGGGTTTCCTTCGCCGTTTCTTCTCCTAAATTTTAATGTTCTTCTTCGAAACGGTAGTAGAAGCAGAAAATGACGAGTATAAGTATTTACAGAATATCTAAATTATTAAATGATTTTCCATTAGAATCGTAAGTTAATAACTTCGTGCGTTTTCCGTGCTTCGCTAGACATCTTGTGGTATCGATTCTGACTATTATCGTTAGATAGGCATCGTCGGTATGTTAGATGCCTTCGGGAAATATAGCTGATACTTGGAATAGTTACTATCCCCTCCAATCTGTACTGGAGCTGCGTGGTGCAGTATACTAATAGCCCTTCTAATTTAAGAACTATTTACCGAGAACTATGCGGTTAAAACCAAAGTTTTAATACGGTTTGCTTAGTTGGGAACGTCATCACACTTGCCGTGTAACAAGTTCAAGCAATTTCTTCAGTTTCAAGTATGGTAGTCATAGTGGGTAAGGGTGTTTGACTCAGCAATCGATATAACTTTTTACATCGCACTGCACACTGCAAATCTATTCAAAAACTACACTTTATTTGACGCTTGCTATGAATAATAAAGTTTATTGTGTTGTTCTCATGTCCAAAAGTTAAATTGGACACTTTTAATGTACCTATTCCATCTCACTATCTCAAATGGTAATTTTAGTAGTAATTTTACAACTGCATTTAAAAATGCTATTCTGGCTTATAAATTTCGTAGAAACTGCATTTGTTGTAGCATATCTATACATTTCCAATAATGAATACGATAGGTATTGCAACATCGAATATTCGGTTTTAAAATAAGTTTTTTTTTTATATTGACTCTAAAACTTATGCAATGCATGTGGTTTGTGGTTTTTGATAATTGGCAGAGTGGCAGAGTTCTCTTCGTCTGATGGAGACGTCAGTCGGCCATTTTAGATTTATGTTTATAATCTTACCAAATTAGGCTTTTACAATTTGTGTAAACATAGACTAGTGTAGAAATCTAGAGTTTTGAGAAAATCATTCAAAATAAAGTTAGTAATGAAAATTTGCACAAGTAGGTAAAAATAAAGTTTAAACATGACCTTTATTTTCAAATAAATTAATAGTTCATTAAGTTGTGTGGGAGCTTTTTTCCTCTCTTCTCCACGCGCGCAATCGATGAAAATTCTTAACGTCACCTCAGATTCGTCCGTGAATATTACAGTCCTTCTATTACCCAACATCCAGTCCAAGTGGTCGGAGGCAAATGTTAAGCGTACTACACGATGGGCCCTTGTCATATTGAACGTAAACATTTACTCGAATACCGTAGTCGACTTTTGCCGGAGCGGTTATTGAACTATTACTGTTCAATAAATTTCGAAGTTAACTTAGGGTGGGCCCTATTTCGAACGCGGTTCATCTATCATTACAAGCTTTAATTGCCCCACTACTAGGCCGGGTCTTCTCTCACATTGAGAGAATTTAAGGCCATACTCGGTAACGCTAATTAAATGCGGAGAAATCATGGGGAAAAAGTTCAGGTTTACAGGATTTCTTCACCGAAGAAAATGATAATTAATTTGTATTACATAATCAAATTATATCTAAAAAAATAGAAATGCATACATTATTGGATCTCGCATACCAACCAATAGGCTCTCGCGGCTTTTTCAATATGTATTGTTGAGGAAAGAAGAAATGTTGCCGTACAAAGCTGGTCAAGATTTTTAAATATCGTTACCTAAATACTTCATCCTTAATAAACTTACTTAAATAAACTTCGATTACTTAAATAAACCCCTTACTGTTATCAGTTTTTAATGGGATATCTAAATCCATAAGATTTCAATTCCGTCCATTAAATCAGGAATCAAATCAATTTATTACAAACACTCTTTCCCTGTCCATTAAATATTAAAACTTCTTAATTCTCCGCCGCGGTAACTGCTGTCAGAACCGAGTTTAAATCCGGATTTAATGAACTCCGTGCCAAACTGTTTCCTATTACGAAAGCTTAAAGTCCAAAGTTGCTTTACAAATAATATAACCCGATCAAATACAACTAGGACTAATGAAGTTACATTTTATAAAGCGAAGCTGGCGTCATAGAACAAACTTGATAATGTGGACTTAGGGTCCATCAAAATTGTTTTGTGTTTGAAATTTAAATGAAACTAATTAAATAGTTTTAAGTACAAATAGTACAGGTTTAATTGGCTTTAAAAAAGTATCAAAAAGTAGGTATATAAGCTTGGTATTAAAAATAATTTTAGTAAAATATAAAGGATATTTATTATTAAATATTTTGTTGTTCCGTGAAACGAATTCTATTTGATCAAATCCAGATGTTAAGTTTCCGACCATTGTCCCAATTTACCATGTTTTTTTTTTCTTTTTTATTAACTCGCTTTCTTGTCAGAAGTGGATGACAATGTATGAAAATGTGAAAACAGAAGAAGAAAAATTTTATACTTTTTAGTCCGTTTTAAAAAATGGTATATTAAAAAATGATTTTTATTCTTAAGTTATATTTGTTTTCAATTTAATCGCGCTAGATTCCATTTAGACCAGAACAGATTCCGCCAAACGTTCCCATTTGGATAGACTATTGAATAAACGTAATAAATCAAACAAAAATAATATAAATTTGATGAAATTAAACTAAAAAAATATTTTAGTACATAAAATATAGCTCTCTAATGCTTTTACTTTCAAAGTTACCTATAAATAAAAATCAAAGCCGACATTAGTAGCAAACTTGATAAAACAGCTGTTTTTATTCAGCCATTTTTGAATGTTCCGCCGCGCAAAGCGGCTGTGATTTAAACTTTTTAAATGTTTTAATTTCAGTTTTACTACCGTGATAATCTATCGCGTGCAGCCAATATTTAACCGTAATCCTTACTAAACTGTAACAGAAGTTTTTTTAATCCTCCAAGTTTCTTTCGGTTAATTAAGACTACGATTGCTTGCAAAATTATGCAGTTCAAATGAAATATGGACATAAGAAATATAATTGTTTGTTAATTTTTCAATACTAATTAATTTCATCCATCTTGACATCTAATTAATATAAATTTAATGCGAATGAAGTATTGAATGTATGTAATACTTATTTTGTGTGTTAAGTATTTGAACTGCGGATATGCGGTAGGTATGTGTTGTCGCACTGCAAATTATCAGATGAATGATTGAAACCAACCATAAATGTGTCATGTATTTGTTTTAATTGTGGGACCACAGAGAGTAGGTATTTAGGAAGCTAAAATTTTTAACGAGGAAGGAAACAGGTAATTTACGTTGATAAGATGCTGTAATTTTTGAATACCAGTAGAATCAAATTTTGTTAAAGATAATACGTTCAGTTTATTTAAAAATCCCTTTAAATATAAAACTCGTAATTTAATACGTATTTTTGCATTATGTCTTTTTATTCAGTAGCTTGGTTCAAATGAATAAAAAGTGATTTAATTCAGATTTTTGTTTTAGCTCGAATTATTGGTAAAATTGTTTAAAGAATGAATATTTAAAATTATACATTATTCGTTTCATTCATCATGGGAATCTATAACCATTACCCTATACGTGACGTGCTCGTATTTTTTTTATCTTTTAATTTGTATTGAGGTCCACATTCTACTCTTTGTAATTCTACTAATATATTGAAGTCGTATTAAAATACTTTATTCAAAATAATATTTCAAATTCCAAAATTGAACATATTTGGAATGACATAGAGAACGTATTATGTTTCGTGTTCAACTTTTTAAATTTTTAATTCGTATGTCAAAAAATCGCGTGTTTCCACCCAATGCTCTAAGCACGAGGTTGAACGAAAAAACAATAATGGTACCAGAAGTTTTGTTTTATATACATCAAATTTCCCGTCACGAAAGCCTTGTTTTTAACATTTATGTAGGCACACAATAATTACTGACGAGTTGCTTTATGATTTTGTCAAGGTTATATTTTTAAGAATTCCCCATATTCTATTATATGACATTCTAAACACTACAACAATTATTAGTTTTACTACGTAACTGTTGGATGCAGCGGCACCACGAGGGATCTTTGGAGCACTAAATTCCTGTCTCCCACATTCTAATACATGGTTTAATGCTAATTCCACTGTTACAAAATTATAGGATCAGCGCTAAACTGGTGTAAACCGAGAAGGCCCAAAAATTGAGCTTTTCCAACACTAATATAATATAGACAACACTGGCTTTAGATATGTCTTTTGAATTATTCTGGACAATAACGAAAACTTGTTATAGTCATAACGCGCCTTTGTTTTCCAAAATAAAAATAAAATTTACGGAACGCATGTATCGATTAACGAATAATTCATTGCAATAATTCGAACAAAGAGATTGACCACACCAGCTGTTGGTTAACGACCGTTGGTAGCACGATCGATCGTCACATCGTAACGGTTGTGAAAAGCCCTTGTAATTGAACACACGTTCGGTTCGAAAACACATAAGTAAACAAATTGCTCGGAATCAATACGAAAGAAATCGTTAATCATTCGATGAAAAAATCGAGTTGAATGAATGACGTTTGCTCCCAGCTGTTTCCGTGCACAGCTGATCGAACGGATATTGGCTGTTAAGAGCGGCCGACTCGCTCGTGCGTATAGCGCTGTCCCTATCGCGGCTTTTAATTTTCCCCCATCGTCTTCTTAATGAGCGACGCGACGCTTTCAATCTCTGAAGTGCTTCCGATGAGAACTTTTTTTTTAATATCCTTAGACATTTAGTAGTTATGATTGTTTATGTTTATAATGATTACACATACTAAGGATATTAATACATTAAAACTATATATTTGGTCAAAGAAAATTAAGTCCAAAATGTGTTGCACAACTTTTATTTGTACTGTTTTCTTGTTTTCAAACTTAAAGGTTATATTAAAAAGTAAAAACACGGATTCTTATTCGTAGTTGGCTACAAGCCATCCACTGCTGTTCACTGCTGGGTTTTCTTCGATTAATCTACCATCCTGCATCCATTCAAGGATGCAACTCAGCACAGAAAACTGTCACAAGTCGTATGTCACCTCATGTTATTATTTGTCAATATTTTGAAATGAAAATAGTAATTTTGTGATAATTTAAACTTGATCTACACTGATAATGATAAAGAGAGAGCGCGAATTCTGTGAGTTTATGTACATGCCGAAAGTAATTTCCGAATCCTTGTCCTTCCCTTTTTCCGAAATTCTTTTACCATCTTAAAGATACATTATTCCGGATGGACAGAGATTAAATATTCTGTAAATATAATAAAATTTTCAACCCTAACAAAGTCGGGCCGGACCCGCTCCTTTTAAGATAAAATATTTTGAAAAAAGAATGCAGAAACTAAACATTACGAAACAGTCCGTTCGCGTGTTAATTAATGGCAGTTACACAAATTATTAGGTAATCTGTCAGTCAACGTGAAACCTGTCAAGACATTTACATGTGATGAAGCACCGACGGACTATACTGAAAAGCTTACAAATATTGCATTTTTATATATTTTTATTTCCATATAACATATGACTACAGTAACTCTTATTAGTCAGTGTTGACAGTCATATTTCGCAGTAACCTCTTTATATTTTTTTCTAATTTTGCTGTATTTTACCCCAATAAAACGTAGTCGACCTTTTATCATTACAGTAGTCTCACTAAACGAACTCTCAAACTAACAAGTGTAACTTTCGTATCATATATAGTGTTTTACCTAACGCTCGAAGTTGCCGGCACATAAATTCGGCACGGTACCGACCGAGTCAACAAAACAAAACTAATCGCTCGAACGACGTCAGAGGGCGCTAACGTATCGAACTGACAGTTCGAAATTTGATATTGTTTAGAACGTTCGAAGCCGAAACCGTTGTAGGATGTTCAGAAATAGAACATACCAAATAAAACATCGTCAATTGTATTGTGCGTACGCGATTACAGATATACAATTTTGTGATTGATTTGATTAATCATTATATTTTAATTCAGTAAATTAATAATAGTTTGTTACTTCTTTTGTCCTGTAGTTCATTTCTTTTGAGGTCATATATGTGCCATAATTTAATTACTGATCCAAGGACAACACATTTCTACTGTTAATAAAAACCATGAACGACAGACAGACATACGAAAAAGCTCACACACACCCTCGCACTAAGATTCTCTGTATTGCGAAAGGCATGGACGTACTGAAATATGAAAAAACAAACCCATGATCTGAGAACAAACAATTATGTAACATATAAATATCTGCTCCGATCGGGAATGGAACCCAAGACACGTCGCTCGACACGCAAAGACACTACCAACTGGGCTTCAAAGTCGTCGCCGTATCCCTTGACTCTACATAATTAGATAACATTTTGAACTTATTTGAAATTCAAATAACTGCAATTACAATAACATTTGGTTCTTATTTCGAAGCTGCGTACTGGCTAGTGTAACTGACAGTCTTACGGCATATTATCGCGTCTTGTTTAAAATTCCATGCGTTCGCGGCGGAAATTAGACTGACATAATTAAGTTACAAATTCCTTGAGTATACCGTTAGAATCGAAACTGAGGCCAGGTATATAGCGTGTATCCCGGGATACAGCGCTGTAACCCAACTGTTGCTGTAACTCTTTTAGCAGTAAAATAACATATATTTAAATATGCAATTTACTTGTGTTATATGCATCCACAATATTTTGCTTAGTGACCAATAAGATTCGACCCCAGAAAAGAAAATTAAAATATGTTGAAGCATATTTTAAACTAATAATTGGATGCTTAAAATAAATTTAAAGTCAATACCTACTTAAAATGTGTGAATAACGGAGAAAACTTCGTCCTAAAAACATCTTAAAGTTCTTTCATTTCGGTAGCTAATAAAAAGAAGTTAATTAAGAAACATAAAAAGTGTATTGGTTATTAAAAAAAAAAGTTAAATTAAATATCAACTTCCGTGGCCCATAAAAAAGGTTTAAAAGAAATGTAAAAATAACTTTCAAGTTCGTTCGTGAATTCTGTGCTAACTTCCAGAAAATTAAAAAGAACTGATTATTTGATACGGCCCTTACTCTTTACATAGTAAAAGAAGATAAGACTTAAGCAATGACACAGTTATGTCTGTTCATAATGCACCCTAATGGTTGGATATCGCTGGGTTATGTACCAACCAATGTAGCCTCGACATTATTCCCGTATGTAGGTAAGGTTTAAAGTTCTTATTCGCTTGGCGAGCTTACCTGTCAAATGAGCCCTGCTTAACTGTCAAATATTTTTATATATGACGGGTTGTAATTTTGAAGAGTTAGTTAAAAAGCGAATTCAGCTTTTTTGGAGTCGTAAACGCTTCGGTGAGTCTCTTTGATATTACAGGTGTTTTGAGATTAAGATTCGCCTCCTGCGAAAAATTACACAATCTAACACGGATCAATATTTGTTCTTGAATACTGCTCGTAAGAGCCCTGTATAGTTATTTTTGTTACTATCGCCCCGTGGAGGGAATAATTATGCGTCTGCTGTATTCCTTGGATGTAATAACCTTCTCAGGCTTCCTCTCAATTAAACCCTGTTTCCCTTTTACCTGGGTCAACCATAGTAACAGCTCGGTTATCCGAGATATGTTTATGGTGTGCTAATAGGAAATGGGTAACATTAAAACGTGATATGGGCTTGTAATATTCTTACCTAGAGCCGTTCTACCGGTGCTCTTTATAACCGAGGTCTCCGACAGCGACAATCACTTAAGATTGAGAGTGATCACTGAGAAATAATTTGTGCTCTGTAAAAAGTCATGTTCCTTTTTTAATAATTTTCATCACTGCAGACAACGATAGAAAATATAGTGTTCAGCGAACAGACAAGTGATCTGGTTAAGGGTTCATAAAAAAAAAGCAAAAAGAAAAATATTTAGTTTTACTAAATAAAACTCCGAGTTTTAAATCGACGCACGAGTGGTAATGAAATGCAAGTAAAATTTTTTATTTCTCATTGCTTCCGTAACTACGAAACGTCCCGACTGCCTTAAAAATGCAGTAAAACGGAAAAAGGTTCCCTTTAATGAAGCTTTTTAACCCTCCCTTCTAAAGTGTTTCATCTGTGTGCCTTGTTTGGTTGTGAATTTTTCTAATGTATTTCCTCTCTATTTTTGCAGGTAAGTGATGGTTGACGGAAAATGTCGTAGGATAAGCCATTGGAAGCTTCTAGAAGTCTAGCGGTGTTTCAGTCGTAAGTGATCGGTCCAGTACTTTCAAGTTCCAGAGAGCGCGTTATGCAGTCCCGATTGTCGTCAGTAGATTACTGTCCTTATACCTTATTAAAGCCTTTACAAAGCACATTCAAGTAATGCCTCTATCCATGAAAATTATAACAGTATCTTATAAGTAGTTCGTCTTAGTTGCTGGGGATGTGCGTCCAAAAATCGTAACTGAATCAGCTTTTGAAGTTCTAGTGCTGAACATCTCCAGACAGTCTCTCCAACTTACTTGCTACGAGTATGATACCCGTTAAGCCAATCAAACTTCCCATTTTGTAGTTCCTTTTTGACATTCTCAAATTTATTAATTGTTCCGATTGAAATTCACAAATCACTCAGTAAGCTTTTCACTCGATTGTTTCGAATTCCAATTATCTCGATCGAAAACAATCTTCGTCGTCGCTCTCACAATATTTGACGCTAAATTGGGAGTAACACCAACTCGCGTTTTCGTAATAACCGCCATTTGCGTTACCTCAACGGGCTGTGCGAAAACGTTAATTAAGGTAAATATTAATTAATTTATACATCAGAAACGACGCCGTTCAAACTTGTTACAACTGGATAAATACACTAATTGGTAAATATCTCAAATTGCTAAGACATTGTCTGATTAGTTTCGAATAATAGGCACTGAGACCGCAACTAGATATTCTAAGGATTGATTAACTCTCCCTCCCCTTTCTTCATACTCCTTCATTTGTTCTCATGGATGGATGAACGACAGTCGCTGACTGTTTCAGTGTACCGAACGGTCGCGCACGTGGTTTTCTACTTCGTACCTTGGAGATATTAACACCTGCTAACATTACGCGGCACTGGTTAACAACATTGACATAAAATTTCAAAGGACTTTCATTGATAGAACACCTGTTAAAAACCTGTTTTGTATAACACAATGTTAATAATTGGGCAAGTTCACTCTTTGTAACCCTTATAACAGGAGGATGTATTCACCATATCAAATAAATTTATGATTAAAACATTGTTTACAAATATTCCTGTTGTCAGTTTCACCTGAAAGGCCGGGGGCTGGTGTCTATATTTTGCGAAACGTTGAATTAAACTGAAAAGCTTTGATGTGGTAAAATAGTACATCCATTTACATACCTGTTCCAGAAAATTTTGTTTTCAATATTTATTTATTGTGAATGTATATTTAAAGTGTATAAAACGTATTACCTAAACGAATAAACAATATAAATTTACACGTGAGTGTTTTCATACAAAGTATTATAGTGAAAGAAAACCAGTTGTAGAAGGAGCTGGGATCGTTGGTCAATATTATTGAAATTTAAATATTCTGCATTTGAAAATATGATATCGAAAGTTAAAGTTACAAATAATTACCTGAACTTAGATTGATATACAAATGTAGTTATTCTAATTTGAAATACAAGTTTGTAGTCACTTGTTCTATTTTGAAATTTGTAACTGCCAGTAACGAAAATGTATTAAAGTAATAAAAAATTGAAAATTGAGTGAAGTAAATAATATCATTTTAAACGTTCTTCTATTCTTTTTCGACTATCTTTTTACTTGTATTATTTGTTGTCTAACGGTCAAAGGTCTACACTGAACATGAATTATTCTTAGTGACAATACACATAAAAATTGTGACATTATTATATTACATAATAATTAAATATTATTTTACATTATTATTTCTTAATACATTTACAAAATACAAATTAATTAGGACGTCTAGAAATAGGAAAAAAATATTTGAAAGACACACCAAACATCACATCAACCTGATATCAAATATCGAAACACAACGTTTTGTTACAATCAGTAGGTACTTATTTGAATAAAGCAGTACTAGCGCAAGTTGTAGATGCGTGTATGTAAATATATTCACGTCGTGCCTATGAAATAATTGCATAAGCTGCTATAAATATTACTTAGCTGTACTGTTGACAGGGCATTTGTCATGGAGAACATTTCTCTTACGCCTGCCTCTTGCTGACTATGAAAATGTGCTGCTATTTTAGCAATTTACAGCCAAGTTGCACAATTGCTGCCTGACGTTTAACGTACTATTGGAATCCGAATTTTTGAATTATTACCTTATTAAATTGAATAAAGTCATATACAACCTCTGTCTCATTGCCTAATCTTATCCTAGATTCTAGTATCCGCTCAAAATGGCATAGGAGACATTTTCCAACAAGCGTATACTAGTTAAACTGAAAAGTTTTTAATAGAACCAGCTGTTAATTTGATTTAAGAAATCTTAAAATTATCGCACCGATTGCCCAAAAGCAAAACACTCAACGATCTACCACTTGGTCATAGGACCGTTGTGTCGTGTCGATTCGTCATCAGCAATGTCGCAAAGATCCTCAACAGCGCAGATAAGCTCGTTTCCGGCTGCGTATCGCTAACGGACGTTTTGTATCTGTCCGATGAAATTGGAACAGTCATTACCGCATGCATGAGCCGTTGGCTGTGCAATAGTCATACGACAATGCCCATTAAACGTATCTCGTCACGGAGTATTCTGTTCGGGGTTTGTGTGATGTTAGAGATCATTTAACCAGGAGTTCAATGTTTGAATGTTCCTTCTTGTTAGTTGTGTTTGGTTTATCGTGCCCTAGTTATTCATCATAGAACATACTTCGATGCTTAGTAGAGTATGCTAAGGTTTGAGGAAATTATCTAACATTAGCATAATCTTGACAGAGACATTCACGACTTAACAGCCAGCGTTGGGTACATGTTTAATAGACGTATCTATGCACGGTGAATTTCTCTCGAGGATTTGTTACATGTTAACAGTGTTTGTTTAGTTAGGAAAAAAGTTATCTAATTCTTAGTTTAATTGTACTTTCTGCTAATATTGGCCGCGAGATTTCTCTTACTGTTTCTTCTCCTCGATGTTAAAGAATATTTTTTAAACATGACATGCATAGGTGTATATCAAAAATACCTAAATGTTTAAATGAATATTTGGAAACAGTGGTAATTTACATAGAAGTTTTTCTTACTTGTATGCATGATCGTATTGATAAATATCTCAAGGTTTATAATTTACTCATTATTTAACATTTTGTCTGGAACCAAATTCCATTCTGTAGAATACATTAAGACTTTAGTCCCGATTGTGGGACAGTAGTTTCCCAACTGATCAAAAGCCTTTGACCGCCCTCAGGATTTTGATCCGCACACGTGTGCTAATTAGCTGCAGTTTAGTAGGTGTACCCTGAGATACGCATCTCTGGCTCGATTTCCCTCTGGGGGAGGATATTTAGATGACAATAAAGTTATTAATATTTTCTCGGTTGTTGTATTTGATTGCTAATATATCAATATTTGAATGTCTGGTGGTGCAAGGTAGGTGGAGGGTACCAGGACACGCACTAGATCGCCCAGACGATGAACCGACCAAATTAAGTCTTCTGTGGGCAGCCCATTGCATGAGTGTACCAAAATGACGACCAACAGTGCGAAATGGTGAGACATTACGAGACGAACAACGTCTGTCAAAAAACAATTGAGAACATATCTCCATCCATCCATCCATGCATCAGCCCTTCGAAGTCCCCTGTTGGACATAGGTTTCTCGTAACTTGCGCCACTCTGACCGGTCCTGAGCCCTCTGAATCTAGCGGAGAAGATATCCTATATTAATGTTATTAATAACGTAATATATAATGTCTTAATCTGGCTGTGTGCAGACACCCACGAATTTTTATCGATATAATTCCACTGATATCATGTGAAAATATACACACACATACGTCGTGGTTCAGAATTGACCATTTGTAAAACAGTCAGCCGTTAACAATAAAATTGGTATCCTAATGGCCAAAATGATAGGGTTCATAAATCTTACATTTCCCAGCCAATGGGTATTCGAACTCGCATTTTTGTCACATTTACGCCGTTAAAGCACATAACAGATTGTTTAACTAGCAGTTTACGGATTGAACAAATGCGTTGTTCCCAAATCTATTGTAATTTGAGTTCAGCTACCTTCGGTGTTGTTGTTAATTGTGATTGTCAACTTTATTTCAATCACATTGAGTCTTAACTCTCTTGTTTACTTTATCGACTTCAGATTACACAAGTTCATAATCATTCGTATTTATCATACATTTCGCAACCGGTGCGCTGTCAGTAACTTCATGTCTCTTCAGCAAGAGTGAAAGAAACTTAATTCGTATTTCAATCCAAACCTATATTGTATCCAACCCTAACCTCGCCTATTCCTTGTGCAATCTGCTGAATAACGAACGATAGTATGGCACATGTCAAACGTCGCTGAGTTCTGTATCGTCCAGTTTAATTCCATCATTTACGAAGCTACGACTTTTGTTAGAGGTCACTAGACTGTGTAGCACCTATTTAAGTCAACGGATATGCATCGGTTGCAGTGTTGGAACACCAGTTGTTCCCTGCTTCGTCTTTGGGTATCGCGGATATCAGTAGACGCCGGTGAAACTGCCAGAATTAAACTAAGTTAAAGATATTAGCGGCCTCTAAAAAAAGTATCTGATTATCTTCATCCGTTGGTCACCAAACAGATTGCACCACGAGAAATTAAGATTAGCTTAAACTCTTTCTTTGAGAGTCCATTACTGTACATATTCCAGTTCATTTGCACCTTTAGCTGCATATCAATCGCTACGGCTATTATATTTCATTTGTCTCGTATATTCAATGTTAAATGTAGTGTACTCTGTATAGCACTTTGTAGAAACATCGCAAGTTTCTTTAAAGCGTTAGTCAAAAAACATTTTTAAATGATTTCATTATAAACAGTGTGCAATTTTACAGTAGTTTTAGGTTCTTTTAATTTTACTAAAACTAATTTTTGACTTTGACTATTTCGGATCGGAACACCTATGAACCATCGCCTGTATAAAACACACGACCTAAATTAAATTAAACCTAAACATTGCTCAAATATAAGCTTCATCAGCCAGGTTGTTCAAGATTGCTCGATGACCATCAGAAGATATTATATATCATCCGCTGTATGTACCCTCGCTTCGCGTCATTAATCATAATCAAAATGTTTACAAATAGTGACTGAACTCCAAACAGTTCTTATTCTGTTTTATCAGGCTTTTTAAATTTATTTATTGTTTTAAATTTGTTTGTTGTGTTTTTTTTTTTGATTCGAAATGCCATGTTTTTTTAAAAATCACCTGATACATCCACCATCCTCGTTCCTCATACATTATTTATTCGTAAGGGTCGCAAAATTTACATCGCGGGGCTTAGGCACAACTTTTATATTTTGTCATTCAATATTAAAGATTAGGCGATGTCTGAAGAATATTTTGAGGTTCTTTATTGGGGGATTTCGGGGAGTTGCTCGTAAAAATTAAGCCCTCTTTATGCCGTGACGGGAATATTGTGGGGAGTTTTCATTAAATATAGAGTGCGTTGCAAACTTCCATCGCTGATACTTAATTTACTTAATTAAAAGAAATCCTAATGGGTACCACGAACGTAAATCTTTAAAGATAAGTATTTTGTTTTAACCCGTTTCAACGATCGTAATTTTTATTAATGTCGTGGTTAAATTATAACTACTAAAATATCATGTAAAATATATTCTGGCAAGTGCATTTTTTGTTTAATTTTGAAAATTGTTTTGGTCTTCAAAAGAAAAATGATAAAATGTATGATGATAATATGTAATGAAATATAAAATGGTTTCGTTATCTATCATTGTCACTGGTTAGTTATATAAACAAAAACAATATGAAAAAGAACAATTCATCTTTTAAAAATCTTGTTAATTCACTTGATAAATCACTATCATCAAAAAAGGTTTAAAATCACAATGAACAAGTTACCAAATTCCATTCATTCCCATTTAATTTGCCTCGTAAATCTGAAACGTGATAAAAGCGTCGTGAATCAGAAATGCGATGATTGTGCAACTTTTGTTTTAAAGCAAAATTAATTCCCTTCCGTCCACATTTGATGCGAAATCCGACAGTCCCTTTCGACTCCTCTGCACTTTGTGTAATGAACGCAATCTGTTTAAATTGAATCGTCTGTTGCGATATTGGGATCGCTTTACATAGACTATATGTCACCAATTTGTCAATATGTCTTTGACCGTATTCGGGCGATAAGAGGCGACAGAAGCCTGCCTGCTTAGCGGCAGGGCTTCACGCTAAGATTATATTATTATTAATATTATTAAGTCATTAATAATGTTACTGGTATTATTATCTTTCCATGAAGCCTGCGTAGCTAGCTACCACTCTCCTGCTTGAGTCGGCCGCCAAACGACTCGTCGTGTTCCGGCTGGGGGCTTGAGAGCCAGTAATTTCTTATCTTCTCATGGCCTGGCCGACGACGCATCAGTGCTACCTTTAGTCTTATTGATGTCCATGGGCGACGGTGCCCACTTACCATCAGGTGACTCATCTTCTCGATTGTAGGCTTTTAACATAAAAAAATAGCATTCATAACATTACTGTACGAATATTAGGTATTCCCATCTCGTTTTAAGTATAATCTTGTTGCCAAAATGTCGGCGCGATACGTGGTGGTTAGTGTGGAAGGGAAGAACAAAAAAAATTATTCGCATTGAACTCCCAAAACTCCCGCGTGTGCATTAACTTAATACGTGAGGTCATAAAAACGGCACTCCTGGCAAATTTCAAAATGTACCTTGTGTCCGCGGCGTGTTCTCGTGTATTTCAACGGATACGCGATGTATTTAATAATACTTACGCATAGTATTCTACAAAATCAATTAAGTAGATCGACATCGATCTCAGTTTGCATACTGTACCCACATTTTTTTAAGTTAGGTACTTATTAGAACAATTAACTGATTGATGTATGAAAACAAACATACTGAGAGTTCTCTATAAGTTCTTGAAATTATGCAAATTCTGTCAATCCGCAATTGTCTAGCGACCTTGAACTGTTTCAGTGGGAATACATCCACACCCAGCACTGCGGCCCGTATGTTTCCCGTATCATGCACGCAGTTTGATGTAAACACACGTAAAAAAAAACACAAATTGCACGATCCAAGAATAAAGTTTGACGCAAAACAATACACGTCTGGTGCCATTACCAGCCTGCCCCGATCAGGTAGTAAACTCAGCACCCCTCAATTACCAGACCTATGAATAGTTCTGTTCGCTTACTTTGAGTTACATTATCTTAGTTAAGACTATATTAAATTTTTTCAAGGATTAAATTAAAAACGATATTTGTAAAGAATTCTGAATTTAGTACTCTTTTGCATAAATCGAACACTTTGTTTGCTACGAATGCTTCATATTTTTTTTGGGAAGAAAATCATAATCTCCTTTCAATTTATCAAAACATAACGTTTCTTATTTTCCTTGAAGTAGTTTATTGTCTGTAAGGAGAGACGTCTGTCTTGCCAAGAAGAAACGTAATAAAAAAATATCTATTCCGAGTGTCTACATGGAAAACGTCTCGGCATTTCCCGGCCATAGATAAATGGATGGCGTTCAAAGGAAATGCACCACTCACTAAATTTGTCTTCACTTGGCTCGGGTTGGAAATAGTTTTTCGTTTATCTATAACTTCATATGCATATACAAAATGTGATGTTACATAAACGGATTAAGGTTTATTTTCGAATATGTAAATACTGCTTGCATGCTTACATTCATAATATTCCATTAGGGTTGTCGCAGTGGTGACAACGGTCAATTTTATTATTGAAATACTAACACATATTGAATTTTTTAGGGTTGCAGCGTGAACTTCTAAAAATATTTTAATATGATAAAATGGGTATACTCACTAATAATTTTTAGATTGATTACAATAACTATATGCACCTGAAAATGTTGATACACACATATCGATATCAGGCATTTTAATTTCTTAATTTTATTATTTTTCCCTTATACGGATTTTTATGATACGGTTCGCTTCTGAAGCTCCCTAAATTGTTGGCACCGGAGGAAGATATAGTTACCGACGTGCCACGATGTTTCTTCAGTTCGCCGACACGTCGTATACATTTGCGGGGCCACGAACGGTGCGGCGATTTTAACTGACTATCGTATTATTAGAACACTGAATCGGAAATATGTTTTTACGTCATTTTTACAATAACTGATTACAACTGAACATTGGTTACTTTCTTCTACTGACTATTAATTACTACAAATAAGGCCGCGACCGTTCCTTAAAGGCGCACTCTTGGAAAATACGAACACAGATTACTTAGAGATTATAGAACATTGGTTTTAACTCAATTAATAATCTATTTGAATTCGCATGAACAAGAAATACATTTATTTATTGAACTTGCTGCAAAATTATACTCAAATAATTATTTAAAAACCCCATAGAAGAACATTTATTGCAGTTATCTGCCATTCCGTTTCAATATATCCATTTCTCGGGATAAAATGTATCCTAGATGTTGACGCATAATGTAAGTAATGTGTACTATACATATATATACATATATATGTATACTAAGTATCATGTTAATCTATGTATAATCTATGTATATATGTATATATATGTATATATATATATATATGTATGTATGTATGTAACATGACGTTCGCGTGTATATTTTACTAAACTGCACTGAAAATCAATTGCAACGGCTTGGTGAACCAATTTTTTTTTACTTTTTTATTATTATTTTCTATAATATTTTTATGTCCACAAATAAAGTACTCATTTATTTCATAAGAAGAAGAAAAGAAATACCTGGTACAATTTAGAAGACAACTCAATATTCTCCATCGAAATTCATTGTAACAATTGCCGCTATGGTAAATAATGGCACGAAATAAATACATGTTGCCCTCAAATAACGCTACCTTACGCCTTTTGGAGAGCCACACACTCGACGTATCAAATTATTGTAATGCAGCCATTTAAAAACCTACCCTATGTAACGTACTGCAGAGTTACATTTTGTTTGCTCAAAAGCCCGGTTTGATTGTAAACATTTGGGTTCCGTAATCAGGTTCGAGCCGATCGCAATTAATGGAGTCCCGATACTAACTAGACGTACACTGGCCCTACGTCACTGGAAGAGCCCGTTACATGTCAATTGTTGTCGTAAACATGGCGACTGTACAGCTGTTACAATCCCAACATAATTTTGTTCGTGCTATATTTTCTAGGCCATTTTCTGTTTTTACTATATCAGTGACAATTGTGTTGTGTCATTATTGCATATTTTTTACGTTATGCCGGTTTTTTACTAAATCATGTTATATAATTTTCAATGGTATTTTCTTTTGGTGTCTCTTTTTTTGTTACTCTTTACTTACGTGGTCTCTGGGTAGGGTTCCGAGTTATGTGGAATACTTAACCATTAAAGCCCCTTCCTTTTCTTCGACATTATAAGTTATGAGTAAATGTCCTAACCAAACCTTTGAGGATGTTTAATTAAATTAGAAAATTAAGATTTGAAGGTAAATACAAATAATTTTGTATTTTACAGTAGGTGTCCATCCTTTCCCTATCACTCGCACCATCCTACACTAGAGTAGCATGGAAATGAAAACAATTGGGAGTCTAGTACTTAAAAGGACTTTGTTACCATTTTTGTTCTTATATCAAACAAAGATTATTTATACTGCGTCATATCAAAGAAAACGTTGTTTGTATTTACTACGAACAGTACGGCTGAAATTCCTCCTTTACAATAATATATTCTTACAAGAATCCTATTTCGCAGAATGCTTTTGACAGTTACAATTCTTCTAATATTGTTTCCCTTTTATTACGACGAAGAGTTTTGTGAAGTCGCTTATAAAATAAATATTACTATATTGTAGTGTCGGTACGTGGAAAAATGGCTTGCTTTTGCCGAAAGCGTTTTTTTGTTATATTGAAGTAGTCTAATGTATAAAAGGGTACCAACTTGATGTGATAATAAAAACATGCTCACACAGTATGCCGGGCTATGTAGAAATAAATATTTGTATATGTAACTAACATAGTAAGTCTTGTAGCTGATCAATTTTAACGCAAGAGTTATATGGACAAAAGATTTTCTCCTTATCCACGGTTAACTAGCGCCGCGTGGTGGAGTATGCTCTCGGCCTTTCCAATTTTGCGACAATTTTTTGTGCTTAAAAGTTGATTTGATGTACTAAAATCCTTATTGGAACCAAAATTTAAAAAGATTGAACAGCATTCTGTTGTTAGATCTGTTTATTTAATGTACATACATATTTATGAATACTTCTAATAATATTTTGAATAACGTGTAGAAGAATCGCTGAATGAAACAAAGAGAAAATAATTAATTATCTAAGTGTCATTATGTAATGTCACAACTTATAGTTTCCCAACCAATACTTGAGAGCAAGCATTTATCTGGCATATAAATATCTGTCTGTGGCATACATCGAAACCGAAGCTTTTCGCACAACGGACAGAGACATTTTACAAAGCGTGAAAACATTTTACATTTTACATGAGCTAGGGTGCTCAAAGTACTTCCTTTCCACACACCACTTTCGTTGTAATTCACTTTCCTCCGGACATATTAGTCCATACTATTGAGAATCCCGCATTTCCTTTCTAGCGTCTACATCGAAGGCACGGGCACCTTTCTTCGATATTTGTCGGCAACAAAGGGGTACAATTGCCAGAAATTGTACGAAGTCCGATAGGATCGGGAAATTTAAATTGGGTCTTGCAAGCAAATACCCTGATTCCGATCACAGGAAGGAAATTGTTGATACCGTCGAGAGTGTTATTGTGATCGGAAGTGCTGTTAAGTGTATATGGTTTGTTTTGGAATTTTCCATGTATGGAACGAAATTTTTTATAAAACATGAAAAATTGGTAAGTGTTTATTTATGTAGGTATGTATGTCTGTATGTATATATTTATATATTCTGTTAGTAAGTAGGTATATTTATATGTGTATTATATTATTTAAGCCGCTAGGGGGCGGGAGGCGGGTCTAATTCAAATCCTGGTTAAACCTCTGGTTTTTCGACGTTATGTGGCTTACTATTGTAATTATTGAATTTAAGTTTATTTTTTATTTTTATCTAGTATGTTAAGTAGAAAATTAATGTGATAATATTTATTTGTATTTTTCTACATAAAATAAGTTAATACTTGACAACAATCCCACCTGATGGTAAGTGGTGATAATGAATTAAAATGTTGAACGCACTAAATTATAAAAGCCTATTCACTCTCGTCTTGAAGACTCTCACATCGTAAGTAGCCGGGAACACCGTCGCGGGCAAGTTATTCCAGTTCTTTTTAGTGCGCATAATAAGACGCCGCGTCGTCCTTGCAGGTGGTACGTTCACTACGTAAAGATGGATACCCGCCGTACGTCGAGTTCGATGGAGGAACAGTTATGGGGGAATTTGTGTACATATATCTCCAATTCCAATGCAATACAATACAAAATTCCTTAGTTATTTGCTCACGTTGCGCTAAAAAAACATCGTGAAGAAACCGGTATACTTAAGAGTTCTCCATAATGTTCTAAAGGGCGAGAAACCTGTTAATCAGTTCTTGGCCAGTGTGGTACAATATGACCTTACACTCTCTACTAAGAGAGGAGACCAATAGTGATACAACTATACTCTCAGAACAATCCCAATCTTGGTATTATGACATAGGTCTTCGTTAAATCGAACCTTGGTTCAGATGAAATCCATCCAAATGGAAACAATATTTGTACACAAACGCTTAACTATAAACGTGCATTAGAGAAAAACTCCTAAAGCTCGTTCTCTTCCGGGAATAATTATAGGCGTCCCCAATAGAGCAATTTTAGTTCTATCACAGATATTATTTGGAGAGGAACGGCGATAATTGCCGTTGTCGTAATGGGCTTTATCCGCAATGACCGTGAGCTATGCTTCGTTCCGTCCTCTGTCTACGCCCCAAGATATATTCTGTGATGGTCTGCGCCGTATATCACCTACTAGTCATTATATCCCCTGTAGTATTCAGCACATCTATATACATACCTAAATACTAATGCATGTGCAGATGTGACTATTTTGTTAACAGTATCCACGTCAAAATCTGTCAAATGTCAAATCAAAACTGTCAACTATTTAGACAGTGGTCAAGTTAACGGTTGTTTTATTCCATAACTAATTATTTTACTTTCAAAAGCAAACTGTACTTGTAACACTTGTGTTAAGTTACTTCTGATTTCTCTCTTTTCATTCTTTTCTTCTTCATCAACCACGTAACTGTTTGAGTTTGTGCGAGTTTATATCTCATTCAGATAGTCAAAAACTTCGTGTTACCGACCACCACTACTAAATATAAACAGTACAAATTTCACCGTATCGCACTAGATAGAATTGAAATCATTTATATTCGGCGAAACGTAAAATTGAAATGCACGCACCAGTGCAGCATTATTATGGATCGTTATACAAACTGTTTATAATTTACCGCTTAAGGTACAATGGAGCATCCAAAATTCAACCGGACCAACAAAGTCATTCTCATTTCCATATTAGCGCTATAGAATAGGTGAAATTAAATTGATGTTATTATTATTCATCTTTAAAATCATAATAAAACTACAAGTCACAGACCCGGCAAAAGTTTCTCTGCGATATATTCCCCGAATTCGACAGCAGTGCCACCTACCGGGTTGAATTGTGAATATAAACTGTCCAGGGGACCTTCTGAATTACTCACATAAAATTTTATCGATTTGTATATCAAATATTTTTTAGAAATCTTACTGTAGATAAAACCTGCGAGCTTTGGAACAACCTTCCACCAGAGGTATTCCCTTTGCACTATGATATAGAGTTCTTCAAAAAGAGTGTCCATCGACTTCTTCAAGGCCGGCAACGCATTTGCAGCTCCTTGTACGCTGCACGTGTCCATAGGCGACGGTGACCACTTACCACCAGGTGGACCGTATGCCTGTTTGCCCGCCTTTTACATAAAAAAAAAACTTATCGATGTAGAGGCATAAAAATATTCTATTTAAATATTTGGCCGTCTGTCTGTCTGTTCACGTATAAAACAAATTTACGTGATTCTTAACATATTTTGATTATTGGTTACAATCTACAATACTTTTCGTCCAAACAGACATTTATTGTGACAGCCCCAAGGTTAAGTTCCTTTTAATAGAACATGGTCTTGTAATTTACACATCAAAATCATTCCCCATCGCTGAGCCCTCTGCGTTTGAGTTCGCACGCGAAACCGCTGTTTAGGGCTGATTTTCCAACCGTGAATTAAACTCGAAATAGGTGCTCTAGAAATAAATTATGTTTGAACATAGTTCTGTTTAGTAAATACTCGTACTGCATCATACATAAATATCTCAGTATAATCGGTATTCATATACGAAAAGCCTGAATTAAATTCTATTCGTAAATTTATATGCAATGCTGACTATTTTATAGTTTTCAGGAAAAGATCAGCCGCACCACTAGACGGTAGCGGTCGCTGCTGTCCGTAGACACGCATGCACGTCACCGACGCGTTGCCGGTCGAGAAGGAAACTGACATCGGTCTAAGACTGACCTGTCAAACTTCGCAACTGACACGACGCTTTGTCGGCCTCAAATGAAATACGAACTCTTACATGTTTTATTAGTACATATTTGGAACTGGAACATATTTTACGATGGTTTACGAGAGTGGTAGCTATCCATAGGCAAGTAGATAAAGTACATAAGCGCTTTCGTGTCTTAACATTTTCGTCCATTGGTTGATGATACAATCAACACATGTCAGAGGCCGTTACGGTCACTTACCTACCATCAGAAAGCTCGTCAGATAATTTTTCTGATTTTATCGAACGAAATACCAATACTTTAAGGAATTGAATGCTTTTTTTATAATACTGCAACACACATAAAATATTAGTTTTTGGTGCATATCCATAGTGCATGAATAGTGAATGAAATCAACGTATGAAATTTTTCTTTCATTCATTCACTAAAAATGTTCTTTTGTACATTTCTATGAATGTAACTATTATTGTACATTTGAAATGCACATGTATGTAGACTTGTAATGTTCATTCGTCTGTTTGTCTATATATATATATATATATATATATATAATGTTTGATACGTCTGTTGGTGATCTTCTAGTTTTTAATTACCTGACTGAGGCCGTATTCGTGCAATATATTCGTCCTTTTTTAGTTTATAATGATAATAACGAATTGACAACAGCGTAAGTTATCGAGTCCTGTAACGGTTGTGAAAAAAACTAAGTATAAATATTTCTAAACGTAATAATTTCTAACAGTGCTGCACTGAATTTTGATGCGGTTGTTACTAATGTGACTGGTTTACGAGAAAGTTTGGTATGTATGGATTACAGCAAAAACCTTGAAAACTGTATAAAAAAGTCTGATAAAACTGGTAATTAATAATTATCATGAAAGTAAAGATAATGAGTTCAGAAGCCAACATAAGCCTACAATTTATATATATTAAGATAAAAAGAAAATTGTATAGCTTGTACCGTTTCAACTAGTATGTAATAAAATGTCTATTCATTATACGATATGCAATGGATCCCGTGTCTCTGGGGGCGGGTAATGTAATCTATTGCAATGTCCGTCCGCACACCGTACACAGTAGTTCGTCACGCAAACGTAAACGTACTGCGAATAGATAGCTCGCAAACATTGGATTCAATTTGGTACGTCTGGGAATTGGGGATTGGTTCAATGTTGCAAACTTGCAATTTAGGATTTGGGAATTGCAACGAAAAATACCTGCGGCATCGTCCGATTTGGGTTTAGGATTACAACGGTTATATCCATTTGGGATTTGGGAATTTTGAGGGTTTTTGATCTGAAATGTTTTATTACACATATTTATAATATTAAATAAATAAACATTTACACACTCACACCACCGCGCTAGAATTCCCTGTGTTGCGGGTGGCATGGACATACACAAATATGACATCACAAACACCCATGACCCGAGAACAAACATTTATCTGTCACATTAATGTCTGCCCCGGCCGGGAATATAACCCGGAACCCCAACGACTGGGCTATGGGGTCGTCAAAATTAACTCAAACAAGATTTAAACAAGATTTATATAACATTGTTTTGTATTCAAAAGCTTTATAATTAGATATATTAATGAAAAAACGTTAGGGAAATTTAAAACATCAGAACACGTAGCTGTTGCTGACGTCAGAGATATTACGTCCTCGTACGGGACTTCTCGTTTGGAAAATGTGCAGTACTAGGTGTTATATTAACTTCGTTGTTAGCACTAATTATCGTTCACGACTAAGTTAACAGTAAAATATTAATTCAATTTATTTCAAGAAAGCATCCTTGTAAACTAAATCAACAATTCAGATTCAAAATCTTTTAGTTACTAGGGTATTTTGTAAATATATTAATGCAGGTAATTTTTGCCTTATGAGAAGAAACGACGGAAAACGTTTACGTACGTGGGTACAACCTTGTACTTATAAAACGGTTTCATGTCTTCCTGTATGCTTTAATTAATTTAAAAAAATTAAAAATGTTGAATACTTCTCGCAAAAAGTTAGAGAGTGAGTTTAAAATATGAAATGAATGAAATATTTATTTACTATGTAATTAATTAATTATACAAGCATATTACCTGTGATATCCTGTTCTGTTTTCAATATTCTAGAATTTATTACTTGAAGCCTATAAGAATAGACTATAGAGCAAATAGAAATATACGAAATTGTCTATTGGAAATTATCGGCGTCTGGTTCATCCCCTCCGTTTACACTAACTTCAACATGGGGCTAAGTACCTAATGCTGAAGGGTGTTCACCTCACAAATCTCCCCTTGGATAGTCGCTCCGAAAATATATTTCCACCCTCACCCTAATTCGAATACCCCAGTGTCCCCTAATGGTTGTCATGGTAACGACGCTTCGGATGTGCACCGCGTCGGAGCTTGTATACAGTTCAATATGATAGAAACGCAACGTAATGATGTGTTCGTTTGTACGTAGATACGAGTTCGATGTGATCTGACCTTGGTGATGTCACGGTCATCGCCGAACTTTATCTTTAATTTACTAATGATTATGGAACGAATGTTAGAAATATTAAAATAAGTATATATCAATTCTGATATTTATGTAATCCGTCTAATGTAATGTGTGAATCAACACTATATTTTTCTACTCTATATTTTGACCTTCTCTATTATACTTTCGTACTGAGTGCTTGTTATTTTATTTATTAATGCCTATTATGACGAAACAAAATTCTCCCACTAGGATTATCTGACGCGGGAAGCATGGATATAGTACGTATGTGGGACTTTACGAACAACTTAGATTTATAAACAAACTTTAATTTAATCAGATCGAAATATTCCTCTAAAATCGATATATGAGCTGGACATAATACCTCGAAATTTGTAGCTAGATTTAGTTACATTTTCTCCGTAAAACAAGGTACGAAGGATGGACCGAACCCTAGAAGCAGTCACTGCTAGTTTTCTTTTGGTTTCAGCATAACCAAAACAATGCAAAACAATTAATTTAGCCGTCAAATAATTATGATTTTAAATCTATAGGAAGACTTTAAAAATCATAACCGCCCAGACCCGTCAGAAAGTAAATCCAGTACCCATCGCTTGGCAGACAGTGTAACTGAATTATTATATTAAAAAAGGATAATCAATTCAGTGTTTTAACTTTATTTTAATGTACGTGCATTAAATAGTAAATTGTTTTAAGGACAGACATTCAGGTTACATGAAATTATAGCGTGACTCCACCTCGGACCGGGGCAGGCCGTTAAAGATGTCTGTTCACGAGGGAAGCCATTATTGATGTGTTCGCCTTCACCGCTCCGGTCTCGGTTTCTTCCTGTAAATTTTCTGCAATATTTAGTAAAGCCTCACCGTTTATCCGGGTACATAGGATAGCCAGCCGTCCCGAAATTCCGGAGCTCTCACGGAATCTAACACCATATTTTATAGGTTTCTCTAGCTCTGAATTTTCTCGACGATTTACGGTATTTTTATGTCGTAGATAGGTTTTTTCATTAATTAACGGCCCTGCTTTTACACATATTATTTTCTAAGTTAGGTTTAGTTTTCAATATTTTCTGTTAAAAATCAAAAACTTTACTTTATTACTTTGCTCAATTTTAAGGATTATTAGATCTAAAATATTGTAATGATTCATTAAAGTTCTTTACAATCTCAACATTAAAATTCAATCCAATAATTGCTTTACCTATTTAATATACAATAATAGTAAGATATTCGATGTTGCCATTTAAAAAAAAAATAACATAAATAATACATGAAAGATGGATATTAAAACTAAATTGTGTAGAGTTGTGACTGAATTCAAAACATTAATAAAATTTGTTTTTTTTTTGTCCGAGCATGAATCAAAAACGATTTAACCAATTTAACCGCTATGTACACTCTTCGAAAGTTTACAAATGAAAAGTTTTTAATAAGTCTCCGTGCCAATCGTTCCAAAACCGACGTTCAAACACAAGACTGTCGATGCTTCGTCTATCATTTGATATAAATAAACAAAATATTTACCAGAACTATTTTTACAAGCTCAGCAACCCTAATGCACCATCTGCTGTATACACGTAGGAGCTCAAATGCATTTACCTTGTATCACTTATCGGTTGCACACGAAATTTTATAAGATAACGCCCGCTCAAAATTGAACCATGCTATAGAGGTTAGCGTCATAATTTATAAAGAATATTTGTTCGCATCGTCCAGGAATTTATTTTGATATATTACATTTTATATTGCACCAATAAAAAATATTTAATTGAAACAAACATTTATTTCACTATACATTATTTATTGATTGCAATAGCTTCACTGAACTGAAGCATGCTTTACCGGTGTAGTGATGTAATCTTCAAATCACTTATCTTTACAAGTATACACATATCACTTTATCTATACTGGCCAAGCCGTACTCTATTATTGACAAATTTTCTGTGTGGCTAATTGAAGCGACACCACCAAAGAGCGCAATTTAATTTTAGCGTATTTTTGAATTATAAAAAAACATTTCTTTCGCCGAACGCTAACCAACCGACAGACCGATAAGATAAGAAAACATAAACGTGTACACTTACACCCCCGTACTAGGATAAATAGGATTCCCTGTGTTGCGGGTGGCACGGATAAAAACAAATATGACGTTACAAATACCTATGACCTGAGAACAAACATTTATCGGTCACATAAATGTCTGCCCCGGGAATCGAACCCGAGACTCGGCAGGTCACTACCAACTGGGCTATGGGGTCGTCAAATCGATGTACCAACTACCAAACTATCATTGGATTAGGATATATAAAGACTTTATTAATAAACTAGTAAACCACCTTCGGTTAACTTCAGAAAAACTATGACTTATGCTTAGAAATAGCACGTACATTATTTTAGGACTGGGTTTTGCTCGTTCTTTGAATTAGGAATACATTAATTTATAACTTTTTTATTTATGGGCAGATTTCAATGAAACGATTTTTAAATATTAAATGATGCTTACTGCAATACATTAGTGAAAACCATAATGAAATCTGTTAAGCCGTGTCTGAAATTATTTCGAACAGACGCAAAGACTAACAGACAAAAATTCTTAAAACTATTGTTTTGGGTTATATTGCGTTAATAAAGATCCCTAATAATAGCTTTTCTCATATATCCTTTATTTGCAGAAAGTGATATATTGTACATCACATTATTTTTAATCAGAATGAATATTAACACAAACCTTACACGCCACAATTTGCGACCTCGCTTATATTCTCTACATCCTACTGCTGCTCAAACTAGTTGTACAATAACAAAAAAAGTTAAAAACCTAACGTTCTGAAATGAAATATGGTTTCGGAGTTAATAATGTTACGAACCGCGTCACGTCTTCGAAGGAATTTTGATGAAGTTTTCGACTTTTCCTTACCACGACATGAGAATAGTTTTGCAAACACTTCTATATTCAATATTTGTAGGTATACGGTGTATAAAACATTTGTTGTAGTATCAGAAGGTAATTTCTGTACAACAGATTTGAATTGAATAAATGAAAGCAGATGATTGTCTGTTACCATTTTTCTAACTTAAGAAACATTTAGTTTAGTTATTACATTATAATTATGCTTCTAATGTTTATTTTCTTGTTTCAGGGATGCCGGTTTCCTGAAGATGGCCTCACGCACCCCGTCCCTTGAGTCGCTGCCCGGTGCCAACTCTATAGGTTCGCTGGAGCGTGGCTCCTTATCGCCCCTGACTTTGAGCGGCTCCTCGCCCCCTGCGAGCGACTCCGCCGTATGTGACCTCCGCGAGTTCGACGGCCTAGATACTACCTGCGCTATTTGCCGAGAAACTTTCTCCGACCCTAAAGTACTCAACTGCTTCCACACTTTCTGCCGGGGCTGTCTGGAAAGAGAACAAACACACCCCGACAAAGTAACGTGTGTCACTTGTCGTGTGGATAGCCAATTGCCAGCCGGTGGCGTGCCCGCCCTTTTGACCAACCTTGTCATCGCTGCGGCTGTTGAACAAGAAGCGGATTTACTACCCGTCGTTCGTCAGACTAACTCACCGACAGCTCGCTGCACGGGTTGTAAATCGAAGGAATCTGACGCTGTTGCTCATTGCCTCGACTGCGCGAACTTTCTCTGCCCCAACTGCGTCATGGCGCACCAATTCATGCATTGCTTTGAAGGCCATCGCGTATTGGCTTTCACCGATCTAAAAGATGACAAGGGAATGTTGGGTTCCACCCTTACCCCAAGTGGTGAAAAGACTTCTTTTTGTCCAAGACACAAAAATGATATACTTAAATATTTTTGCCGTACTTGCTCTGTTCCGGTGTGCAAAGAGTGCACAATTATTGAACACCCAGCTGCTTTACATGACTGTGAACATCTGTCCGATGCTGGACCTAAACAGTTAGAACTGATGCAACAAGCTGTAACTGAAGCCAAAACTCGTGCTATTGAAATCAGACACGTAGTGAAAACAGTTGAACACGCTGCTGGTAAATTACAGGTACAATATCATAAAGCTCAAAACGAAATCAATGATACGTTCCAATTCTACCGCTCTATGCTTGAAGAGCGTAAGCAAGAGTTGCTCAAGGAACTTGAAAGTGTTTTTTCTACAAAACAAATTGCTCTGACTGTAGTTGGGCAGAAAGCTCAAGAAACAGTTGACAAGATTTACCAGACTTGCGACTTCGTAGATCGTCTCACTAAATGTGCCAATATCGCCGAGATATTAATGTTCAGAAAACTATTAGACACCAAGTTGCAAACCTTAATGAGCACTAATCCGGAACAAAGCGTCCAAACTGCCTGTGAGCTTGAATTTGTTTCCAACTATCAGGCCATCCAAGTAGGTGTACGTAATACGTTCGGATACGTGCGATCCAGCTCTGAAGCAAATGTTGGCCCAACAAAGCAACCGCCTATTGCTCGTCCCACTAATGGCTCTCTATTGAACGGAGGATCATCCTCTAGCAGCAGCAGCGTAAATGGAAGCTCTGGTAGCTTAAATGGTGGGATTCATCTGCCTACGGGACTTAACGGCGTCCTGGATCGCCCTTACACGAATGGACTTCTTGGTCCCACTAGCCAGTCTACATCGCCATTTGAGTCTAACATAATTTCGAAGCGATTCAATAGTGCCAATAGCCTAGGCCCATTCACAACTGCCATCGGAGATATTAATTTGAACGGTATCAACCCGTATGAAAAGTGGTCGAACGGTGGATGCGACTCTCTTTTCCCACCTACTACTGCTGATCCGTATGCTCCTTTGACCAATACGCATACCGATCCTATCTTGGATTTGACTAGTAAGCTAATCTCCACTGCCATTTTTCCTCCTAAGTCACAAATAAAACGACAAAAAATGATTTATCACTGCAAATTTGGTGAATTCGGAGTCATGGAAGGTCAATTTACTGAGCCCAGTGGCGTAGCTGTGAACGCCCAAAATGATATAATAGTTGCCGATACCAACAATCATCGCATTCAGATATTTGACAAAGAAGGTCGCTTTAAGTTTCAATTCGGAGAATGCGGTAAACGGGATGGTCAACTACTATACCCCAACAGAGTGGCTGTAGTCCGTACATCCGGTGATATAATCGTCACTGAAAGATCCCCTACACATCAAATCCAAATCTACAACCAGTACGGACAGTTTGTGCGCAAATTTGGTGCTAACATACTTCAACACCCTCGCGGTGTTACCGTAGACAATAAAGGTCGCATCGTCGTCGTGGAATGCAAAGTGATGCGTGTGATTATATTCGATCAAGTTGGTAATGTTCTACAAAAGTTTGGATGCTCTAAACACCTTGAATTCCCGAATGGTGTAGTGGTTAATGACAAACAAGAAATTTTTATAAGCGACAATCGAGCGCATTGCGTCAAGGTGTTTAATTATGAGGGCATTTACTTACGACAGATCGGTGGTGAAGGCGTAACCAATTATCCCATCGGTGTGGGCATTAACGCAGCTGGCGAAATTCTTATTGCTGATAACCACAACAATTTCAATTTGACGATATTCACACAGGATGGCCAACTGGTATCTGCTTTGGAAAGTAAAGTGAAGCACGCACAATGCTTTGATGTGGCACTTATGGACGACGGCTCAGTGGTACTTGCCAGCAAAGATTACCGTCTCTACATCTACCGGTACGTGCAAGTGCCGCCTATAGGCATGTGAACTACGCGACTCTATCAGAGGAGATCGGAATGACCGATGAACTCTATACCATATATAACCACTCTGAAACAAAATTTCTAACAATCAGAACGGCTCTGGCCATGTGTGTCAATTTTAAATACGTGAAGTGATAACTCGAAGTGGTTATTGAAACTAAATTTTTTTAAGTGCGAGTGATAAATTACAGCGATGTGATCAAATTAAATAACGAAAGTAATCCTACCACAAGTAATGGCGTCATATCTTGATACGCATTATTTCTAGACGAAACTGTAATGAGATTAGTTTATAGTATTGACATTGTTATTGAGTACCTATTTCAAAAATAGAGATTAACCCGTTTGGTTCGATCCAGGTATGCGAACGGTTCTCGTCCCTTATCATTTTTTGATCTATTGAATAATATTTTTTCATATCCCACATCGTTAAATTGGGGATGAATATTAAGGGCGTTTGTATTATTTAGCCCATTTGTTGGACCAATATTTTAACTATTATTACTTAACAAATTGTTAGATGTTAAGTGTGTGATTTTATCGTAATAAGAGAATCATTGAGCGGTATTGTTGTTAGTTTTAAGATTATTCTTCGGCACAATGGCACTTCCTGTTTTTAATTAGCACTTATTCTGTGTCGATGGAAATTTGATTATAAAACTAAGTAAGAAGTTGTTACATTATTATTAGGTAAGTGTTGAATTGATTGAGCAGATATGGACAATCTTTAGTTACTACCCTTTATAATGTAGTTACAAAATTTTAGGGAAATGTGATGTTAGGGGTTTTATCAATGACAAAGTTGACTGCGGCTTGTTTTAGGCTCGTACTTCAATAGACTCTTTAGTAGATATTACTAAAGTTCTATTGTTGATCTTGTAATTTCAAATACTTTCATCACAAAGAGGCGATTGAACGAAAATGATTTGGATCAGTTTCGATAACAAAAGTCACGCCAATCTACTACTAAAGCAACTTCGAGTATTATAAAGCATTTTAGGTTATGTATTAATAAAACAATGGATTTTAGTTTTTATCACCGTTATTTCTTTTTTGTTGGAAGACAAATTGATTTCGACCGATGACGTCATTACCGCCTAGTCACTGAGAGCCCACGAATTCATAAATTCCTTAATTACGTTGTTTTTTTTAACAATTAGTAACATTTGGTTGATAATAATATTGTTCGTTTTTATACAAATCTTAAGTAGGTATTTTAAATGTTTTTTTTATAGATTGGACACGGTAGTAACTAGTACAGCACGTTAGCAAAATGGTCGTCTCGCTAGATATTTTTTTAACGTTTTTCTGAGATTTTAGAAGATTTAGAGCACCATGATGCGCTTGCGCAACACGCATACTACTTACTGGAGTATTAATAGCTTGCTCGGTATACAAAATAATTATACAATTTGTTATTCTGGTAAGATATTTTTATATGGAAACATCTTTATTTTTGTAGTAGTAGTATTATACGGTGCATGTGTAACGTTTACTTTATTTGTATTTTATGAATATTATTATGCTATTTTAATTTTTTTTTATTACCGTGTGTTTGAGTGTGTTAGCTGAATTATTTTAGTTTGATTTTCATTAGTTTTGATTTTTTTCTTAGCGAATAATGTTTTTAGAATTTTTTAATTTTGCTGAATCTATGACAATGAAGAGATCTGATGCGATCCATCGCTTCGGGATCGAAGGTACTTTTTAACTATTGATCTGAATTAGATTATTCCCTAGCCTACGCGATTCGATATGGTGATATTCCTATGCCTTTAAATTATCTCATTTTATATATTTAAACAAATATTGAAGACACGTCATGAAATGCTTGCAGCTCTGCTCACCGTGCTAGTTTTGCAATACCTGCTTTACATGTGCCATACAACCATGTTGTGATTTAATAAGTGATATTTAGTGTTGTTTGTAAATATGTACCATACTCTACTGATTTGTTAAAGTTAATCATAGGTTTACCGGTTCGAGTATCATCTTCAATGGTTTCATCTCTATACTCTTTAGTGCAAGAGTATCCCGGTATTACACCGACCCTTTTATATGTTACGTTAAACCAATGAATTTATTATTTATTTAGGAACTTTTTATTTATATTCATTATAATTATGAAGTATCGAGTTGCTACTTGCACTAATTTCAGAGCATTTAACATCAGTTTTCTTGATGACTTTGTATTTTTGAATTTTGCAATGCGCCGTGTACAATCTGCTTATTGTCTTGACGTGTCTTCGATCGATTAGTTAAATAATTCACCATCAAAAGCACTGCCCATTAGATTAGGTGAAGTAGAAACTATTTCCAATCTTTAGTGTCCAAATTTCAGTGATGAATCACCAATGATTTTATATATAGACTGCCCTGTTCCTAATTAATTATTATGTCTTACCTAAGATCGGATATATTTTTGTATTTCACTTAATCTACTGTGATAATGTTATTGTTTATACATGGATTCGAAAATTAGCCCGTCAGTGTCTGCTACACTTCAGTTTTTTTGAACAAGTTTACTTGAGGATAAATATTTGAAACATTACATCATAAACTTAACTACAAGGTGAATTTCGTTCCATTGAACTGAAGTCACGTTAGAAACATCGGAACTCTTTACTTTAGGGTAATATTGAATCGATTTCATCCGTAAAAGTTGCATTACGAACAAAGTCTTGTGATGCATATATGATTGCACGCACCTTTATCTACTTTGTTGTCATTTCTACGAATGAGTTCGTTTCAATAACAACATACGCTTCTACTTAATTGAAATTTCAACGTATTATATTTATATTAAGTATAGTATAATGTATCAAAATTTTAAGGATTTGCATTTGCATTATGACAACCGCTCATTTCACGATTTTACTATAATACCTGTAATCCATTTATTTTTCAATTAAAACAATTATGAGTTATTTTTAATACATCTAAACAGGTAATTTAAGTTTTTATGATTATTATTATTACAAATTATTTTTCGTTCACAATTAATTTTTGTATTTTTGCATAATATGTTAAGTATAAATAATTTTTTGTACGAAAAACATTTCATTCTTAAAAATTGCATTTCTAAAGCTTGAGGACTGATTTAAATTGAAACATGTTTTGTGTTTAAATATTTTGTCGATGTTTGTTGTTATAATTATTATATTTTTTTAATTATTTGTATAAACAATTGTTCTTTAAATTAATGTACGTCGTTTTGTTTTGAATTATTTTTGTTGTATAATTGCTTTTTTATAATAATACCAGTTCATTGCAGTTTTACTGTGTGTTTTATTTTTTCTTTTTATTTGCCCAAGTAGTTGCTATGCTAGTATTCCTAGATATTGGTCATAACTATTTTAGCATGCCTAAACTAGTTATGACTGATTCAAAATGTTTGTGCTAAGGGAACTTTAAAATGTCTAATAAACAGTCTGTGCCTTAATCTTTCAATAAATATATTTCTCTTAATGCCTCTTACGTCGCAATAGGATAATGTTGGGGAAAAAATTGACTACACTCGATTTTTACGGCTCTGCTTTTTAGGTATACTTAGGTCTCTCTCTCACTTTCCTTAGCACAAACGTTACTCGGTGTGGCGGTAAATCCTGTGCGTGTGTGTATTTATGTATATTGTGGGTCTTATGTGTGTGTGAGCATTTTTGATAAGAATCCATTTGAAACAGTTGGTGTTGGGGAACAAACGTTGGCATGAAAACGTAAGTATTGCTTTAGACATAAGTGTCGTTCACAACTTAGATGAGCACTCACGTGAATCTGATTTAAATCGTTTGAATTACGTTAATGTACCAAGTAGTTTCTGCACAAAATACCTAAGCACAGATTTTAACACTCTTTAATAGTATGATTTCATCGTTAATACATCGCGACATCATGGGCCCTATCTCAACTTGAATCTGTTACTGACTTTGTAAGTAAATTGCTTCCCTGACTATCAATTACTATAGAATTCAGTTGTTTTATACATGTTTCACCCACACTACTCAAAGGATGCTAAAAGGTAGACTTCATCATACTAAAATCAGAAGTGTATGTACTACAAATCAGACTTATTGCCTTTTAACAGCAAATCAAAAAAGATTATTAATTGTATAATAACGCCATAGGGATGATTTATAAAGTTGGAACAGAACAAGTTCTTTACAAATCCTTCAAACAGTCTGGCTGTGTAGCTCCTCAGTGAATTAGGCGGTAGTTCTAAAATTTATACAACACAAAATTATGTAACTTTAACTACATATTCTTATGAATGTAGGGTTAAGGACTATTTGTAAATGTATCTAAAGTAAGTAATGGTAATATCCGAAGTAAGCTTTACTTTTCTATGAAAGTGTAGCTGTTAACTGTACTAGCTCTATGGACCCGTTTCCCCTTTCCTACAGCAGCACGCTTTGAACCCTCGAAAGCGTTGTTTAAATCAACACGATTGTTTTGCTTTCCCCATCACCCTGGTAACTAAACTGAAGCCAAACTTATTTTGAGAAATTACATTCTCTAAAAAGAAAAAGAAATAAATACGTTACAGGAATATGTGAATTTCTCTCTTTTTTTCAGTTGCATATCTCGGCATAAACAAAAAATACATTGGCGTAGTCGGTGACGTTTGTAAATTCGCGTTGGTTTAAACAAAACTTAATGAAGCGCTAAAAACCACTATTTCCAAGTCAATTACTCTAGGGAACATTTTACTACAAACTAGCACTATTAGTGTAACGTAAGCACAGACTAGGCTTACAAGATTGTTTCTAATTTTATAATCAGCCGTTCTCTTAAGGTTAAAATTAAGCCCATTCATATGAAATTTTACATCCTGTGCTCATTTAAAAAAATACTTATTTATCACATGTTTTGCGTCCATTCAACTAACTATAAAAATTATATTTTCCCTTTCAACTGCTGCTGTATTGCTAATTAGGATTTCCCTGTAATTTACCCTATTTTCAACTTCCCTCCTTTTCTATCATCACCGATTTACTCTTGAGTGGAAACTCTAGGAGTATTATTACTAAAGTGATTTGCGATCTTGTTATATTCTAGTGAAATACAGATTCCTAGATCATATTAAGATCAGTATGTATCCAATGGAATTAATTATGAATATTTATCGGCAATCATACTTTGGTCCATGAAGTGGTCTGCAATGATCATTGATGAAATTTCAAGCTTTTACTTAGTACCATCATTGATTAAGTTTTTAAAATTAACCAATCAAAAAAATAATTCTCAGGAAGTGTGTAGAAAACTGTATATAAAGTAGAATAAAGAAGTTTGTAAGCTAACTCTTTAAGTGTAAGGAATGTCGGATGCGCGAGATATAGCAAGTTAGCGTAAATAGTTGGTTTGAGACTTGAGTATGTGTTGAGAAAGAGTGTGTATTTTTTATAATGGAAATTATAAAAACGATTAATAACTATTTGTAACGTGTTATTTAAAATGGATGAGGTGATGTTATTAGATGGAGAAGTGGAACGTTAGAATGTCTGGATCGTTGTTGAAAGGCTCGGCAATATCGCTCGGTCAAGGCAGTATCGACATGAGGATTTAACTGTAACCATATCTGTAGCTATACTCTTTAACATTGTTTTAAATCGATTTTTCGTAACGTAATAAGGATCACCTGTTAATGTATTCATCAAGGTAGATAATAATGTATCGGTGTTAGCTTGTCAGATGTATGTGGTTGACTCTTTAGTCACTTATATTAACGTAGTAGAGCGTTGAATTTTATAGAACTTAATAGTCCTTGATGTATTACGCGGTATTGTAAATACATTGTCGCTTCAGCGTTCGATTACTGAATCAGGTGTTTAAGATCTGAATATGCACAGTTGTAATTAATGTAGAAACGTCTACAGAATTATTCTTAAACATAGGATTATTCTTAGCGTTGTCTGTGACGTGAAATCAATGTTTCAATATTACATCGGGCACATGAGAGACGTTCGTTACATTAACTGTGTAAACCAGTTTCAGTAAACGTGGACATTTGCTCAGGAATTGTATTAATTTTCTCATTAAATTTTGATAATTTATGATATTTTTGATCATCGCTTTTATCGATTATAGTAAGCGGCGACGTTATATCATTGTTGAATTTAATTGATTCGGTAATTATAAATAATTTAGTGGACTATGCACAGAACGTTGGTGTTTCACATGAATTTTGAGATATTTTTCATAAATGTGCATGCAGCTATAATTTTACTGCATTTTAATGACTGACGTTGAGTTTTGAAAGTGAAAATTAAATTTTTGAATATTATGTAAAACGGGACTTGAACTGCCCCCTCGGTGTAGTAGGTGAGGGCGAGCAGACGAGACACTGTATGTTTCGGAATTATATGTTTCCCTATGTACATGATTAGATGAAAATGTGATTGTTGTATGTTTAGATGAAAGTAACAAAGCGCATATTAGCACAAACCATCCATCCGCAAAGATTACTCAGAATGTTTTAAATTGTAACTCACGTTTGAATTTATGATACATTTTATTGTAAAAGAAATATTTTACTATTGCTTATGTTAGTTGAGACGTTTGCAAATAATAGTATTTATTTTCACAATGATATAATTTTGGATTGACAAGTTTTGGGAGTTTTCTTAAGGTGTTTTATATGATATGGATTCTACTTTAATAGTGAAGTTAGGTATTATAATAATAATCGTCTTAAATTTATAATTCTATGCATTTCTTTGCTCTTCGTGTAACATACTGTCCCTAACGTAATTTGCATGTTTGTAAGTCATTCGACTAGACAAAGCTAGAAGAGATATTGGAACGGGAATTGATGTACAATAGTTACAACTTACTGTTATAACTTACTGTGTACATTGACTTAATTCGATATTGTGAGTATACTTGTAAACTCAATCGATATATGAAGTGTCAATTGGTCTATGTAATCTATATCATTTTATCTACTTATTGTCTAGGAGAAGGCAATGAATATGACTTACAAATACGCAAATTATACTATAAACTTTATTTTCCTAACGTGTGTTAAGGTAATTTACTCGATAAATATAAGAATGTGTGATTTTAGTTATTGATAACGTTTTTATACGCGGAAAGATTCCAAATGAAACTGTATAGAATACGCGATGGATTAGCTAATGACATATCAAACATAATGTTTCTTATTATTAAATCGATGGTTGAAGATATGGTATGGTTAGTGAAGTTTGAAAATTTTGATTATTGATCTGCTGACAATACTACGCCAGTCTTCTCGATATTAAAAGTTGAAAATGAAAATATTTAATAGTAAATTTGTTTCACGTATTGAGACATAACATATCATCCACCTAGTGGAGTGACGATGCAAATAGATGGGAATTAAATAGATCAACGGGCTTTAATTGATGTTGGAATGGTGTGAGTCAGAGTGTGTTATAGTTTGGAATCTTTCTCAATGAAGCTAGTCGCCGATGAAATTGCTTTTAGGTAAATGTTATCGTAATATGTGTATGCACGTAAATTAAAAATATGTAAATTAGTTATATGATGCTTGAATTGTCCACACACAAATTTTACACATAAAATTGACATCCTGCCAGATTTAAAAACACTGCTTATGAAAAATAATTTAAATTACATATATATCCTACTTAGCGTTATTACGTAGTGTGTATTTTTAGATATGGCATTGTCTATGTTAGTCTAGTGGTTAAGATACCTTGAGCTTGAACAGTCTGTCGCCGATATTTTTACACACGATTATAAATACAGGAGCATCTCACCCCATGCTCTCGGTAGTGAAATCACTGTAGGTTAAGAAGTTTCGATGATATGAACCGTTTCGCGCACTTCATCGAAACTGCTTCTCTCCGTGTCATGATTTGAAACACTGAAAGTTCCATCTTAGTGGTGAATCTAACGCGTTAAGAACGCGCGCACATCCACAACACCATGAGCTTCTACTGTAAATAAGGCCTGTCGTTATAATAATGACGTATTTTGAAAATTCAGCAATCTTCCTATTACGTATTAATGAAACACCATTTTACGCCGTGGCCTTAAATTTAAAGGAATATTTTAATCCTTTTATAAAAGAAGTTTGACAAAAATCATTTGAATTTTGTACAGACTTAAATATTTCCGTGTTTCAAACGATCGTTACGACGCATTTACGGTACGGTTTTAATATATGCACTAATTGTAATCTTGTACCCGTATAATATCTAGTTTAGGTGTTGCCGTAGCATTCTGTGTAATTATCGCTTCATCTACGTCCTAATGTATCGATAGTTGATTTTTAAATTTCAATTCGTGCATATCTCCAAAACATTAATAATTGTTACCTACATTAGTTACTTTGAGACTGTTCAAATTGTAATCTATGGAGTTTTCTCTAAGGGAAAGGGCTGTTTTAGCAGATATTTTTGATACAATGAGGATAATCGAAGGGAAACGATCTTGTATTGTAGATGAACGGTACTGGGTACTGCGGGCGCTTCGACAGCCTTTCTAGAGTCGCTCGTCCACTTGTTGAGTATCCTTATCGATCTGTTTCACATCTCTACTTCATAAGTATGGATAATGTTACTGTAACGAAAAAACAATGTTGTTCTTATATGAGATGCGATAGTTTTCGCTAAAACTTGTTGTTTTCATATATTCGTAATATTTCCTTTATTTTTTGTACTCTTTAGTATTAAGATAAATATAAAAGGAAAACTATTCAATGTTGATTACTAAACCGATAATGTTCGAGTTAAGGGTGATGTAAATTAGTTTCCCCGAGAGCCTTACAGAGAAAGAAGCCTTTTCCTTAGACGGTTAACCTATCTCGTTTCATATTTAATTGTTAAAAATTTGTGGGACATCGTGGGTAATGTGACGACTCCTCAATGAGGGAAATGAAGCGTTATCGAAAGAACAACAATTATGTAAGAATAATCATTATCAAATCGTCGCCTACACTTCTCAATCATATTCTACCTTTCCACGTTTCATCTGTAAAGATTCTTATACTTCCAATTATACACAGTTCACTACTACGATCTCAAACAAATGCTGAGTTAGTTCTGGCCTAGCGATGTTTTAAGGTAAATTTAAGAATTCATCATTTCTTACTTAGGTCGTATGACTCAATTTTAAGACTGATCACACAAAAATTAAAATAAAAATGTATTAAAAATATCTGGACGATTATTTGTCATTGATTAATCTATACATGTATAATTTTGCTTCGATGTAGCTCTAGATGACAAATTGAGAGGGTATAGTTTATATTATAAATTAAATTTGATAGGACAAATCGTGTTGGAATAGTCAATTTGTCATCTAGAGCCACACCTTCTCTGTTGATACCTTTCTATATCTTCTTTCTAAGGACGATGATAAACGAATTGGTAAATTAACGAAGGTAATGTTAACTTCGGCAATGTTGACGTTACTGTTGAAATTAATGGAAAAAATTAAAAAAGAAAAAATAATATTTGTTGCCAAAATGTTGTTAGGAATAAAACTGTAGTTATAAAATTCGGTTGTCACATGCATAATTAAGTTGTTCTTGGGTGGTATGAGGTTAAGGAGAAAAGTTGAAAAATATTTCCAATGATATATTTTTTCATAATAAACTTGAATGCTGTTCGGTATATACTTAAGGTTTATATCTGTGTAGGAATTTAAATTTAATGTGTGGTAAAATACATCGTTGCTACGATTTGATCTTATCAGTGTTTGTTATCCTCGAAATTTGGCAATAAATCGCTGTATAATTACTGACAGTTTATTTGACACGTGTTGTGTACGTTGGGCTAAAATTTGTAAACGCTGCTAGAGAAATCGTGGCAAACGATTTAGTTGTTTAGTGTTCATGTTAATCTAGATTGTATTTGACAGCTCTGACTTTTTGAAAAAAAAATGGATTCACATGTTTCCGCCTTCGCACTTCTGGTCACGTCAACCCCACGTATATTATTATCGCAATATTAATTTGATTATACTAACAATTTTGACAACAGTTCAAAGAGTAACTTTGTATACTTTTCCTTGTTAAAAATCTAATTTATTAATATTTATTAAAATCTAATTTATTGTATTTATGAAGCTAGTCAGACATGTTTCGGTTAGGTTAGCCCTAAGTTTTGTGGTACTTTCGTGATGGTACTTTATTAATATATTCTTCAACGTAGTTTCTACGCCATTCTCTAGTCACGAGTTTTGACATTTATAATGTGTCAGTAAGATTATCTTAGTTTGTAATCCTACGTTTTAATCCTGTTGTTTTAAAGTATACCTCTCAGTTTCTTAAACATTCTTCATTTCGTCATGATTAATCATGAAGTCACCAAAATTAATTTATATGACAATGACAAAAAGGCTTCACGTTTATTTTATACATATATTCTTTTTAGTGTATGATTCCATTTATATTTCAATTATTAAGTTGGCCACGACTATTATTATTATTAGCACTTACATAGTCACTGTAGCTTAGCAATGTTGATTGCTAAAAATATTTTTTTCTGAGACGAATATAAAAACATTGTTTACGCACAATAATAATGACATTTATTATTTATTTGTCTATTTAATTGTTGAACCCAACCATAATTAACTGCAAAAATGTAAATTGATGCATATATTAATCAGTACGTTGACAGGCGGTAAATTCAGTTGGATTTCCTAAATAAAATAGCCTGATCGAAATTTGCTGCAGACTTAACTGTTTTTGCCATACGTTTGAGGTTATAGCGTAATGTTATGCTTAACGATAATCGTATAAAAGAACCCTTATTAAAGACCTTTCAATGTTCAAAGTGGCCCCAAAATATTTGAACTTCTATTTATATTTAATGGCAAAGCCATGAATATCTTAAGTTTTTTTTATGAACTGACTAAAGTATACGCTGAGTGTTAGAATTAGTTGTCTTAACTTTTATACTAATGTGTTTCATTCTTCTTCCAGTGCCCAATCCAGTTGATTTGTCGTTTTATTGAGTGTAGTGCGTTTGTGTATTTGATTTTATTTTGTTTCAGCTATTTATTTTAGTGTCGCTTATTATTTAGTGTTAAGTTAGTTACTATAAGAATTATTATGCTCAAGAGCCTAAGAATGTCGAGGATGGGGTGAATCGCATGAATTTTATATTTGGATTGTAATTAATCCGTTGCCAATCTTTACTCGAGCTACCTGACTGTGTTATAACTGAAGATTGTCATGAACCTTAAATTAAATCTGTTTGCATTGGTCGCGTCCAGTGTAACTTACCTGAACTGGCCATGTAACACAGACCCACAATTATGAACTAAACGTTCACATGTAAATTTCATGTCTTTCATTTCATCACGGATTTCATCTGAAGCTCACACCACGTTCACTTATTCTACGTTACATAAAATATTGGCATTTACGAAATGAAAATTATTTTTCGTTTCTATATTTAGTTACAGTGCGTTTACGTTATTATTTTCTCGGTATTCATCAGTTTTGTCCGTGTTGTTTGTGTGTTCGGCTGCTATCATGTTCGTCTGTGTCTACATTTTATTTTCACATATAACGCACTAGTGCGTTTGTTTTATTGAAGTCAGTCGGAAATCTCTGAGAACGGATCAAAAATCAAAGAACACAAAAATAATGATATACTCAAAACAATAATAAACACGTAGATACACTGTACTACTCCTTCGACGTTACGTTAAGCTGTGTTCATTAAGTTACAAGTTATGTTTGTCCCGTTTCTCAATACATTTATAAACTGTTTAATGCGCTTTGTGAAATTTAAAACGTAGCACAAAAATATATAATTGTTTTAATTCTAATAGCGTTTAAAATAAATCAGCTTGATGTAACGCCGAAAATGTTTTAAATTCCATTCGAATAGTTTTTTGATGTTTAATAAAATGTACTATTCGTAAACAGTTGTCTGAAATATTTTGTTTGATATTATTTATTCGTGTGCGTGGAATCGATCGTGGTATAACTCGCGTTGTGGATATTATATGATCGATTAATAGGTGGATTTTTTCGTAGCTCATTTAACTTGTCGTTTTAAAGGTAACTCTACTCCTAACAGAAGCCCTTATTAATTGTTCAGTCGATATCCACAACGTCATATTTATCGCGTTTTTAAACATTCCATTTATAAAGGGTTTATGTAAGGTTTGTTAATGTAATGATTTATTTGTGTTAAGAAACGCCTCGTGTGGGTTGAACAGCATTTATTAAGCATTTCTGTACTTTTCTAAAGTTCGAGTCAATAAAACCGAACTCTGGCATAATATTACTCATGCATACATATTACTTGTTATTCACGTAATAATAAGTTAGCTGTTAAGGATTGATTAATAATATCTGACGACGCATTTACTTGTATGTTGTATTAAAACGAAGAACACAAAATAAAAAGTGGTTTGAAGCATGGGAGTTTTATTTCATCTATTCCGGGAAATCCCCGTCAACTTAAGATAATCTATTGATTTTCAACGTCGACCTCCCGTAAGAATGAACCAGATTGGAGTCCTGCACGCAACTCAAATTTTCCTAGTTATGTGTATGTGGGTATTGATTTATAGAATTATCACGGAGTCAGGTGAAGGAAAACGTGTGAAAATCTGCACAACTGAGAGATATTTATCATGATCTCAAAGCCGTCTACAGTCTGTTTGTAGACCGACGTTAACCCTCATTACGAGAGGAGATCGGAGTGCAGGAATAGAATGCTTACAGGCGTATATGGTGGTGAAAAATGTACATAAAAAAGCAACATTGATCGT
>PDGT01000012.1:253091-284463 GCA_003671415.1 Megathymus violae | reverse complement strand
TACATATTTTACAAATCAATATATATACATATATATATATATATATATACAGTCCAAAAACCCCGGAGCCGTATGCCTCCAATGCGTCCTTTACATAACACCGAAACGCAGAGCGTGACGGGTGACATTGCAAAGGCCACGGAATCGTATTAGAATTTTCGCGTCTAAACAGCTGAGTGCGCCAGGCCTAGCAGTAGTCGTGATATTACTCTAGAATCCAGTTTTGCACACAAACGCTTCACATTTATATGTGTATTTATAACGGTTTTGACGATGCGAATCCTCAATAATTCTGACAACACCTGATACTTGCACCACACCCTAATATATTGTAATGCATCTTGTGTTCAATGCCATATCTTTGAATAGCTCTGATTTAAATAACTACAAATAATCTGAATTATAGGGGAAGCTCTGCTTTCTTACTAAAACAAGGATTAACACAAAAATTTAAATGGAATATTTTAAAATAAAGTAATTCTATTTGTTACAATTTGTATGCCGGTTATGGTATAGTAAAAAAATCAATCAATTAATGACATACTGATCAATCCCAATATCAAAGCAAAATCATTTCAAGACGTTTTGATTTCGATAGTTAGAGTATAACGAGCTCTCCGCAGAGCGGAAGCGCTCCTGAAATTATTCCAGTAATAGTAGTAATATATAGTTCTAACGAACAGCGTAAGCAAAAACAGTAAGATGATTATAATGTAGCGAACATGGCAGCCATTATCCTGCAATAAAAAAAACGAATTTCCTAGAACCCAATCGCAAAGCCACCTACTGACTTGTCCACTTGTGAAACTAAACTATAAAGGATCTACTTGTTGAATACACACAAAAATTTGATCAAAATTAATCCAGCCGTTTAAGAGAAGGTCAGTGACATACACAGGTACAGATTTTTTTTATATAATTTTACAAAACTGTGTAATACAATACAATTCATCCTTGAACTAAGCCATTTATGCTCGTGGTGAATCTTGCTGAACAACGACCGACGCAAGTCTATAGGCGAATAAATTGGAGTCTGGATTTAGTAAGTATAGCCGAAAATATAATTCTCAGTATAATTACATTCTATGTGCACAGGATATCCGTGTCCTAAAATACATATGTATATATATTCGTATACATGCAAGTGACAAATGCAGCTCAGTTGTCCGATCACAGCAACGATTCATCGAGTCGAATATACTTTACCTATCGTTGAGAGTACTTTGAGTGTACTGTACGAGTTATATTTGTGTAAATACCTAATTGACTAAGATAGGCGTTCTGGACTTTGCCTTTTTCTGCGTGAAGTTAATTTTTTCAGCACGTTTTTGAATCCTTGAATGCACTCCTATATCAAAGCAATCGCTCCGCCCATGGTCATGGCGAAAGGTACGTTCTGTTGAAGATCTTTTTACCAACTAGTTTCAGCCCGATGATACTGTTGCATGGTGGAAGGAGTTTTTACCGGCCTGGCTAACTACCACTCCCCTAGGACCAACCGTGAAATTTTTTTACGTTTTATTTGGAGTGTCAGGGAACGAGTATAAGCGGATCCCCGCTTACGTCTTCGCCGCCACGGCACGGTGATGCCTTCAGTTCGTTGTTCTATGCATGTTTATTTATTACACACCAATTACCTACAGTGTACAAATATGAAAAACAATCAAGAATTTTATGGCTAAATAGCAATTCGTGCCAGGTAACGTTAATAGTAGAGCTTTACAAAGAAATGTTTTTAATAGGTTAAGTATACGATACTTGATGATTATTTTATATAATTACTAGCAGCCCGCCCTGGCGTCGCACGGGTGTACTTTACCAATAGTTTTCGCAGCGTATGCGATGAAAGAAATTTTTAAGCAAATTGATTTACACCTTGGTTCACGTTGCTGAAGTTTTAGCGAGGGTCCCTTATTTTTTCTAATAATAAATATAACCTATGTTACTCAGGGATAATGTATCATTCTAACGGTGAAAGAATTTTTAAAATCGGTTCAGTAGTTTTTGAGAATATTTTTATTTTTTTAGTTTTTGAAAATTGAGAATAATACAAACACAGGATTATTTAGAACTTATGAAAAGCGTTCAAAATACTACATATGTATATTTGGTGTTTTTAAATTTTTCTAAGAAATTACGTATGATAGAGACACAAAGAAATAGGAGAGGCGCACGACGCCAACTATTAATTTAATTGTCTTTAGGGCATTTTATGTGCATTGTAGACTTATTAACATTATAACTTACAGAACCCACGGTAAAAACTCATACATCATTTGAGTACAAGTAGTTATATAGCACACGTATCCAGCATCGTGTAATCTGATTACTGTGACTCCATCTTTAAATTGTCCCAATTACTAATAATTTGAAGTAGTAGTAAAGAGAATACTTCGAGTCAGAAGTGACAACATTTTGATAAGAGGAGGTTTTCTTTATGTTAATAGCCGACAAACGAGCAGACTAGCCACGTGATAGTAAGCGGTCACCGTCGCCCATGGACATCAGTAAAACCAATGGTATCACTGATGCGTTGTCGCCCAGGAAATGAGAAGAAGGTTAGAAAAAATGTACTGGCTCTCAAGCCACCAGCCGGGACACGACGAGTCGTTTGACGGCTGATTCAAGCAGGAGGGTGATAGATAGCCAGGCAGGTATTACGGAAAGATAATAATACCAGTAATAATATTAATGATTTAATAATAATACTGATAATATAATCTTTACGTGAAGGCCTACCACCAAGCAGGCTGACTTCTGTCGCCTCTTACGACACCCTGTTCTGCCAGCATGGGATTTGGGGGAGTATTCTATGCCGCCCCAATACGGCCAAAAAGGTTACAAGCACCTTTTGTGTCTCAACTAACCAGTAAATATAAATTATATTACTACAAATTAAAATTATTGAAACGAAATCGATGTATTATTTTTCTTTTTAGATTATCCAAATCGAACCATGACGGTCGGAGACATTTGTAAAGTGTCTTCGGAATATGCGAAATTAAAAAATCGTTATATACAAAACTTGCTGTTATTACTGAAAATGCAGTTCAATTTCAAAGTTTCACATTCAGTCACATTGACTTTGATCACATGGAAGTCAATCGGATCTTATTAAAATATCTCTGTAATATTCGTTTTTGGGTATGTTCTTGTAACATAGATGGTAGTGATCCTGCCTGCCGAGCAAAAGCTCCGGGGTTCGATACCCAGCCGGAGTAGATATTTACAAAACAAACAATTGTTTATGCTTAGGTCATAAGTGTTTATTATGTCATATATAACACCAGCAACGCAAGAAATCCTCGTACGGGACTGTGTGTGTGAACTTTGAATAATTATTGTTATTCTCTCTGGACAACGTAATAACAACCAAAACATAAAGAAAAACGAAGATTATCAAGAATCAGTAATAATGTATTATTCAAACTTATTTTTACAAACAATTACAACAGATGATCATATGATTTACTGTATATTTATTGGTATAGTCCATGAAGAATATTATAACACCAAAAATCCGATATACATATTTCATTTAATTGTAGCTATGGTATTCAAAAACACTCAGTAGTATGGAAAAAATCAACATAAATTAAATGTTTTTACGTGGTTTTTTTAATTTAAAGTAAACGAATTACTTAGAATCTACTCGATCGTTCGACTCTAAGGTACATTCATAATATGTCTGTAGATAGCTATTCAAAACTCAACATGAAATAATTAGCCTGACATGTCTCAAAACATAACGGTATTACATATTATATTGGCCCCAGTTTTCAATTACGTCGGAAAACTCCCGTCGATCGTATCCGTGAGCCATCAACGGTCCGGCGAACTAATGGATCGTGAAATATTTTACGTCCTATAATATTTCCAAGAAATAAGAGCATGAATGTCAGCCGCCACGACGCTACGCGGCTACACCGTACTCCACATCGCGGCGCGGGCGTAGCGCCGCCCTCTAAAATTCATGACCTACCGTTTGAAGTGTAAACTCCCGAGCTGCTTTAAAGGGAATATGTTTGTAGAATTTTGAAATGCTTCCGAATACGAGATATTTACATTTAAATTTATTTGCACAAACTTCCTTCGCTGTGTTTAGTACTCCTGGTACGGCATGGTATAGAATATTTCTCGTTTATATTTATGTTACACAATGTTTCATGTTGACTAAAATTAAGTACGAAGTTCGGTATTAAATTTCAGAAGGTTACTCAGTTGTTTGTTTGGTTTGGCTGTAAGGTTCCAGCCGTCCTTGAGTGCAAATACACGTCACTCGCTTGAGGCGCACTCGCTAAACAACAGACGAGGCAATGATGCAAATTCCCTGTTTTTGAAGATAGTTGGAATAACCTACTTATTCCTAACGGTACTTGGTAGTGAAGTCGCCCGTTGTCTGCCTGTCTAGCTTCTACGCCTCTTCTAATATCATACGAATCCAACTCCAAGAATTTAGTACGCAAGTATTACCTTACACAACTTAAAGTCTAATTTGCCGTTTAATGAAGAATATATAATATATATATGTTCAGTCATATCGTATACGTAATTAGAGGATACGTATGTACAAAAGTAAGACTGTAATCGGCTATGATGAGCACATTTGATATTGCATACCTCATTGCCTCTACGCTGCATTTTAATCGACAAAATAGTATAAAACGAGAATCAGAATACAAATAGATTTGTTAAAGACAGTCTATCATTGCATATGATGTTACGAATCCAAAGAAGATAGCTTCAATGCAGAGACCGTACGGTAAGTGTGGAAGGAGCGGATTCGTTAACACTGTTTTAGTGTGAATTAGAACCCCAATCGTCAGATGTTGTAATACCGTCCGAAAGCTTCGATGTGATTTAATCATTCTTATCTAGTAATAATCTGAATCAAGAGCTTAACAAGACTAATAAAAAATCGTTTTCTTATTTTACCATTAGCTGTCATAAACCCACTTACCGTCTTCCGAGGCCTATCGAAGCCGTTTAACTCGGACGATCATTGAAACAATCAAATCAAATCCGTGTAAGTCTTACTTACATAAATAAAATGACCTAACTTGAAGTCGCATGAATCAAATCACACGAGTGCGAGGAAGGGGAAGGCAGGAACGACTTTCGATTTGCCCCGCGGCGTTCTCTGGGGATAACTATCGATCTGTCTCGTGGAGTGTTCCTATATGTCGCGGATGCAATGGATTATCGGGTATTTTGGGAGAGTTTTAAAGCTAAGCTATAAAGGAAACGTCAAAAATTTTGCTTCGTCTACTTATTTTTGTGAGTCAAGTACTCGCCGCACGTACGATGCACTGAAGTATGAAGTACTTAGATTGCGGTTCAGGTTTGTCGAGTTTGAATGCCGAAACAACCGGTTTGTAGAGAGTTCATGATCAATCGAACATGTGTAAGTAGTGTGCCTCCAAACTGAAACGACCGACAACCAACCACCCTTCACAGCATCCCCGGCGTGCTACGGAACGCTGGCATTCGCCGATTTTGTGCTACCGCATATGGCGTCACACTAATGGTTGACGACTGCATTAGTGCGATTGCTGCTTTTGTAATTTTGTATTTTATGCGTCACTAACAATAATTAAAAAATGTCTAAGACTATACATATATATATAGACTTGGTTCGAAATAAAACAAATGATATTTCTTGATTGTTTTATTAATAATTTCTAATTATCTGAAACGAGTAATATGAATTGGATCGCACTAATCTTTACTTTATATTTTTCAAAAATAATCAACGTATTATCAGTCTTTGTTTGTTTATATATGGTCTCCAGCATTAATTTTAACAAAAAATCAAGAGTGGATTAAACGCAAAGTATCGCTCTAAGCGTCTTATTATTTTACCTTCCTGGAACATTACGAATCTTCCAGTTAATACTATTATCATGATTAAATATTATAGAATAAAATATCTTATTATTATTCAATTGCGTCTGTCTCCAGCAGAAATTATGTCATGTCAAATTATAAATTAACAATACGGTACTCGTACTAACGGTGGACATTTTAATGAACTTTTTAGAGGAAAAAAATAAACTCGAAATCTACATTCACTAATCCTAAATCTTATAACATTAAAAACCTATAGAATTAAATGTTAAAAATAGTTTATTGTTTACTATTACTTAATTTAATCAACTAAATTAGTATTAATTTACTTTGCAACAATCCGCAAGCACAATGTATGATGGTATATACTTCTATAAAAGCATGGACCCTCCCTCCTTCCCACGACGGAAAACATACATTTATGATAAATAAAAGTATATACCAACATACATACCGTCACCAACACGTGTTTCGCTTGGAAACAGAGCATCCGCAAAGTAACCCCTGATACTATCAACTATATTACATCAACTAAAGTTCTCTTTTCCCAGATTCGACAAGGCCTGTTATAAACAGATTTTGAAAATAACTATGTAAATTAAATATAATATTACTAAATTCGTGTCCAAACCACAAAATACACATTACACATGCCTCGCTTGTTATTTTCATTAGGAATTGAATTATGCAATCCTGGTCTACACGTTATTTAACTTCCCGCTGAATTAAAACAAAGTCACAGATTAGAATGGAAACGTTCCTGTGCACAGATTATTTAGTTTTCAATAGACATTTGATATCGTAATAAATATCAAGTAACTTTTTTAATGAGAACTTGCGCGCTGACATACACTGGCAGCGAGGCCTTATAAAAAAATAAAATCAACTATCTGGACATTACTCAGTGTAATCGTTTCATAAAGTCTGTATTTAGGGTCTAGTTCCACCAGGACGGCTCATTACCATGATTAGAAAGGGAACAGCGAAGGACGCGGCCCGTGAACGCGTACACGTGACCCGCATTTAATTGATCAGAGACGTGACATTCTCGTTACTTTCGTGTGTTGTATATGCGCACCGAAGCATATTTTTTTAATGAATCCCGTACAGATCTAAACTTACATACGTGTCACAAGATGGCGTTTTGTCGTCGTTAATGTATGTATGTAACATTATATTTTGTTTTTTCATATCGCGATTTTAGTTCAGTTATTAATGATGTTATCTTATAAATAATGTTAAATTTCAACACGTTGACATTGAGGTCCCTGGATACCGATTTCATGTCTTTATTGTTATATAGCTTATTTATAAGTATATATTTGTGATTGATAATAATATACCAAGTATATTTCGTCTTTTGTATTTCATTTTGTATTATTAGGGTGACCTAATTATGAACTTCCTTGTTATGTGGCATTAGTACCTACCTACTTAACCACCTCAGCAACTATCGTTCCCATATGACGATATGACAGGCTTTAAGATCTCATGTGACTGGACTGGTGCATCCGCGGAATCAACGCACCAGTGTTAACGGATCCCAGGGAACGGGGGAAGAGCCTCTAGAAGTCTAAAGTGGATTGTATATATAAATAGAATGCCTCAACCTAATGTATCTACAACTTTGACTTTTAATTTTTAGCAACTAGTTAAAACATTCATAATAATTATTTACTTTTTTTTATGGTAATAGCCGACAAACGAGCAGAAGAGCACCTGTAAGTGATCGCCGTCGCCCATGGACATCAGCCAGGCAAGCTTCGCGGAAAGATAATAATACCAGTGATAATATTAAGGACTTAATAATAACACTGATTGATTTATGCGAAGACCTACCACCAAGCAGGCTGGCTTCTGTTGCCTCTTACGACACCCTGTTATGCCAGCATGGGATTGGGGGGCGTATACTAGGCCGCCCCAATACGGCCAAAAATACTTCGTGTAAATAATCCTGAAATACTGTTAGAAATTCCCACTTCTCTTGATTGCTGAAGCGTGAGCGGTCCAAATGCCAGCGTGCCGCCCTGGTATGTTTAGGACATGTTTACACACAAATATTACAATATACTAAAAGTTTTATTTCGTAAACTTGAAATGTTTGTGTTTTCTGAAATCTTATTTCGTCGATAACATCAAAAAGATAATTCTTTATAGTACGCGTTCTTTACTAAGTTTCCTTTGTAAATTTGAACGCATACTTTTTTGCATTGGTTTTCCTCTTATTAATAGAAGGCTATTTTTTCAAAGTTTTTTTTAACGTTTTAAACTCATTAATTTTGTACGACTCCTTGATGTTAAATTTCCGTAGATACTTTAATAATAACTTTTTATCCTTTCATTGCATCCTAAACCGAATCCCCAAAAATTGTGTATCTTCATTTAAGAGATACATTTATTTAAATCATACCTACATCTGTAGTATGGTTATCAAACCAAATTTCAACTTTTGTTAATTAGACAGAACCAATAGGGTGAACTGAATGGACAGACGCTCAGAAAGTACGATGAGGCATCGAGAAGACCTGTGAGTTCTTTTCGATATACTCGTACTATGTTGCCAACAATAACTATGTAACGTTAACAAAAATTGGTGCTGAAGTCAGTAAGTCATTATATGCGTGTGTAATTATAAACCTGTTTCGCCGATATAAATTAAGTGTCTTACGCATTTAAAAGATAAGAAAATTAACTAATATTTATCCCCATAATATATATATACATAAATTCATCGCTTAAATGACTAAGTAGTGCAAAACTTGTAAACTAGATGGCGTTAAACTACATTATGAATTATACTATTGCCTAAATATGGAATCAGATATGTTTTCCCTAATGTTTCCCAAGCCCAATACATTGTTTAACATATTAATAAATGATCCGAAGACTATTTCAGATATTCAGACATTTCAAATATTGTTTGCTGTTTTTTCCATAATGATTTCTTAAAAAAATTCCAAGATGTATGAGCTACGAAGAAGCTACGTTACAAAAACGAAATATATAATTTACGAGCAATTACTCATACAATGTGTGTTTGAATAAACAATAATTTATTTAAGTGAAATATAAGTTGAGTTCAATTGTTTCCAGTATGTCTACAGTCTAACGCGGCAAGTGTAAATCACACAATAGCCATAGAAGCGTAAAATATTCCATGGGTATTCTGCTCTAAGCAAATGTTAAACAATAAACCTTTATTTCTCTCTTCACAAACCTTAATATTTTATCTGAATTTAATGAAATTATCAAAACATACTGTGGCAAACTGGAGCACAACTTAGCACAGACTGCCTGACAGATATCCAGGATATCATCCCAGAACAATAGAATTTACAAACAATGATATGGCTCCCTAGTTCCCTGACACTGCAACCGTAAATACGTTAAAATATTTCATAGTCTTTTCTAGAATAAGCTTTGTATCATGCCAGACAGGATTGGAACCTCAATATTAAGCACGAATGTCATCGCGCTTAAAAACTGAGTGGAATACTGCACGGCGATGTCCAATAGTACCTGTCATCACGTCTGTTGTCCAGCAACGTGCACCGAGCAAGAGAGATTGGCTTTAACTATTAAATAAGATGGAGCCCGTTACACAGTTCAATATAGTCTTAAATTGTAGCACAGTTCAGAGCGGTCAAAAGACTAGCGAGTGTTATAATTATAATACCATTTATTCGCGCCAATAGTGGCATTACTCTATGAATGCATTTGCCTTTTCCCGCCAAAATTAATATAAGTTGCAATCGCACCTCGCGATTTATTCTTCATTTTATATTAAAGCGCAGTAAATCATTCATTCGCTTTTTAACCTCCTATCCTTCCTCTCTTTCTGGCAAGCACACTTTTAAATAGCGGATTCACTCGCACACCACCGTGTTTCAAATGAGAATGAAAGGAAAAAAGAAGTCTTCCCGCCGATCTCGAATGCAATCTGCACCTATTAACAAATATTAATATCAATAAATAATTATAAACCGCACCGCCCAAAGCATTCATAGAATAATGCCACTATTTTCGCGAATACCATTGAGGCTTCTAAATTCAGCCGCTTTTGCAATTATTTATAAATAAACGCACACCTAGTTACCTGCATTAGAATTTCCTATATCGTAAGTGACATAATTAAACATGACAGCGATTGATCACTCATTCAACCACCCATGATTATCCCGCTGCTCAGCTCGGGTTTTCACTGACAATGAGTACAGTCTCCCATGCTGGCCAAGTGCAGATTGGCAGACTTCACCCACCTTGGATAACTCTTAGGTATCATGTTTGCTCACGATGTTTTCCTTGAAGCAATAGTGTGTTCTGTGTGCATGATTTCAACGTGAGTCTCCCTGCGTGAGATCGACGTTGTTATCACTAGGCTACCGTTATTGCTTACGGTAAACAGCCAATACCTGATAACAAACACTTACCTAACAAACGTGTACTCCGATCAGGAATTGAACATCGACACGTCGTTCGGCAGTGTCACTGTCTGACACTGTCTGGTCATCTTAAATGCATTACGAGGAGTAGAGGACTAACAAAGGTCAGGACTGGATCTAAGCCAGTTGGAATGATCGCTATGAAGCTTTACCTATGTTTATTCACTGAGCGGTGACACTATTCGTGTGGACGATTTCCTAATTGAATTAAGATCATCCGTTTGAAGACGGGGGCTTTTACGGCTGCCGATTCGCGCGGACCGTGAACGGCATCTGGACTTTCAAAGAATGTTGAAGTACAAATTTCCCTAAAGCCTTAGTAGTGACCATTTTATTTTATTACACTGCCAGTCATGGATATTCGGGAATTGGGGGGGACACTGTAGCCAACTCCACTCTAACCCTGTCGACTGTGAGGTCCCAGGTCTATTCGCGACCGGATCAGACAATTCTGTGACAGATTTCACCATAATTTTTATCACAATATATCTTTATATACCACCATTGATTTTTTTTTTTCTGACTTTCCGGAATTTGACTGGCAGATAATGCTTTTGGCATTAAGTTCGCCATGTATCTTTACAAGTAAGGTGCAAAAATTTAAATAAACGCTTGCCATCGAAATATGCGTATTTTTGATGCCTCAGTTGTGTATGTCCACGCTCGCTACCTGCAACACAAGTAACCACAGCGCGGGTGTGAGTTTCTAAGCATTAATTATTACTTCGATAGTTGATGAAAGATAACTTACTGATGAGCATCTAAAATATTCTGTTGCTATTACTGTTATTATCGGCACATAAAACGTTCAGAAACCCTTCATACTCTTTAAATACACATACGAGTACATCAGTTCATTTCATAAGAATAGCTTTAATACATACTGGTTTTATTCAAATGTCTAGAAGATTAGGAACAAAAATCTTAAATAAATAAAATAACAGTCCCTCACAAAACTGTCACAGTTAATTTAGAAAATTTATACTTTTCACTTTGTTATCTTAGTTATTTAATTGGAGAAATAACACGAAGACATATAATAAAATTGTAACTGATTGCTTTCAGTGCATTAAGGATATATGAAAAAAAACTACTATTAGGGACCTTTATTAACGCAGTAGAACCCAAAACAATACTTGTTAGAATTTTTTGTCTGTTTGCCTATGCGTTTATTCGCGCTAATCTTAGAAACGACTTATCCGATTACGTTACAGTTTTCACTATTGTGTTGCAGTAAGCGTTAATTATTATTTACAGTGCGTTTCATTTCAATCCGTCCATAATTAAAGAAGTGATGAATTAATATTTCTAATTTGTAATTAACAGAACGTGAAAAACCCAATCCTGCAGCAATGCAGATGCCATTTCGAAACGTATAGCAGATTTTTTGAAGCGAAGCGAGGGCAGTTTGTTAGTGTTAAATAAATGGATTGTTTAATTTAGTTACAATTATTAATCCTAAATCATGTGCTAGTTCTTTGCTAATACAGTTAAAAGTTATATGTTGCAAAGTTTAACAAATATCTATTTTAAACGCGAGCGGTCGCGTCATTTGATGGTAAGTATTCACTGCCGCCCCTGAACCTTGAAAGACCCCATTAGCCCTTAGAAAGACCGTAGAATAAATTCCACAATTACAATTCCGAGCTAAGGACTGTTGTGAAATCACATTTATGAACGCCAGGTTACCTTTCAAGGTTGATACTAATTAAACGATCTCTCCTGCTCATGTTCCATTATGAATAACGAACTGTAGCACTCCTTCCCTCGTGTTTACAAAATGTTCTATGTGTTTAGAGATTGCCGAGTTCTGCATCACCCAATTTCTAGTCGGTATTAGGTCTTAGCAGCTAGCCAGCAGACCAAGACCCTCACAATCATGGACCAGAACCGTTTTCCATAAATGTGTTATCTCTTGACTAATTTACAGATAAAAGTTAATACACCAGTCTTCGTGAATAAAGCTTAATTAAACATTTCGTCTGTTGAAACATAATTTCCCTTATTTATGGTTGCAAAAATTAAAATCTCGACTTCACTTTCAGGCAATGAAAAGCTAGATTCCTCTTGGTATCTCTTGTTCTGTACTCAAACTTGATTGTTGATTGTTTTATTTTTTAAGGATTTTTCTATGTACATGTTGCATAACGTCAAAAAATACATTTTAAGATAAAATAAATTTTAAAGTACATTGACTTTAAAACGTGTATCATCGCGGACATTATAACATGGTGACCTTGATCTAAATAGTTGGGTCGAAATATGTGTAAAAAAGCCCAAAAACCGTGAGTACCCGTTAGTTGCAAGTAACAAAATCCGATGTAATTTTTAATCAAACCAAAAATTGGTTAGTTAGGATACATCACAGATGAATATAGGAATAACTCCGCACTAGGATACTAGGCACATACAATACTTACCTCATAAGTCATAACTGTGACTTACAATCTATCGCCCACACATCCTTAAGATTCAACAATCCCACCTGATTGTAAGTAGTAGTGAAGTCTAAGATCTATGTCGAACGCACTAACTTATAAAAGCCTATTCACTCACCTCTTGAAGACTCCTACATCATAAGTACATAATGGAGAACTCTAAGGAACGTTATAAAAAGTATTACCTATATTATTTACGAGCAGATGCCCAGCTTCGGAGAAACTACCTTACGCCTAAAGATAGCATCTTCATTTTTCTGTGCTTTTCTCATTCTGTGAATTAGAAATACATATATGAATTCATAAATTTTTATTTTATACTATTGGACGGATTGCAATTAAACAAATTTAAGTATAAAATGACGCTTACTGCAATACATGAGTGAAAATCAGAACGAAATCGGTTAAGCTGTTTCTGAGATTAGCGGGAACAAACGCACAGACAAACAGACAACAATTCAATCGACTGTTGTTTTGGGTTTTATTGCGTTATTAAAGGCCCATAATAATATTTTTTCTCATATATCGTTCATGTACAGAAAGCGATCAGTTAGAATTTTATGATTAGTATAGATATAGATTACTTTATTTAAGGTATTATCACGATGTTTTTATCTGAAGCAAGTCATCTTAAATTCCAACACGCGCATAGTATAAAAAATTAGAGACTCCCACACTGGTCGATTTCGAAACTCACAAACGAACTGATTATTAAAGATAATTTATATAAAATATCCGCTTTCAATAACGCTGTACTCGTATTAAAAAAACTCATTACACTGTTCAAAATGAAAAAAGTAATAATATTAGCAATTGTTTATCAAATCATACACAGTTGTCTATTTTTAAAACGTTAAGCTAATTCTCCATATTACTTCATTACGTCTATACACAAAGAAGTCACGGAGTACTAAAATACGTCACCCAAAGTACAATATTTCACCAATATCACTTACACTCGGCACAACCAGGTGTCTTCGTTTAGTTGCAATCTCCAGGTACTCCATTCTCGTTTCGTGACCATGGCATATATACAGCTCGTTTGGAAGCCATCCAAGTCGGCACCATTTCTTAGCTTCTCGCTTATTACAACTTCCACAGACAACAATAACGAGACACAAGTGGAATGTACCCTCTGCAATGCTTATTATTTTATAAACGGAATGATGCTTATTGGAAATGGGATTTTAAATTAATTGTAAGCAAGAGGGGTAATAGGAAACCTGTTTTTGGTAAACAAGTGTCTCTATGAAAATCGGACAATCCCGTAGGTACGTTGGTAGCAACCCTACTCTGGAAGTCCGTGTTTAATTCTCGGCTGGATATTTTGTGAGATATTTAGGTGACATAGCTTATTCTCACACCTCGGTTGTTTGTACGGTGGAGAAGTGTATATGTGAAGAAGTTTATCAATTGTTAATTCAAAGTTTGGCATTAATTGTGTGGTACAGATATCAGAAATCTCCAACTTGGCGCCATTGCTACATAAATTGTTAACCAAGGTGCATTATTTGCAGCCTAAGAGTCCATTGTGAAGAATATTCTTACATCTTATTTATTACTTATCAATCTGTATCGATTTAAAAATCACTGGTCTATGTGTTGTCTGCCAATTCATATTTGACCAGCGTGGTGGTTTAACGCAATAACCCACTGTTGCGATGAAACCTAAGGTCAACTGGAACCACCATGGATTTCGATAATGAATAATCATGGAGCCTTCATTAATTAGAGCTGCACTTTAGAGTTATAACTAAGTGAATGCGACATACGACAGATTAATTCGCCATCACATCGAGGCAATTCCCGTTGAGTGCAAATTAACGATGATCTCGAAACTCGAGTGTTTGAATTGTCGGTCGATGTCAGCGCGTTGGATTAATATATAGTATATAGAAACACATTTAAGCTGTCATATGACAATGTGAGAGATTGAAACGCTCTTACCCCGAAGGCTTTATCGACCGTAAGTGTTTCGCCGACTAATTGCCGCTTCCTGTAACCTAACTATCCCTTGCTGCTGAAAATAATATGCGACAGTCGTAATTGCATTTCGAAGTTTAAGTAAACAAAAATATATGTCGTTTGTACCCTTCAGATTGATGGTTAAGTTTGAGGATATATCGCTTACCAAATGTATGTATGTATACGTAAGTTCATACAAAGAAGAAATCGAACAATAACCAACAGTAACCAACAACCAACCAACCAACAGTAACCAACCCGTAAGGATTGGATAGTTTATAACAACTGGCCGTTAAGCAACAGAGGATGCGGTCGGTAGTTGGATTTAAGAAAGCGATTAATAAGTTAATTAATTAACAAAAACCCGAGCCTGATAAACAGCATTTTGTTGCTTCTACCAAAGTTTCGAAAAGATGCTTTAACATTGAGGAGAAGAAATGGCGGAAGAAACTCCTCAGAAAATCTTTTAAAACAACATACCTATAGCAATAGCAAAATAAATTTTATCCTGCGCATAATTGGTTACAGCGCTGTTATTTACAGACATCAATCTCATTAAACATATATTAATTTATATCATAATATCCTCCCACACACGGTTTTCTGTCTGTCCCTTATCTAGTTGTTAATTCAAAAAATTATACTTTAACCCTAAAAACATTCAAAACCGAACACAAAAGAGAGCAGGAATATATGTCAGTGTTCCAGAACTTTCTGTCTTGAGAACGTTGTAAATTATTAATCCTCTTACAATGTTAGAAAAGCTCGTCTAGAAAAGCAGTCGGCCAGTAATTTTTAATACCTCATTAAAATGTGTTTTGTAGTTTGTAATACTACTGTGTCTGACTTCAAATACTCATATTATGGTAATTTAACGTGAGGTAGGTCTTTCGCTGAATCCATACCAATAAACAAGTCTAGATGATAAAGTAATTCAATACCAAAATCTACCGTTATTTCAACGCTTTTTAGTACCATCATTGCCAGTTAACAAGTATTTTATTTATTTATTTTATTTATTTTAATCACTTAATCCATTGATCTTAATGGTACAATTAACACATTCAAATGTTCTTGAAACAAACTTTGGATTTATTTTGCTTAAATAATATCTGCATTAATTATTGTAACTGAGGTCATAATTAAAATTAACCAATAACATTTAACTGTGCGTGTGTGTGTGTATGTGGGTGTGCATACATGCATGCATACGTTAAATAAATAGTTGATAGAATGCTCAAATTACTTCTTGCGTATTTGACGATTGCATAGCCCAGTTGATAGTGACGCTGCCTGCCGACGGAGAGTCCCGGGTTATATTCCCGGCCGGGAAAACATTTATGTGACACATAAATGTTTATTACCAGGTCATGCGCATTTTTGATGTCAAATTTGTGTATCTCCATGCCACCCGCAACACAGGAAATCCTACTGAGGGGATGTGAGTTTGTAAATCTTAATTTATTTATACGTAAACAATTTAAAATTCATAATTTTGACTTTTAAATTTGGAAACCATAACATTTATCTTAACCTTCAAGTTGGTAGTTTTCCTTAGTGTTATACCACTATATGTCACCAACACTACTAGTGTAACGGATATCCATGGGACGCAGTGATCACCATCCATTAGGGACTCTGTCAGCTCGTTTGTCGGCAATCAGGTTCCTACTGTTCAAGTTAGTCTGGTCAAATTTCGAAGAGGCTATATTACACTGTTAATAACATACTTCACCAATAATGAACGTTCACAGTCGCAGTTGATGCCAAGTATTTCACTCTTCACTCTTTGCTATCGTATTTTACATCCAATTGACACGCGGGCGGCCTTGCAGTTTCTGGGCCTATCAGAACCTTCTACGCCTTTCTCGTCTGTATCCTCGGTAAATATGCAAGGGTGTACGCGATATTCGCCCTTTTGCACAAGACATTATGACTCGAGCTAGTTCTTAATAGTACCTGGATTTTTATGGCCGCTATTTTCTTCCGCTGAACCTTGGCAACAATACAATGGTACAGAGTACAAATATACAATATTTATAGACGTAATTGTGTGTGAATATAATGTTAATAACACATTGTTGTGAAACCAATCATCCTTAGTAAAAAAAATGGTCGATTTAACAAAAATCATACATGTGCGTATAATACGTACTCTTAAACGACGAAATGATTTCCGACTCGCTAAGCTTTATAGATTCAACTCAGGGACCGTACCCCAGGCCGAGCAGCTCACGTATTAGTGGGGTTCAATAAAATTAAAAAGCAATCCCCTCGCTTTGTGAGTTGTTATGGCAGCAGACAATTCAGGGGAGGAACCCCGAACACAACGCACCTACACAATATTACATTACAACTGTCAGTCGTCGTTTTATACGTTCAGAGTTTATCATACATTTTTTTTAACGTTCACACACTTACACCTCGCACTAGGATTCCCTGTGTTACGGGTGGCATGGACATACACAAATATGACATTACAAACACTCGTGACCCGAGAACAAATCTGTCACATAAATGTCTGCCAGGCCGGAAATCGAACCAGGGACCCCCAGCTCGGCAAGCAGAGTAACTACCAACTGGTCTATGGGGTCGTCAATCACACTGCACTATACACTGTCAATTATACATTGCACTGTAAATGAATAACTATTGTCTTTCTGATACAAAATACGTCTAATCCATCGCGGCATTTAAAAGAATTGAGTAAAAACAGAGAAAAGTAAATAATGTTTTTCGTTTTAATTTTTCTGTTAATTACATTCACAAACAATTACGTCTATAAATGTTATATATTTGTACTTAATACCACCGTATTGTTACGAAGGCTCGGCGGAAGAAAACAGCATTTATAAAAAATCAAAAACTGATAAAAACTACCTCGAGCTCTTATATATTTAAATTTTATCCGCATCTGTAACACTACGGAGGTCAACGCCAAACGTGTTGCAGTCCTGGAGAGAAACTGGTAACTTGACTGCTATACATATTACCTGTCTCGCCCGCACTGCGACTGTGAAACGTTGGCAAAATACTTCGTGATTGGACTTTAGAGTTAGCTTGATAGCTTGAAAGCCCATCCACGTCCACGGGTTAATGTAGCTGAATGGGACAGAGCCGTGTGACTTCCTACATAAAGAACTATTTATTATAGTTCATCAAGGAGAACCATGTACTTTGGAGGATGGCTTGAGCTCAAGAATGGATAGAGTCGGATACATTTTAAATAATCGTAGTCTATGTATATAAATATTCTTTACTAACAAACTACCCTTGCTTCACTTCGGAAAAACTTCGCCTTACGCGAGTACTAACGTTATTTTAAATTGATTCATAACTTTTTTATTTATGGACGGATTGCAATGAAACAAACTTTAAGTATTAAGTGAAGCTTACTACAATACATTAATGAAAACCAAATCAAAATCGGTTAAGCCGTTTCTGAGATTAGCGCGCACAGACAAAAAGACAAAAATTCTAAGAACTATTGTTTTGTGTTCTATTTCGTTATTACAGGCCCCTAATAACTTTTTTCTTATATATCGTTCATATACAGAAAGCGATCAGCTAGATTTTTTATATGTATAGAAAGACAAATCAACATATGCGAGTTATCAGTCGGCTTAATTAGCGGGTTTTCCCCTTCTGTATCTAACAGATATTCCTCTCCTTGGTTGTTGCGAATGTCTTTGGGTGACGGTCACTGCTTACCATCAAATGGCCTCTATGTTCATTTGCTGGCAGCTAATATAAAAAAAAATATTTATACTCTCTAAATATACGGCACCTACAAGACATTGGCCTACGCCTCTTCAACCTGACGAAGGTAAACAAACTCGGAAGATTTATTAAATCACCTACAAAAGCGAAAGCAGACCCCGCGGAGCAACCCCAGTCGGTAGCGTCATTTCGTCGCCATTTATATTTAATAATAACAACCCCACAACCATGGGGGTGAACAGGATACAAAAATCAATACAGCCGTCTGGGAGGGTGCGGCCCTCCAAAATCTCTCCGTGCATCGCGTCAAATCTGCATTTGAATAGGGATGCTGCCGGGGACTATGGCGTTGTATGGCCCGTTGTAGTGCGGATAAGTAGCTGTAGGTATGTCGTACATAGTCGAAACATGTCCAAATTGCCGAAGATTTTAATAAACTCAAAGATCGAGTCGCGTTCGAAAATAATCTAAGTACACTTTGATCGTTTGAATTTAATCGTTTTTCAATCGTTTGAATTAATTTTCAGCCCAAACGCAAAAATCCCGGATTCGAAAGAAATTGAACCGATCAGAATGTCAGAGTAGAAAGAAAAGAAAGATAATAAATATTTATTCCGGGGGCAGATGAAATTTAGAGTTGATATAGAGTACCTTCAAAGGGCCAGTGGACTTTAAACAGTCTATATATGGATCACACCTTCGGTGCAACAAAGTTACAAAAGCTAAATTTTGAATTTTAAACGCGAGAACTTTTAAGACATTTTTCTCATTTATTGTCTTATTACGGGATTACTATTTATAGTAGGTTTGAAATCTTTATAAAATCATTTGTTTATTGTTTTTGCTTGTATAGATATAGATATAGATATAGATATAGATATAGATATAGATATAGATATAGATATAGATATAGATATAGATATAGATATAGATATAGATATAGATATAGATATAGATATAGATATTGATACATGTATATAATACATATACATATGTGTGTGTGTATATAAATTGATAGACAGATACTCATAGATATTCTTAATGCGTATACTTGTTGTTAGTTTAATAAAAATATTTGGATGTTTTAAATACTTACTATTGGATTTGGCACTCACGCTCACATGAACGAATTATCTAAAAATCTAAATACCTGAGGTGACTTTATTTATGCATATAATAAAATTCTAACTGGTCACTTTCCGTACATTAAGGATATATGAGAAAAACTACTATTAGAGGCTTTTGCGGTTGTTATTTCTAAACGTAAGGCGTAGGTTTCCTGAAGCGAAGCGAAGACGGGTTATTAATAAGAAATATTTTAACAGAAAAAGACCGACTTCAATTTAAATAAGGCGAATATCATAGTTTCATTTCCTATATTTTACCCTAGAGATATAATTTTTTTCCAATGTAAGTCAGACCAAACTTTAAGGATACCCTCGTAAACAAAGATTATTCCAAATGGGTTAATAAATGAATGAGTTTTAAGGTAACGAAAAATTGTTTTTTTATAAACCACTCAATTTAAACAATCTATTCGCATACATTTGCACTTACAGTGTGTGTCTGAATTACTAAAATATTTATATTTAATGTATAATTTACACCTACAACTATTTTTTGTTGTAATCTAAAACAATCGTAAAGTTCACATCATGTTTCATTTCCTTACACGTCGTTTAGCACTTCTAATGGCTGAGAACGCCACAATGCCCGAAGCTTTAAACAGTGTAGCTAACCGACTGTGAAAACCGTCTAAACGTTTAAAGCATGAAAAAGCGTTTTGACGTCATTCATAAACTTTCTTTTTAGCAGTTTTAATAATGTTTTTGTTTTTCCAGAAATCACGTTGTATTTATTAAAGTTCATAATAACCATTACCCATTAAGGTCGTATGTTTTGTATTTTACTCGCATTTTGCTTGACCTGTGTGTGAGAAGTGAACTTTTTAAACTTTAATTTCACACTCATGTTAAGGAACGAAGCGCTCATAGCCCGATGGTTTGTATCATAAGTAAGTGATGATGATGTAATCGTGATAAGCGCGGTCGGTAGTTGGATGAACGATTGTTAAAAACATTTTTTTTAGCTTTCGTCTTTCGTAAGGCACGTCAAACCTGCGGCTGTGATTTTTATCGTTAAACAGAAGTTGTTCAGTTCATAAGCGTGTTAGAGAACATTTTGAACCTCTTCAATAGCGAAGCGATATCCATGTCATGCAATAGTCTAATAAGTTAAAGCGCTTAAGAACCATTGGTAATAAAATCCTTACTAAGATCGCTTGTTATTATTTGCTAGTAGAGAATTAGTTTAACCAGTCACATCACAGATGGCGTTAGTAAACAGTTTTATTAAGCATTATTTCTCTTTGTTAAAAAAAGTTTTTTTAATTTTTTAATTACAAAATTATTATTACTGGTATACGTGGTCAGTTATATAGCACCTATGGAGTTCTACAAACCAAAATAAAAGTTGCTTGATGCCGCTTTATTCACGGCAAGGCTATAGCAGAAGCTGTTAGGCCTGCCAGGCGTGCCATACAAAGGTTCTTCGACACATTAATTTTAGTTTTAATGTTAATATCCGACAAACGAGCAGACAAGCCACCTGATTAAGTAAGAGTAAATGGTCACCGTCGCCCATGGATATCAACAAGACCAAAGGTATCACGGATGAGTTGTCGGCCAGGAAATGAGAAGGTAAGAAAGAATATACTGGCTCTCAAGCCCCCAGCCGGAACCCGACGAGTCGTTTGGCAGCTGGCTCAAGCAGGAAAGTGGTAGCTAACCAGGCAGGCTTCACGGAAACATAATAATACCACTAATAATAATAATGAGTTAATAATAATACTGATTATCCTTACGCGAAGCCCTACTACCAAGCAGGCTCGGTTCTGTAGCCTCTTATGACACCATTTCTACCAGGGAAGTATTCTAGGCCGCCCCAATACGGCCAACTTAATTTTAAGTTTTGATATTTTAAAACTAAAAAAAATATTACAAAATTCAAATTTGGGAAAATATTGATATGTATGCAAGTAAAACACTACATTGCGAGTTTGAGATGCACTACTATTGGCGGTTTATCAACCGAACGAGTAACACAAATCCATGGGAAAATTTCTCAGACTAAATAATGGAAATTTTGCAATGATATGAGGTTTCTCCCGCTTTAGACGCTGGACACCGAGGCTGCCCGAAGCACGAATGTTTGTGCGATTGTTATTTGCACAAGTTTTGTGCATAATTTAAATCTATACATAATAATACATTTTTAACTGATCGCTTTCTGGTCATGAAGGATGTATAAGAAAAACTGTTATTAGAGGCGTTTATTAACGCAATAGATTTAAAACAATAGTTGTTAAAATTTTTGTCCGTTTGTCTGTGCAAACCTCCAGAAAATCTGGCGCGCTAATCTCGGAAACAACTTAAGCAATTACATTATGGTTTTCACTAATCTATTGCAGTAAGCATCACTTAATATTTAAAGTTCGTTTCATTTCAATCCGCGCATAAATTAAAAAGTTATAAATTAATATATTTTTAATTCACAAAACGAGAATAATCCAATCGTAAAATAATGCAATTGCTATTTCTAAAAGTAAAGTGTAGTTTTTCTGAAACGAAGCGAAGATTCTTTCGAAGCGAAATCTGTTTAGCTGAGGCTTATTCGTAATCTGGGCGTGTGTAATGTGTCCGAGCCCAACGGTGGACATGGTTATAATGCTAATGAATTGATAAAATAATTGATTGATACGCTATGTAATCCTCAACCGGGATTAATTGAAGTTAGCGAATTGATCCATAAACCCTTTCAAATTTTTTTCAACAGTCAATTTTAAACTTTATTCCTCAAGGAATAGGATTGTTCTCGTATTTTAACAGTATGCATGTAACTCTGCAAAGACGTTCTGAACGCATCGATTCGTTTCGCGACTTTACGTTTGCACCTAAAAAGCTAAAGAGCAAGTGATTTTAAACCTTATGTTTATCATAATAAAGGAATCTGGTAATTTTACAATATATTTTCGAGCATGCATTAGTGTTACGCGTCGCATGGCATTACCACCGTCCACTCTTCAATCCAATTACAGAATCGAGTGGTATGAATATTCATAGTCGATCGTGAATACAAATTCGATTACGAATCGATTTTGCGGTGCCGATGTCTCTTAACTTACAATTGTTTACTATCTCGGTTAATATGCTTTTAAAGTCAGCAGTTTCTTTGAAATTTAATGTTGACATTTAAACAATCGAAAGTAACTTTATGAACGTAAATTGATTATATTATGTGAGTTTTACGCGTGAATTGCATACTTTATTAATTGGATTCTACGTTAATGTAAACTTGGATTCCGTTAACCGTGTATTGACACAAATATGTCATATTAACTTTCTACAGTATTCGTCTGTTTCAAACACGATAATATCAAAGAGCAAGGATGTTTATGAAGTTTTACTAATAGAAAAGGGGGTACATAAGGAAGGTTTAAGTGTAGTATATTTACGGGATAAATATGAAAGATTTAATGAACGCCTGAAATAGAACGCGTAGAGTCAATAAAACTCCTAAGCGAAAGGGGATCAAGATGAAATCAAAAAGAAATTATGAGATATCATTATCCTTTCATGTTTAAAAAAAGTATATTTCGTTAACCTACATTATAAAATGGCGTAAAAAATAAGGCCGTCATTAAAATGTATTTCGCAAAATAATTTTTGGGTAAAGGAAGACGAATTAGCATAGCACGGCAAAGTCCATCTCCCTAATTGCAACGCCAAATCCTTTGAATATTCATGAATCCTTGAATGAGGCGGGATTTCTATTAACACATACCTTATTTACTAGTACATGTTGGATAATGTTGAGAGCTATTGGATTACAAGAAATCATAGATTCATCAGATAAAGAATGACAGAGGCTGTAACGAGCTCTATCCATCTTTGACAACAAGCCAGGTCCTGCTCATGGTACACCTGCTGAACAACTCAGCCTTTTAAGTTATACTGTTAAACACATATAAACCCTTAGCTGACAGCACCACTTCGACTGGTCGAGAGCTCCAGAGCTCCAAAGCCCCCTGAATCAATCAGCCCCTCGCTGTTTTCTTCAGGTCATCAGTAAGATTGTTGTTTATACCGTTATATTGAAAGTCATCAAAATTTCTACGATCCACCTTAATAATAACCCAGTTTAATTGGTCCATCTAGATCCAACCATGACATGTTTTAACTAATTTTGGTTGTAAAGTCGGACAAGTAGTTTTAAACGAGTTTCCTACTTTGTTCTTGGCTGCCAAACCCTCGGTGATTCGAGTCCATGAGCCATGAGCAATGTTCACCACTTACCATCAGGTAGCTTGTGCGTTCGGTCATCAACTGTGTCATGGAATGTTTTCCAGTCTTCTGTATGAAACACAAAATGTGGCTTTTCATATCTTACAAATGGTTCACTAGGATAAACCTTAATTTTCTTATTTCAAAGGTCGGACAGGATTTATGGTATAATCTAAAACTTCGCCAGAGATAGTGGATGGAAGTTCCGGGCATGAAAAATGTTGTAAGATGCGCAAAGTTAATTAGTTCTCAAATTAAGACTGCCAGTATTTTACGAGTAATAACCAGCTGAGCGCCTGAGCTAGACAATTCAAGAGATTTCGTTGGTGCGACTGTTCATGGTTTTCCGCACTATTTAAGAAGCCTATAACAAAAATACTGGTCAAGCCCGAATTGAAATAATGATTTAATACTATTTTTACGCTTTGTCCTTTGCTGGCAATACGTTGTTGACGACTTTTATGTTGCAGACTAATGCGCATCCGGTGTGTACTTTTGCTGACTTTACCATAAAATAATGTGAAATGTATTACTAATAAAAATGTTGGTACTACCACCACAAAATCGCTGATTTTTTATTACGAAAGGGAGATGAGTCCTTAGTATTTACCGTTTATGTTCGTTCTTCTGCTGTAATGCGGATTTAGAGTGCGAGTTTTATTAGCAAACCCCAGTGATGAAAGTTCTTATGTCACTCAAAGGCCATCGACATATCTTAACGGCTGCTGTCTATCAATAACAAGCGCGACTACAGATTTACCGTGCCTTCCAAAGCACAGAAACACTCAAGAGATTTACCCACTAGTAATCAACCATCTATCTATCTTCCGACCGCGATCACACAACGGTAATTAATTCAGTCGAGCACTTATATTCGACACGAGCTGAATTATGAGCGCTTCAATCATACGAGTATCTCGCTGACGTGCGTAATTTCCCCTAAGTGATCGTATCTTACTTGTAAAGTATACAACAATAAGATTTAACAAAGTAGATTCGGCACGCGGTTAGCAGAGAGACTTGTCATTAGGCGAAAGACGGAGACTTTATAAAATGGAAATGAGGACGCGGATGTCAGAAGGGAAGGATACGTATCGATTTTAAAGGTTTTTTATTCTTTAATGTTCCGTAGATTAATGTATGAAAATTCAAAATTGTTATAGATCCGCTCGAATCTTTGCTTTGGTTGAAGCGTTGGAGACCAAGTCTAGCGGATTCTTGATTCCTTAACGCTTCGGTGTAACCTCTGTTGTACTAAATGTACATGAGTAGTAGGGAGCACTTGGAATTATTGCCATTTAGACTTAAATAAAACGGACTGTTCGTCTCTTTGCTGGCAAACATATTTGCGACTTGATGAGTATTGCCATGAAAAAATATGTACTGAGAACATTTTATGACGACGCGTTCGAAAATATATTCTATCAGCTCCAGTACGAGATATATGTTAATCCATATAGGAACTGTACAGTATATTCAATCAGAAACAACAACGGTTGTTTAATGCATTCTAAACATTTATTGTATGATTCTTGGGGAGTTCATTTTCAAAATAGGTATATATATATATATATCGCACCCTTACAATGAAAGGGACTTAACTCAAAAATTGCAATTTATGGGAAATGACGAAGAAAGTTTTCAAAAATGTATGGTCTTAAGGAAATTTAAAGAGACTGATGTATGAGGTTTTCCCTTTTTCCCTTTCTCACTCATAATTCGGGCTCTTTTTCACCATGGGGTTTTAGAGTAGGCTTTTTAAGTAAATTTATAGTAAAATTTGGAATTTCAGGAATTTTGAGTTAGGTCACTTTCATTCTAAAGGTTCTAGTGTTCCCAGTAGGAAAATAATGCCATGTCAGTTCCAGTTGTTAAATGTTCTATGGTAAATGAAAGAAGTGTCGACGATAGTAAAGTTGTGCCGCAGAGCAATTATATTCTTTGTAGTCTTTCAGTTATCTATGCTTATTGGATTAAAAAGATTTTTCTAATTGCACTTGCGTGCTGAACGTTGAAGAGAATGCAGAATATTATATATTTTATGCATATGTACACTAAAAATACAAAAAAAAAAACCGTTAAATTTGTGTTAAAATTAGTTTTGAGGTTACAAAAAAGGTTATCCGTCCGTGAGCTGGAGGTAGCAAGCCTAGGCGTATGGTACGGATGCTGGGTTTCTCCATGGAAGTCGCTGGGTTCTAGTGAAAGTCAACCATTGAACATTTAACTTGTTTCGGTGGTAGTATTAAGAATTTATGTAACAAACGTTTTCTGCGATGTCAAGGTTGACGATGCCTCGGTGTGGTGACGTCATGCACCCCATGTTTTGGTTTGCTAAGCGTAAACCCAAAAATAAAATAGTATGTACTATATACATATACTCACTAAAATGTCCCTGTACTATTGCCTACGTTACTACGCCAGGAAACTTTGAATTGTCTGCTCTTGACAGATGACAGTGACAGGACACGATGACAACCCGGCCGCATTTTTTCGAGACAGTAATACTGTAGCTGGGTTAAAATGTGTATATTAAATACTAGCGGCCAGCCCCGGCTTCGCACGGGTGTACTTATCAATAGTTTCCGCAGCGTATGCGATGAAAGAAATTTTTAAGCTAATTTTTTTACACCTTTGTTCACGTTACTGAAGTTTTTGTAAGGATCCATTATATTTTTTAGTAATAAATATAGCCTATGTTACTCAGAGATAATGTAGCATTCTAATGGTGAAAGAATTTTTAAAATCGGTTTAGTAGTTTTTGAATTTATTCGTTACAAACATACAAAAATACAAAGCTTTCCTCTTTATAATATTATTAGTATACCTATAAATAAAAACCGTCAGTATGCGATAAATTCAAAATAACGTGCAAATGACATAAGTGTCAAATCCATATTCTCTTCCTCCCATAAGCAGCCATTCACACCCATACCATCTGCAAGACTACAAAAGACAAATCGCAAGTATTAATAGACGTCCCATTGTGTACAAAATTTTTCATCTAGAACTTATGTACGCGGGTAATAACTCTGGCAGTAATGTGCCTAACGCTACAGCTAAAATTGTGTCCGTAATAAAAATTTCATCGCTGAGAAAATATCATAAGATGTTTATGATATTAAATTATTGCAAATCTCGGTATAATGAAAACACTAAACGTATCAATGACTTACCTTACTTACTTACTATTGTTTACTTGTTTATTATTGTTGACTTACATTTATTTATTCTGTTCACACTATAACATTACAGGTAACAAAATATGCATGAAAAGTTTTTACAAGGGCACTGCTTATTTGTAATCAGAAATTTCTATCAGTACACCTAAAAGGAGTTAAGTGATACTGTGAGGCAAACTTAGTGCATACCTATATAATAATAATATCAAACATAAATGAGATATATGTATACATACATTAATATTAAGGTATACCTTCATAATATATTTTATGTAAATTCCATAATTAAAGACTTCCAAAACATTACTCTTGAACTTTTAGCACATGCATCAGTCATTGACCTCGTATCTAATCTTTATTTATTTAAACTTTATTTATAATCATATTTAAACTTTATGATCTTTCATCATCTTGAAAGTTTATAAAGAGCATATAGTAAATAATACTGAAAACTTATTTATCTTAAAACATGTATTAGCACAAAATTAAAATAATTATGCTATATTTTTGATTTTTATTTTAGGCGATGACGGTACAGATTTTGTATGGATGTATATGTATATTAATTTATCGCACCTTCCGTGCAAAAAAGTTACAATTCAGGACACTTTTCCTTGTCTTTTATTATGATTTTTTTTAATAATTCAAAATAAACTGTTTACGTGAAACTATAGCAAAACAATAATCAACTGATTTCATAAAAAAATCAAACCTACCAATCCACCAAACCATACCAAACTAAAGCATCAACCAAACCGAATATACTATAATATATTCGGAAATGGACTGCGTTGGTGGTGCCATGATCCAACATCTCCGTGGGCGGATAATAGGTTATTCGAGCAAAGTTAAATTAATTACAAGAAAAAAAACGAGTGACCGTTCTTAACAGTAAGGTACTAATCTCGGTATAGTAGAAACACAAGTGAGGCCAGCCATAGCGCCTGTCACTAAGCTAGGCTTTGTTGTAGAACGGGTCGCCGAGTGTTGAGTTATAGCGATGGTGCTGACATCACTCACGTCACGTGACGCCTTCCATTTAGCAACCGTATTCATTACTGTCGCAAACCATTATATTATAAATTGTCAATGTTGTATCGAACAATGTATTATTCAGTGAGACATCGAGCACATTCAAACTTGTTGAAGTATTTGGATCGACTTGCCGAAAGCTAATGCCACTGTGGCTGTAAAAGTTCAGCTATTCAAATATAAAGAAGGACGCGTACAAACGGCGAAAGCATGGACCGATTAAAAAAAATTACACACAATAGCAAAACAACAACCCTCTTCCTAAAAATTTACCATACAATAATTCGGTTGTAGTGCTGGAGAGTTAGTTAAAAAGAGTGCGATTGGCATCAAGGTTATATAAATGGCTTTGCTCGAAGATGGTAAAGCTTTATTAACGGTAACATGCGAATCCGGCCTCTGTTTGGCCAGCACTTCCCTAGAATCCAAGAGAATGGTGCTGACCATACCTGGCGTCATCGATGGAACAGAACTTTCAAAAGCCAATTTGTATTTTCCAGTCATCTGCTCATAACACTCTAGTCAGGTTCGCCATTGATGGATACGTCAAAGAGGAGATCATTAAAAAGAGAGTTAGAAATTTGAATGTATATTACGAATACATTCATTCTATTTATGGCATAATGTGAACACAATTTCACGGGCAACGGTCATAGTTTAATTGTCAGCGGTAGGAGTCACTTTTGGTTGAAATGAATCAGTTGATACTTGAACACGCTGTTTCATATCTCGGTTGCTACTTACGTTGGTGCCCAGTCAGATCTTACAGTGGTGGTCAGTCGGATTTTACGGTGGGGGCCATTCAGATGTTACGGTGGTGGCCAGTCAGATCTTACAGTGGTGGCCAGTCAGAACTTACGGTGGTGGCCAGTCAGAACTTACGGTGGTGGCCAGTCGGATCTTACGGTGGTGGCCAGCCGGATCTTACGGTGAGGGCCAGTCGGATCTTACGGTGGTGGCCAGTCGGATCTTACGGTGGTGGCCAGTGAGATTTCACATTGGTACCCCCTCAGAACTTACAGTGGTGGCCAGTCGGATCTTACGGTGATGGCCAGTCAGATCTTACGGTGGTGCCCAGTCAGAACTTGCAGTGGTGCCCAGTTAGATCTTACGGTGTTGGCCAGTCAGAACTTGCGGTGATGACAGGGTGTTCAAGCATGTATTCAGCTTGCTTGATCATCAGTAACCCGAAACAAATGGCCGCTATATCATATCATCGTTATATTCACCGTACCTGTTATATAGTACTTTAACTCTTAAGAAAATGTCAGAAGATTATTTGTTTTATAAGGGAACTAAGTTATCTAGTAAACTTATACGTCCGCTATCGCTTCCGCTTACCACTGTGGCATCACCCAGTGATCCCGTCTTCCAATTAAACGAACGGATTTGTCAAACTAAACGGCGGATCCGAAAACTGTTTATTCGAACAATTCGCACAAACAACTAAGCGTGAATTCGTGAAATGTTTTCCTTGTTACGAATGACTGGAGCGGGTCAGGGTATCAGCGGGTTTCCAATTTGGGAGCGATCCAACGCGACACTGAAACTTAGGAGATGGCATTCGACGAATTCAATTGACAAACGTGTTACGCGCTTTGTTTAGTTTTGTTTACTGAAACTCTACTTGTAGGACATTTGAAGGGTTGTATAATTTGATGTCGTAATATTTCATTTTAGGTCTATAGTTTAGGCAAACAAGGTCCATGCTTTCAATAACTGAACCCTTTTTAAGATGAAAAAAGTTAAACGTTCAAACTCATACAGAGTTTGGTGACCTAGAGACGGTTGTATCATTATCATTACAATCCATATTTTACCCACTGTTCGGTTTGGCTCTTCTCTCACCAAAAGGAATGTTAAGTCTAGGACCCGCTATGCGCCGCCAAATATGGTTTGGTAGATTTCACATACCTTTGAGAACGTGATGAAAATCTCTCAGGTATGCACTTTTCCACAAAGTGTAGCCCTTGGTCGATGCAAGTGATAATTGGTTTGTAATACGCACATAATTTTAAAATTTAGAGGTGGATGCAGAATTCGATCTTGAGTTGTTACTAGACATGATTCCATTGAGCAACGTCACAAATAACTGTATCTGAAACTATTATTAATTATTTTATCAGGCATTAAAAAAAATTTAAATGACTTCGACAAGGAGACGGTTCTCAGTTCGTTTGTATTTTTTAATGTTTGTTACCTCAGAACTTTGTCATTTATTAACCTATGTATAATATGCCTGTTATGCTTGAGAGAGTATACTTCCCGTTTGGTTTCGCTTTTTGAAGAAAAAATACCACCATTAAGGGTGAAAAATACAAGATGAAAGCAAGAAATTCACCTACTTCAAATTTAAGTATGCTTTATTGTTGAAATATTTATTCACTTGTTTGTGTTTATACCAGACATCTAAACAATTCTCGTGAATCACTAAGAAACCGCCGTGGAATCCGTGATTTTTTTTAAGGTTATCACATTCAGACAAATAAATATGAAGTGTCCGAATTTAAAAGTAGCTCAAACAAAAATCAATGTGCTCCACGAAATTTATCGATGCTGCTATAAATAGGACCCGTTTAATTTAAATTAAGCACCTACGATACTGCACTACAGGGCTATTTCTCTAAGACACCCCTACAAAACCTCTTTAGAGAGTTAGCTTAAAGGTTCTGCCACAAATAGTAGATTGGGTAAGGGTATTTATTGGGTTCTCTGTGATAAAACTTTTATAAGTGACTGACTTCTTGTGGTGTTATAAAATTTTATGCAATTGCTGGTATAGGCACATTCACATAGCAATACAGCCCGTAAATCAACTTAAAATAGGACTGTAATCCTATGCATATATTGCAAAAGTCAACTCAAATTCAAGTTCAAAATCATTTAATTATTCTGTAAATACAATTTAGACTGTAAGTTTTTGCTTTAACTACCGTCCAAAAAGACGCTTTAACATCGAACTTCAAAAACGGCGAAATAAAAAGAAAATCATATATTGAAAGAAGAAATTGCTGTTTATTAGTTTTTAAGGACAAGGTTAATGATATAACGAATTGATTGTGGTTAGCATGGGTAAAGAAAATTGAAATTTAATTTATGGTACGAGTAGGAAGTATATTTTGTATTAAATAATACACTGACGACAAACAAGACAAAATGTGAGCATTACGGTGCAGACAAATTGGGAGCCACTTGAATTTACTTCCAAATATGTTCATATTTTCAAAGGCTAAATAGGAACCGCGTACATAAATTTTGGGGGCACTATAGTTTATTTTACTGCTCCTCAGTGACATCAAGATTACATCGGCATAGTATAGATAGAAACAATGAAACAAGCAAAATTTGGGGGTTAAAGACTCTTCGTCCAAACCAACTTCCTATCTCGTGATATAGCTTTTTTT
>PDGT01000012.1:209447-253039 GCA_003671415.1 Megathymus violae | reverse complement strand
CCCCCCGATGGCCTTCCTCGGCGCTATGATAGGAATCCGGGATCTCCATCGGAACACGACCGGAGTCCTATGAGCGGGTGCCCCGTAGGGCTCTGCTCAGGATGAGCAGACGATCATCCCCGAATTTCTGGTGTTACGCCGGTATGCAGCCACACATACCGACGTCCTTCCCGGGGTAGTTAGCAGGACGGTTCAGGCTCCCACCCTAGCCGCCTACGACCCCGGAAACCCCCTTTTAGTCGCCTCTTACGACAGGCAGGGGATACCGCAATCCTATTCCGGTCCCGGGCTACAGGGACATCTCGTGATACACCTATGAAAAACGGATGATTTACCAAGTCCAGCCTCTCCTATTGCAAGTTGCCAGAGTCTGTAACTCCCAGATTCGTCCTGACGGTACCCTTGCATGGAAGTAACATTCTTTAAACGCCTGGCTATTTACCGTCCTCCTTGTAGAATCAACCATGAAATGGTTTTTTTTTGTGTTACTGTTACAGTATCAGAAAGTCGGATCCCCCGGTATCTCCTAAGTTGTCAACGCATCACCGATGTGCTCGGTATTACAGATGTCATTGTGCGAAGATGTCCACTTTCGATAGGATAACCCGGCTCAGTTATCCACTCGGTTCCCTTTCCCACTAAGTGTGGCAACGGCCTTACTCTTCACGTGTGGACACAGCTTCTATTAAGCAAACACTATATTTTACCCTATTTGACTCCACTCCGCCGAGGCTACCGATACATAAATAATACTGTTTTATATTGTTACGGCTCCAGTAATAGTGAAATTAAGTAGATATTTTCTATGTGATTTAAAGTGTCAGTTAAGTTCTTAGTTAGTGTGTCTTCCGTCTCTCATTGGCGAAGTCATTGACTTTTGAAGCATTTTAGGATAATCATTATTGTGCTGAATTTTAAATAGGACTATCGTTATTTACAGAGTGAATGTAGTCTTTCAGCGCCGCTGGGTAAATATTCCACAAAAATAAAATTATTGCAAAAAATGTGACAAAGATTCCTGTACATAAATGCATGGTCGAAATTTTGAATTCAATCTCTTTCCATATATTACCGATAAGGTTAAGAGACTACGTTTTTATTTACCGAGGCCTGGAAATTTCTTCAAACAGATATCAGATTTAATAACCTCCTTTATTTAAGATAATAAATCCATCTTCTGTGTTCCAATTCTACCCGATATGTATATTTTACCTTCCCATTCTAAAGTTCTAAAACCTATATAGGGTGATTTCGCCTGTTTTCGGCCACTTAAGGAAATTTTTAACTGTGAGGCGATTTTTTTAAATAATAATAAAGTCACAGATTAATTTCTTAAATATTTTTGAACTTTAAATATAATGTAGTTTCGATATCTGTAGTCCTTTTACTTGCCAATGTCGTATTAAAATTGTTAAAAATTAAAATCTGGCAAAGTAGCTATTTAACCTATTTTCGGCCACCAATTTTACTTTTCGGCCGTTGATTTCACTAGTTCTCGGCTACTATTCATTTCTATTGAAAAATCATCTCTATTTGTTCTATAGTAGGTTCTTTAATTGATTAAAAACTAAATAATGTAAATCAACGATTTTAATAACTATTTTAACACTATAACAATAATAAAGGAATTTTTTTCTGTTTTAGGTTTATCTTTTATTATCAATAATGACGAAATATAATGGAACAAGCAGGTGATGATCACGAATTTGACACTTTGAATTTTTTTTTCGAAAATCAAAAATATCAAATTCATTCTCATCGTCATCTTCATAAATGTCGTCTTTGTTTGTATTTTCATCTCTGAGATTCCTTTCAGATTCATCTATAGTTATTTTACTTATATGAGAAATTTCTTTATCAGTCTTTTTTTCATTTTCTTTATTTATATCTGTAATATATTTATCAGTTTTTGCCAATTATTTATTAGTATTCTTTATATCGATTTTTATATCTTGATCAGGATAATTAATATTATTATTAGTTTCTGCTTCATCGTTAATCTCTTCTTTGTCTTTGATTTGTTCATTCTTAGGAATACTTAGTTTTGTTTTGTTCTTATTAGTTTTTTTATTCCAGAAGGCATCTAAAAATGAAAGAAAGATTAATATTAAAACCATAGATTAGAACACTAAATTTCAATATTTTAATATTCGGCCGTCTCCTGTTATATGGCCGAAAACTCCCATTGATGAATTTATTTTCGGCCATTGTTTAATTGCTAAACTTTCTTATTTACTGTTATGATAGTTTTTTGGGAAGTCATTTTAGTAGTATATTGTTTTTCTGACTGAGGATTTCAATTCAATTAGTTCATTTATTATTATTTACCATCATAGTTTTTTTATTGGCTGAGAATTGACCAACACAAAATTAGTTTTCGGACATATCAATTTTGCCTAGGCCGAAAAGTAAATAATAAACTCTTATTTTCGGCCGTCATATACCAAATAACTAATAAATTTTTTCAACATAATATTAAATAAAAACATATGGCCGAAATCTGAACACACAAAAGAGGAGAGGTTATATTTAGTGTCCACATTACTTTTTTTTGATGTTTCCATAATTAATATACAATATGATCGATGAAATTTAACATTTATATTCTAGTTTTCGGCATGCCTGCCGACAAGCAGATAACCCCCTAAAATTATATCTAGTTATCCGGCCATCAAATTTAAATATATAACACGTAACCATTAATTAATTTCAATCAAATTAAGACAAATTTAACTTATCTCTAGTAAACAGTAACAATATTAACACTTATCAAACGATAAACATTTTGTAACTTACCTTTGAAAAATTTCCCGAGCACTATTTTTTTTGTTATTTTAGGTACACACGTACACTGCTTGACTTTCAGAAGCCCACTGACGTAAGAATTGGATCATTATAATGATATAAAATTCAAAAGATGTGGGGTTAATATGAAACAAATAAATAGTCGTGTATTTTTAAATTTGTACAGTAAGGTTTCCTTATTAACACGATTTAATTACGTACTGGCCGAAAACTAACGGTGGCCGGCAAACTGACTAAACCACCCTATATCGACAACCTGGAGAGTTTGTTATCTTCCTCATCTCTACTCTCTCATCAGCAATCAGGATTTCATTCAGTCCATAGTATAATCAATGCATTACTTCAATTCAAAGTATTCATTCAATTGCATTCAAAGTAATTGAAGATGTCGGTATGGCCATGGAGATTAATTCCCTCACCTTGTTAGACCTATTAGACTTTAGCAGTGTATTTAACTCTGTAGATAGAGATGTTCTCCTATGGGAATCCAATCGAGAATTTGTGTCTCTTTCTATATCTTCACCCAGTATTGCATACTTTAGTTCTTAACTTCGGGGTCGATAACAGCGTGTTCGTCCTGATGACATTCTTGGTTGATGACAATTTTGATTAGTGTGATGTCACCGCAAGCGTTCCTTAGGGTGGTATCTTATATCTTTTATTGTTTACTGTTCATAAACCTCTTTTACAAAGATTTTACGAAGACGGTTTTCAACTACGAGTATATCGCCATTTCCCAGGAAGAAACACTTAAGAAGCAATCGACGCATAGACTCGGATATGATCCGTGTCAGCAAGTGGTCCAGATCTTTTCGACTCTAGTAAATGCTGTAAAATTTTAGGCTTTAATAATTGGTAGCAAATACTAACGTAGTCGGTTAAGTTTACCATCACTAACAATTTTCAATAAAATACTATTACATTTCTATAGGTACATTTACTTTAGTAGTATTTAACTGTATTTGTGTAATTATGAGATTTTTACAGATAGGTAACTTATGAGTAATTTATTTTTTCTAAATCTATTTTAATTTTATTTCATTTTTTCTACAATAGAAGAGAGTTTTTAATTGTTTAAATTATTATTAATGCCTTTAAAAACATATTCTGCAGTTTTTTTAAGTACCACTATTTTTTTATTGTTTGGTATGAATTTTTACAAAAAAAAAGACTATTGACTTTGTATTTATGCAATTGCATGTAAACTGTCAAAAACGCATGTAAAAGATAAATTAGAATAAATAAAGCCACTCTAGTAACATAGCGATTATATTAAATATGTAAAATATTTGAAAGTATAGATCAAATGTCTTAGTAAAAAAATTTTAGTTGTCAATAATGTTCGACATTTTTTAGTTATTCGCTTCAAGGCATTATTAACTCATTACAAGACACGGTTCTCTGTCCCTATTAATTAATTATAATTAATAAGACCTAAAACTTATTCCTACGCAAAGCTCCACTGCGGATTCCTAGATTGGTTCCACTGGAGCAGCTTGATGAATTACATTCTAGGCCTACTCAATTAAGAAAAGCGACCTGTGCTCCTAATAGCTGGAATATACTTTCAAGCAATAAACAACCCTGTGATATTAATACTCAGTCCGCAGTTTATCAGCCTGAATATATTCCAAATCGTAAACTCAAATACAACGTATCAGAGAGAGAAAGGGAATGGTTCCGATATTGTAGGTACGCCTACGTTTGGTAATCGCTGTGTCTGTATGTTTTGTCTAGCCGCCACCCCTTGGTGCATGATCAAATTTTACGCACCACCCCTGACACGGCTAGTATCCTCTAACGCTGATATTGCATGGTTCAAGTGAATTAAATCATATGAAATGCAGTCATGCATGAATTTTTGGATATTAATCGCTTGGATATTTGATATTAAATTTACATCGTGGAGATATTTTACTATAACGGATATTCACGATTTATGTATTATAATAACATAAAGCATAACATGTTTTAGATTATATTTTTCCAAGGTGTATAAATTACTTTTTATACTGATTAAACGTGACGTTAAAAGTTGATATTAAAGTATAGTAAAAGTATAATTACAAATAGATTCATTTTATACAGCCACAACAAAAATCAGACATAACTTTGTTGATTCCTATTCAATTGGGACGGAATCATTTCCCAGATAAAAAGTATTTACACATAGGTGACCTATAATATAACTTACAGATAAACCACTTATCGTTCAAACCTCATATGTGGTTTCCTATGCATACAGACATTAAATATCCAGATAAAGAGAAATAGAAAAAAATGCAAGAAATATTATTTTGGTATCTATATTTTAATCTACCTGCTTTTAAATAAAAAAAAATTTTAATGCACAGATTTCACACAGCCTTATTATTATCATAATAACAAGTAATTCAAAAAAACAATTGACAAAACGATATTGAAAATCTAATCAAAACAAATACAGTAATTCATGTGAGGCTTGAACAATAAAAACTATTTTTGATATTGAAAACGTCACTTGTCAAACGTTTTTTTTTGAGACATTGTTCGAAATTTGGTCCTTTACGTCCGTTACATTACTGGATATTTCGCACGAATATCGTTTGAGTAAATGGGACTTCGCGAGGCTTCGAAAAAAGAATTTTTAAACTCTTAGTGAATTACGTCTTTCTATGACCTACGTCCTTTATTACAGAACATTGATAACTCTTGTGATAGGTTATAATATTTAATGCACCTACAGACTCATTTCCTTTTATAATTTTCCAATAATACGATTACGATTTTACGACAACGATTTTCTCTTTGAAGTCAGAACTATGACATTTATTTTAAAACAAAACAACCTAGCAGAGACGGCTGCTGACTAGAGTAAAGCGAGCACAGCGCAAGTAAAGCGCAAAGTAGCTTATAGCATAAACATCGGAACTAATCTAAAAACCCAACAATCTTGCAAGTGCATCCCCATAACCCATCGATCCTGCGCACACATACGCAGACACAAACACATTCACACCGCGTCAGAGCAAATAAAACAAAATGCAACCCCCTTCCCCTCGTCTAGTCGCGAGACAACAAAGGGTGGTCGCGTAAAATTACCACATAGTCGTCCCATAGCAAACTAGCCCATATCCTTAGCGACAAACGGTCGTAATTGGCAGCATTTTGTCCCTAGCCCTGTCCAGGAAGCGATGTGTTAAGTGAACTTTAGACTTAATTGCGTTTAGAGATTTTACAGTAGATTGCAGGGTGGCAGGGAAGGCCGTATATTAATTAATATTGTCGAGAAACTTCGAGATAACCTTGGATATATTATACATATGGACTACTGATAGATATTTTACCAAACACTAATCGTAATGCGAAATGGTACGTAACTATAGCTATACTTATGATTTTAAACTAATTTCATTGCGTAATTGATCAGTTGGACGGTTCGTGGTAACGGCGAAACCGCGGTGGCGGGGAGAAACCGTCGACAAGCTAGTGGTAGATTAATTAATTTATTTATTTCTTTTGAACCATACAAGAAATAATGGTACAAAGGCGGACTTAATGCTATAAGCATTCTCTGCCAGTCAACCTTCAGGCAAAATTGAGAAGCGACGAAGGCGGTACATAAGATTAAAATAAAATAAGGATAGATACAATATACCATATATAAATACTATTTATATATAACCAACATATATACATAGAGATATAATAATATAGTATAAATATATACATATATACATACATACATATAAATATTAAGTATAGCTAAAATATATACAAAACAAATGGTAAATATATACAAAAACAAATGGTATACACATATAGCTATAAAAATACATAGGGAATGTAGTGATGGCAAATTTAGCTGTTTTGAAGGAGATCGCGAAGTTTTCTCTTGAAGTTCAGTCTAGTGGCTGGTTTTCTTAGATTGTCGGGAAGAGCATTCCAAAGTTGAACGGCTTGAACGGCAAATGAATTGGAAAGGAAACCTGAACGGTGAAGCGGTACAGAGAGCAACAATGTCTCAGAAGAACGAAGTTGCCGTTCATGATCGGTGTGCAAGAACTGAAACAATTGTTTCAGGTACTGAAGAGTATGGTTTTCGTATAGAATAGAGTGGAGGGTGGAGAGTATTCTTAAATGTCTTCGTTTCCGAATAGGAAGCCATTTCAACTGCGATTAATCTATCTACCCTACGTCTAGTTCGTTTTTTTTAGGTACCATATCACGACACACGACACTTATTGTATCTACACACACTAAACTTTACACTTTTTGTGTTTTACACAAACTAACCACGAGATTCCACGTTTGTGCTAACTTAAAACTATCATCCCTGTTGAAGTTCCTGGCGTGTTTCGTGATCTCTATCGCCACTCTTACTAAACGTGGAAAATAATATCGCTCAGAGGAGATCACTCGAGGTTTATGTAATTCGATACAGTGATTAGAACTTGAATTGAGTATGTGTTCGGGTCGTTATTTCTGACGATTATATGTTCCTTTATACGTTGGGATACAGTTCGTTTTGTATGTCCTATAGAGCTCCCACAGTTACAGTCAACTTTATAGACCCCGGGACATGCGTATGGAATCGTATCTTTAGGTGAGCCAAGATAGGCCGCAAGCTTCTTATGGGCCGTCAATATACATTTTAATTATACCTTCTACCCAGAATCCTACATATCTTAGCGGTTACAGCTTTCACATACGAGAAATATGCGGAGTGCCGTTCAACTCTGCTTGTCGTGTCATGTCTCCGTTCAGGTCACCTGGTTATAGATGCGTGGCCATTGCGGCGCAGGAGCTTATCCAGGCGTTGCAACTCCTGCGCCAGATAATTCTTATCGCACAGTTCGTATGCACGATTTGTCAGAGACTTGACAACCGATGTTAGGTGTCTTCATGCCATCAGTGTGAGTAGATTTTCGGTAAACAGCATGACCAAATATATCATTCGGGCGAGTCTATAATGCGACGTCCAGGATTGCCGACGTTCCATTGTTTTCCACTTCGCAAGTATAGTTTATACTGCCATGTACTGAGTTGAAATGAGTAACCAGATCGGAGACAGTGTTGTAGTAATTTCAGGTAATCTATGTCTATATTGTTATTACGAAGAACATCAGTTAACTACCCGTGTACATTCAGTGATAGGAACGTTTCTAAATCAAGATTCAAATGGAAATATTGAAATATAATATCAAGTCGAAATATTGGCAATAAATAAAACGTATCGTGAGTACCCGTGACAATAAAATCTATTGTTTTCATCAACATATTTTAATGAAATTCCGATATGTCCCAGTTTTAGGGCCAGAATTGAAATCTGTTTTTCAATAATAAAGCGCTTTATTTTAGTACACACTATATTTCACTTTTATTGTTTACACTAATATTTATAACTGTGCAAACACTTTTATTATTATAACATAATAACGTATTTAATAATAATTTTACTCGTATTTTACGAGTATATTAAAATCAAAATTAAAAATCTCCCTCACACAGGAAGCCCATCAGACATGTATTATTTCTCGAATCTCAAAACGATCAATTAGAAAGATGTTAATTCTCTATCCAGTACAACATTATGATTACAAAACTTAACCGGCCCATTGTTGGGCTTTGGTCACCTCTCACATTGGCCTAAAACCATGCAGCCCAACTGCGTATTAGTACACTACGGAGAACTCGCAGGTATACTGGTTTTCTCACAATGTTTTCCTTCATCAAAGTAAATGTTAATTTTTTACTACTATACTCGTAACATTGAAAAAAATTGACATGCCTGCAGGATTCTAACACAGGCCCGTGCAGGAAACTGATGCAATTTGACCGCTAAAACCCACTAAGCAGACACCTACAGATAAAACCCAACGTAACATAAAAATCACAATTATCTTCTCTGAAATGATTAGATTAGGGTGACTATTTCATTTCGTGCATATTACGCGTCAGACGATAAATAATATATAAAATATTGATAGAATTAAAACCTAATATTATTTTCGTATAGTTTACTCGAGTCTTTACTAGGTGCAATCGTTAAGAAAGGAATTTTTTAATTAAAACAATATTAAATTTTAAAACAAAAAATAAAATTCTAATTACCAGCAATGTCCCATTTCCCAGATTTTACTTTATTGTTACATCTTGTTAGAAACTGTGCATGAAGAACAGATGTTTTATCACTTTTTAATAATGTACAATAGGTAGTCTATTCATAGTACATTTTTTATGAATAGAAGAACATATTAAACTGGTATCTTACCACTTTGAAAAATGTCCTTACAGTTCCCTATAATTACCATCTAACGATACTTTCGCTCTGATATTTTAATATTTTCGCGTAGCTGTGTATCGTGGCTAACATAATATATTCGGCGACAGTCACCCCTTTGCCACCGAGCCAAACACACGCCTGAAAGAGAGTTTATGGCTGCAGAAATTAAAATTATCCTATGAAATTCTAACGTTGTTCAAAATATTTCTACAAACCATTCATTTTATATAAACTATGTGTGTTCAATATTTTATCAATAATTAATATGGGATATATCCGGTGCAGTGCTTTTTTATTTCTATAATTTTTACAAGTCTTATACATACGGAATATTAACAAGTATCTCTAAAAAGTATAATAAGAATAAAATATATATATATATCTTTTAACAAAGTACGGCAAAATACATATTCTGTAAGCACCAAAGTAAACAAACAGACAATTATGGATTAGAGGTTAATTAGTTTTCGTTAAATTATTATTACTATTCACTTTGTCTTTTGATCACTTATAAGTATAAGATCGCCTGTTCTTTAAACCGTACTTCTCTGTTATTTGTTTGTTTGACGAATGTTTCATCAATTGTGTCATTCTGTTTCAATAACATCATTCACAAAAGCATTGTATACGTAAGCATTGCAAGTATTTGACAAGTACCTTTTAAGTAGAAAATTGACGGGCAAACAATCAGTCATCTTAACACCAGTTGTTCTCAACAGGTACCAGCTAATATTACGATGGACGACGCAACACATGAAACAAAAGAGAACCAAGAAATGTCGCCGGAGACTGTCGTCGACCTTCTCGATTCCGCGTTTCAGTTTAAGAATGAGTAAATTGGCAGAAACGTTGCTTGCGGCTGTAAAAAGTAGCTGGCTGCAAAACACCGCTCCTCCGGTGACAAACAAGAGCGTTACGAAAAAGCTGCGACGCCGCAAGCTTTAAAGCTACGGAGAAAGGATTCAAACGCAAAAGTTCAAAAAGACAATCCGTAAAATGTTTTAGTACATTTTCTGTCCCTGTGTCTTTTCTAACAGGAATCTACCGCTATTTTCAATTGTATGAAAAATGAAGTTTGATTAAATTTATTTACGTAGATAGTTTTGTAATTATAATTTGTAGTCAATTTAATTTTTAATTGCATTTAAAATTTGTTTTTTTTTTTTTTGCTTCATTATCAATTTATTGTTAATATGTTGAATACAAAAATAAAACTCGACACTTTTAACCAACTTCAAAACTTCAGTTATAAGTAACAATTATCACACAAGAATTAATGTTAACTAATCAGAGCGGCGCAAGTTAGGGGAGGCCTATGTCCAGCAGTGGACCTCCAAAGGCTGATGCATGGATGGATGGAATCGCAATGAATAATGTATTTTTGTCTTATAAATTAAATCTTTAATTCAGTCCTTTTGATACCATTTCTTTTTTCTTTTTAATATGATCATCATCATAAAATCCTGTGACCAACGGAGTTAGTAGAGTTTTTACCCGCCTGCCTGCCGCCCCCCTTTTAGAACTATACGTGAAATGAAACGTGTTTCGATAGCGGACCTTTCGCTTACTCCTTAAACGGCAACGCAGCGATCATGCCTTAGATGATGTTACCGATGCTACGGGCGGCAGTAGCCTCGTGGCCACTCGACGAGTGTGCTGTCATACTTGTCTGCTCGTTTGTCAGCTACAGACACAAAAATACTGCCCATTTCGAAATGTCTCTTTCTAAATGAAGCAACCTTGACTGGAAAAAAAAGTAGAATTTTTTTTCATTCTCAAATAACTCACTCAACGTTTACAGTAATGAGTTTATACTCATTAGTGCATCAGACGTAATTCATAAGTTTCAGTCCAATCTATTGTATAGTTTCAAATCCACTTGTCTAATAGTCGAATTTGGTAACATTTCTTGTCCAATATGGGTTCAATACGGATTCTTTCCGAATTTGATAATCGCCATGATCCTTGCATTTTGATTGAAATATCGTGAAATAAAAATCTTTTTTTTTTAATTAAAGTAACAATGAAATACCAAGGACATAGGGCGAAAATGGAACACACTAAGAATAGGTCAAGGTAGAGAGAACTCCATTGTTTTCAATGCGCTCCATTTTGTCGCTTAATTTGCCGAAATAGCGCATTTACGTCACACGAGTCAGTACAAGTGTACATATGTACATATATGTCACACTAGTCTGTACTTGGTTGTCCAAGCAACATTTAATAATCTGTGCCATCAACCAAACTAGTCGTTAGTAAATAAATAAATTCTAACAATCACACTTTCGCCAATACAACTCGCTTTGCAAGACAGGAAGCAGGCTATGGAGTTTAAGACAAAATAATATTGCCTCCTCATGTAAAAATTAGCTTTTTATGTCATGTCGACCCATACCTAAGCTCGGTTCTCATCTCGGAGTGAGAGGGGTTAGTACCACGAACGGCCACCCTGGCCAAGTGAGTATCTGCTGTTTTCGCCCATCGTCGAGAACATTATACAGAACTTTTACATGTGAAGGTTTCCTAGCGATGGTTTTCTTGATCATGAAATACACATATGACCTCCAAAACTTAAAGGTGTGCAGAATTCGAACCCTCGTTCCCCGAACGTTCAACATTCAACTACTTCTTTGCCTGTGCTTTTAAGATTGAATTTTTTTTATATTAAAAATATTGATCAGCCATAACAGCAGGAATATCTTCGAGAAAGGGTGAGATCTCGCAGCTAAGGAGTCTTTTCTTAGGTAAGTTTGTAATTAAAAATCTTCGAAGTCAATTTAACTTTGGCGGGCTGTGGAGCCTTCGGGGGTTTTTGCTTCTGGATTGAAATAGTAATGAATGGCTTGAAATTGAACTTTGATATTATACTTTAAGAGTTTGTCGATTATGACATAATTAAAGGAAATAAGCTATACGATATGGTTATTTTTCGTTCTTCGCATATTCGATTTTTTGCATCCTTTGGCCTCTTGCAGTTCAAAAGAATTTTAAATATACTTTTTGAAAGTGAACTTCTGATTATTCATAACTACATTTTAGATTTTTATATATATGTAATTTAATTTTCATTCACTTCCACATACATATTTAAATTATTTCAAACCAGGGATCAATAGCACACAGATAGCCATACCCAGGTAGATAGTCTTTTTTTGTGTACCCAACAATTTTTTTTATCATTCCGTCTAGTCAAAAGCTTTATAAATTAATTTTATACAATTAAATTGATTATTTAAATTAATTCATCATCAATCTATTGATAAAAACTGCATGAAGACTCGTACATAATTTTTGACATTATCGCGTTCAAACAGACTGTTATGTACCATGTAGTGATATTGTACACGTTTTAAGAACCAACGAAAACACAATACTTTCATATCAGTCATTAAGATCATGAGAGCATGTAGACAATGTAACATTTTGTTAGCCATGACCAGATCCGAAAACTTCAAAATATATGAGGATAACATAATGACAAATCGATGGCTTATGTCACTCCATATAGTTTACGTCTCTGAATTACGTCACCGGTGACAAAATGTAAAATGTCTAGACACCCAATTCAGGATCACTAAAACAAAAGAACCATCGCATCACAGCCATGACTAGTATATTAATTTTATTTTGTCAATGAGTCAAAGGCGGTCACCATTTTACTTTTGATCTGGCAGCACTTCTCCGGTTCCACTAGAGTTAATAAGTGGCATTGAACATATAACCCGTCTAGTAAAGTACTCGTCTGAAATAACAAGCAGCTTCGTATATTCTTTAAAAATATATATAAAATAAACATGTTCCGATATTGAATGAAGATTACCGTACAGTTTTATACTTATACAAATAGCTAGACTACCGGATAATAGCGAAGCTCGCAAGATGCATTATTAGCTGACATGCAGCGAAACCACCAATTAAATCAGATCCCGAAGGAGAAAGCCGCACACGGCGCGAGCGATATAATTACTACATCCAGTGCATTTATGTTTTCCTGTTAGCTTGACTTAGACTAAGTTCCTTCGGGATTTACTATTTATTCTTCTTGCTGGGGCTGTATTACTCGATTTTATTATATAGCAACAATATCGCGAAACATAATCGAATTCTATTTGAAATATGGTTTTAAATCGACATATAGATAACATGCATTTTCAGAATTGTCCTCATAAAATATTTTTTTCGGGAGAGAATCCTGATTTTACGAAATTACAACCCGTGTTTCGTCGAAGTATTCCTAACCAGAATAATAAAATCTACGAAATTAACAAATAAAATAATCTGAAGTACCCTATCGCGATGACCATGGAGATACATAATTAAGACATCACAAACTAAGTAGTCGCGAAAACACTTTTGTTTTCTTTTCTGTCCTATTTGCTCCTACTGGAAATCAAACTTGTATATACAAATTCAATATGAGGGCTGGCCGAAGATCAGAAGAACATATCATTCATACATCATACAATGTCTCGATTATCTTCCCTCAGTGCAGGTTTAGAGAAACAAAAAATCGTTACACACATTAAAAAAAATTCTAACATTACTAGGCTCGAGACCAAGTAATGTTAATTCGAAAACAGATTTACTAATTTCGTTGTACCGAAGGATTGCAAGCCCTTTGTTCGGTTACCTTCCGCATCCGTCACGTTGCACCGGGGGGATGGGACAGAGGGTGGAGCGAGGAGAAGGAAGATCGTCGCGCCGCATCGATCGCCACCTGTGGCGGCGTTCCCGTGAGTCACGTAACGCCGCGCGTCAACCATACTCTTCCTGTAGCTATGGAGCACAGTAATTGTAATAGTTTTAAGGATCATAAGATATTTTTGGGATGTAAAAGACTCTATCCATTCCTAAGTCCAAGCCAATCTTTCTTGCATCCTGGATGGATCCTGAATGGAGAATAGAATCTATATATAATTGCCTAAGCTGGATCATTTACCGTTATCCCAGCGACTAATCCCCTGTGGCCACTTTGTCAAGTGAACTGTCTATCCCAAACGTCATTGCCACCGGTTTATTTGATATTATGTCAATTAAATTAACAATTTATACAATAATACTATCATAATGTAGGTATAACACACACTGATGTTGCTTTGCTAAACTAATTTAATTCTCCTCTTTATATACCTCCCGTAAGAATGTTATAAATTATATTATATGTAGTAGGTATACTATGATATGACAGTTATCGCTGTAATCATTTGTGTTTATCAACTAAATAAATAATAATTACTTAAGAATAAAAAATAAAAATATGTATTCCTAACGCGTGCTAAGTTACGTTCTAGTGTAGTCTGTCTGCGTTTTATTGCCACACCGATCCTTGGAACCACCCGCCTTAGGCGAGGAAATTTCTCAGACACATAAATTACCACTCACACTTCTTTAAATGCCTTCAGCGAGGAATAATGAATGACCACGATTCTAATTACTTTTGCGTGAACAGCTAAGCCAATGGGTTTTTATCACCTAATTGGTATTTCTTGAATTTTTTTAGGAGTTCATGGAAATATATTGAAACCGTTTAATGCGTTAACTTATTGGGAGAAACTACGACGCGTTCATGTTCATTTTTGCGTTAAAATTCAAAATTATTGTATTCGAAATTGTTGCATAAAGGTATTATTGTACTTCTAATAACGTTTGAATAAGTGTTTTATTATTTTAGTTCCAAACGCAGTGTCAAACTTCCAGGCTCGCCTTGCCTTTCAAAATGGGAGGGGTTAAACTCATAATAATCTATACTAACTCTACAAACAAATGTATGTATTGCAATATCTACATCTTTTAAACTGCAGTTGATTAAATTTATAGAGCGCTTCCGTACTAAGGAAGTACGGACTCGTTAATCAATCTGTTCTTATCGGTAAATAGCGATCGTCAACATATTTTGGAGGCCTTCGAACTGCATAAGATACTGACACTTGAGTTCGCCACTACACCCTCCACTAATCTGCACTGGAACAACATGACAAAAGTAGGATATTTATGTACCTACAATCATTAGAAAACCTCGTCCCTTGCCATGTCACTAATAAGTTAATGACAAGTTTTAAATCCATGGCACTCGAACCGCATTCAAACTACGCTAATTTCATTGAATTCAAACCCACTAATATAGTTCAATACAAGCGCAAACGTGCACGCAAATGATTTAATTGCCAAGTACACCTTTGCGCCTTTGTGTTTGACGATAGTATTAAAAGTGCTGCCCTGCCTTTATCTGACGTGACGCTTTTGCGTTTCGCTTTGAAGCACGGATGCCCGCTTGTACCGAGTATCAAGCATAACATTTCATTCAAACTGTGATCTAGTTTGAGATTCGTTAAACGCAAAATTGTGATATCCTTTGATATTTGTCTCTCGGGCATAAAACATGTCTTCTGTGCGACGCAGTCCGTGACATATGTAGATCCTACACATATGTAGGTTTAATTTTTCGAGATTGGTTGATTTTTACCTGCATCCGGGAAGGAAAATAGCTCTCCATAACAATAGTCGTAGGTCTGCTTGAGAAAGTTTATCAAAGAATAAGCAGGATCTTTAATGTTACATACACTTTGCAAAAGCCCGTGCATATGAATTATTAAATAATTAATAATAATCTTATTTCAGGTAGCGACCCATAGTTGTTGTTAATAACATTAACCAATTCAAACTAACTAATTACTGTTGGTTATTTTATTTATTATTTTTTAACGATGTTTTATAGAGTTGGCCAATATACGCTTAGATAGTTGTGAGCTGTTCTTAAACATTCTCAGTGTGAGAGGAGACCGGAGCTTTGTAGTGTATGTGTGTGGCCATTGATGTCTGGAATCCTTCACGACCCATCTATGATATTTTAACAGTACGTTCTATAGCCTGCAGGAAATAAGACACTAGGAACTAGTGGTGTAATAAAAATAGGAATGTAGGGAAGGATAGAAGACAGGAGATGGTAGGGGTGCAGATAATATAGAACTGAAAAGCGACGATAAGAGAACAGGAGTGCTTTGGTAGCAAATTTTGTTAAATAATACATTAAATAGCTTTTTTCTAACATGCCAAATGTCTGTTTAGAAATTACCTGGCATAATTTCTAACACACATAAACTTCAATTTGCATATTGATAATTCATGGCCGAATACAAAGTGCAAGAACAATATAATAAAACAATATTAAGAAAAAATATTGAAAGTTAAGTTCAGTGTGTGGTTTTAAAACCCAGTAATTATGAAACGTTTTTTAAATAATTTACTATAACTACGCTATTGGTAATGTACTCCAGTATTATGTATTAGATGCACTCGCACGCTCGCTGATCACTCGCAAGCGGCCTTGCCCTCTATTTATACCGCTTTTCGGGTTTTCCAGAAATCTCTACGCTTCTCTCGTCAATTCAACGATTCAACAGGAAGTACTTCATATCAGTACGCTGGCGCCTCTATTGTTCGGAAATTTATTGTTTTCCGCCGAACTTTCGCGAAGTTGTCTGACATTATTTTATATTGTTTACTATTAATAACTGTTACCCGTGACTTTGTCGGCATGGTGTCCTTTAAGTTTTACGACATGTTAATTTAATATAACTCCGTTAAAACAAATCCGTACGTTTCTATCAACAAAATCAATTATGTACTGATTCGGATTCATTTTTTTTATTATGTTTATGAAAGTGATCAAGAATGAGATAGTAAATCGGTTTTCTGTCACCACATAGATTTTCACAGCATCGTTTGAGATATTGCGTAAGAAATGAGTTCCCATTATAAAAGCGTGTCCCCAGTAAGCCTAAACCACGAAACATTCCTTTTTTTTCGTACCTTTAGAGAACGATTATTAATTTTTCACATAGATACGTCACCACATACGCCACCAGATACGTGTAATTGAGAACATTTTCCTTTATTTTGTATCTAAATATGTTGCGATTTTATGAACTACTTTTCTGAAATAATATTCCACGTACAAATTTTTTCAAGGCTTTGTTTTACAATGTGTCCAAGCAAGAAGCAAGCGGCCAGAGTTTTTTTGAATATTTGCACAACATTATTAATAAATTACAATAAAGTAGAGCTCCTATCGGTTTGGTTTTTTTAATGTCTTTTTTTTGTAAAAACAACTGACTTGTTGTAATTATTTTCATGATATTTTTTTATGTTTATAGTTTTTTCATTTGTCGATTTATCGATTCAAGGTATTAAACCCATCCAAAACTTCAGTAAAAAAAATTAATACAAAATTTTAAAGAAAAATTCTTTTTTCTTTTCTTCTAAAAACCTTGCAAAATTTCTAATGAACATCATTCTTATTCACATTATTATTTAACTACATAATTTTCCCTACAAAATCTAGGAACAATGCTTGTATCTATCTCAAACTTGTGCCAAAATACAAATTCTTAATCAGTGGAACTCATCCTCGGTAGAGAGAAAGCCCTGCAAGGTAATGAAGTCAGCAGTTACGTAGCCAACTGAGTATCTTGTTATTAAACATACCTCTTACTATGTGATAGGATAATTTTAATTAATGGAAATAAAAAAGCAAGTGTAAAATTAAATAATTTATTAGAAAAAACAGCGATTAATTGATAACATTTTTGTAATAAATTAAACATCTAAGGACTGCAGATTTAATCGTATCTCTCAATGTTACATACATGACATACATGTAGAGTATGTAAAATAACTATATTAAAGCCAAAACACAAAAACGTTTGTAAATCAATCCCAAACTTACTTGTGAATCTATGAGACCTTCCAGTACATGACTTTCTTACAAATAAAAACAATTATAAATTGGTATTTGGTAATTAGAATTTTCATACAGTAGGCCCAAAAAGTAGAAAAGCAGTAGGTACAGTGCAGCGCACTGAGTGCGTACCTAAATAATATATTAAATACACATAACACATATATTTTACACTTAATGTAATTAGATAGATTGTAATTAGGGACATCGTCATCAAACGGTAGCTAAGTAGATTCATGATGCGTTTTATGTTAAGAATGTTTATTTGATACCCTTATGAAACAGAATTATCGTTCAAGGCGATAAAATTGTACAAAAAGAGCACGATTTTCATTCACAATGTTTATTAAGAAATATAGCGAGATAAAAGTAATACATTTCATACAAGTACTCATTTCTAACCTTATGTTCTATGTATACATTAAATACATATATTTAATCACACTGCTGCTAAATTAGATGCATTGTAAATTAATAAATATTACGTAAATTTCATATTAAAAGTACTATGTAATAAGTACTAAATGTTTTAAACGTTATGAAGGTACTTAATGTACGGCCAGTTCCATATATTATATACTATACCCAAAACATAGGAAATAAGTAAAACAAGCTTTAAACGTCTTCTCAATTTATGACAACTGGTACAAAGTGATACGAAATAGGTATTTCGAAAAAGCGTTATGGCGGTATGTTTCCAACTTTCATATTAATGTGATTGTCAGATGTCAGATCAATCTACTTAAGTGACAGCTGATGTTTGACAACGTTTAAAGCAATTTAACATGTTAGCCTCACGACTTGACTGAAGTGACAGCTGACGGTTCATTATCTTTTTTATTGAAAGAGCACAGGCACATCACGATGAAGTTCAATAAATATAGTTCAATTTATGTATAAGTACAGCGGACAATAAAATTAATTATCTGTATATTTCCCGAGTTTCACTCATTCATTTCAGTACTCTAAGGTAATGTACATTGGCCCGCTCTATAACATCTTGACTCATTTATACTTAGTTTATACTTCTTATCCACTAAAAACTTTTCGTGAAGAGTTCGTTAAAGCCTTTATCCACCACGCTGGTCAAGTGCGGATTGGCAAACACCATACAACTAAAAACATTGAATATTTTCTATTGTTACAAATTAGTTTATATACCAACGCGTGGCACCGGAAATTTATACTAGACTAAATATAAACTTCTATGGTTAAAGCTTCTATAGTTAAATCTTTCAAAAGTACTCCCCACATATCTATACAAAATTTAATGCGTGTAAACCAATTTTTTAAACAATTTTTCAAGGTCACCTTAACGTTTGTACACACATTTGTTTTCCCGACAGTGACAAAAAGTATAACCAAAATCTTTTAACACTATGCTTTTCAGGTAGTTCCGCGTTGTGAACGCGGAGTGTATGACGTGTCGTGATGATGCAGTAGCTCCTAACGTCAAGTGTTTGATCACTTGTTGCCCACAACAGTGAACTCTTCTGGCAAACATCTGGTACTATAGCATTTGGACCGATGCTACTTCGATTTCACAAAACAATTCATAACAACTAATCCCACAAAGTAAAAAACTAACGAACAAAATGTTGGGCTACTTGATCGTTGCTCTTTAGTGTAGGTCACTAAACATAATTCAAACACTTATAAAAGTTATTTCAGCGATTATTTTATTATATAAATATTATTTCTTTCTCTTTTCTTCTCTTAATAATTGAATATCAATAGACGGAAGTCATTTTAAATATAAATCTCAACAAATCATGCGAAGAACGGAAAACGTTTTATTGAAATTCGAATACGATTCCCTCCGAACGCGAAACCAACGGAGAATAGGTTTTAAATATCGTAGAAGTACCTACACAGAACAAATATTGAAACTGGATAATAGCAGATGCGAAGCAAAAGAGATTCACACAGATCTTTAGACAATTCACACACTAGGTAGTTTATAATTTATGAACTAGAAATATTTTTTATTCATAAAAAAATTACCATAGATACCATGTCGAATATATTTATATATACAATTTCACATATTATTGTAATCAAGCGTTACCTAATTAGAAATCTGTGACGCGTTTTATAAATAGAGAATCTCTTAAAGTGGAAGGTAAAGAGTTCCATAATAATACCGCCTGAGCGGAAAAGAAAATGGGAATATAGTTTGAATTTATGTGAAGGAAACTTAGGAGATGTTTTTAGGTGGGACCTGTAGGATACAGCAAAGGTAAATCGATTGCGAAGGTAAATGGGTAAAAAATGGCTATAAATGAAAGAGTAGACACAAAAGGCGAGTGTTCCTGCTGTTGAATTAGATTCCATTTGAGATCCTTGAGAGATTGCGATATTCGATAGAAATTTTTTAATCCGGAAATAATGCAAATGTACAAGTTTTAATTCTAATATATCTTCAAGTGAAGAATGAATTGCCTTTTATGAAGATTTACGATTCAAGACTACATCGCCGCATATATGTACGTAGTAAGACAAATGTTTTAATGCGATTCATTTGCATTGACGAACAGCCAGTTATGATCATCTTCTAAGTCATAGAAACTAACATGTTTCGTTCATTGTCAATTCCTTGTATTATCTAAGTACATCATTTCATCTTTTACAAACACGGTGAGTGAACGTCGCCATGAGCAAAAAAATGTATTAGGCATTGAAGACATCCTTTGTTAAAACCTAATTTTAGAATAAAAGCCTAATAAAAAATAATGGAACAAAGCCAGACTTAATGCTATAAGTATTCAGCTAGCCTCATTCCCTCATTCATTCTGAGCTAACAATGTAATTGTTACGTATCACAAAGGGTCTTAAAGTTAACGAAAAAAACTCGTTTTAACTACCAAACTGTTTGACTTCAAAACATCAATTTCCTTAGTAGTGTGAACTCTGAAATTCACGCGGTAAAGTTATACAAAGACGAATGACGTAAGCGACACTCTGAAAGCTATAAGAACATCGAAGATTGGATGCAAACAACTCCCCGGAGTGTTGTGTCAGAGATTGCTTGAAGTTTGATTTCCATGTAGGCGCCGATAAAATTGTCGATTGCGAGTAAACACTGCGATGGCAAATCGGAGATTTCTATTTATACCTTTTAATCTGTTTGTGAGTTTAACAAATTGTGGTTTAACTTTATATTTGGGTTAAATAAAACTGTTTACTGACATACTTACCCATTTTTTTGTGAGTCTCAGAAATAAGCTAATGTTAAATGTTAATAATTAATGTAATTTAGTTTATTGTAGTTTGTTGTATTATACAATATAAATATTAGTGTACTTACGACAAATCTTTTATAAAATCAAAATAATTTCATGTTATGTTATAAAGACATGTTAAGAGTGATTGAAATATTGTTCATATTATTATTATTACTATTATAATAAAAATTTCTTTCTATTTGTATCAATGCCAGAACATAAGTATGTCTCAAGTAGAAACATATATTAAAATAAATTTATATTTGTTTTATTTAATATATATCTTTAAACCAAGAATACATGTTGATGAAATGATCAGCTGATGTTGCAGTTGATGAGATGACAGCGTTATCTAGAGGACTTTTAGTGAACTAAAACGTAAGGGTATTTCATTATTTCGTTACAGCGACATCTATTACACAATACGAGAAGCTTAACGTACTTGACAACGCTTTGAAAAATTGAAGAATTCAGAAAACACACCCAAAGTACCAAAATTATCGACCCTGGTTGGCTACGAAAGAAGGCATTCACTAGTTCATCATTGGACTCAAACTATACTTCAGGATTTAGTGGAGATTGGACCAAGTCGGGTAATGAAGCAGAAATGCAAAATTATCATTCGGCTTAAGAAGGTACAGGAGATCGGCAATCTCCAAAAGAAAAACTGACGTTATTATAATATCTCGTTTGTTGGTAAGCGGATGCACAATAAACAGTGTAGATCGCATTGAACTCAAAGATAGATGGAGTCTCTTACATCCTGACATATGTATAGACGCGTACATAAAAAGCAGTGATGCCATAGTGGTTAAAACATGGTGTCCTGTACAGGACCATATTCAAATCTTGCACGCCTCTCTAATTTTTTTAAGTTATGTGCATATTATAAATAATCACTAGCTTCGTTGAAAAAAAAAACATTGAATCATCCATGTTCTCAAAAACGTGTAAAGTATTCGCATTTAGGCAGCCAGGTCGACTATTGTGATCATATTGTATAGGACAGTTTAGCATTCTGATGATGATGTAAGATAAGTTCAACTATTCATAATTTCATTTATTTTTTGTTAAAAAAGCGTACAATTCGTTATTTTCGCACGTCTGGAATATCCCGCATGAATCCGAATATTTCCTGTCGGTAATCTATGAAATAGTTTCCACATTGAAGTAACTGACGGAGCACAAAGCGCATTTATTGAATCTGGAGGTAATATTTGCCGTTCACAGTAAACACTACTGCCCAGTGGGGTCGCTTTAAATAAAGCTCGGCATGACTTGAAAAGATTGCCGCCATTAGCTAGGTGATTCATGGCTGAAAATAACATTAAAGAAATTAATACTTACTTACTTTCAATTACCTACATTGAAAAGTAGTTTTAAGTCCAATGAAATAACACTAACCTGAATAATTACTAATTATTAATGAATAAAATATTATTTACTTATTTTTGCGAATTTAAATAAGCGAAGTTGAAAAATGTAACCACGAGTACTCTTACCTGACAAAATTGACATAACTTTTGCCATAAATTAATAAAACTAACTTTAAGTATACCTCGTACTAACTGATCTCCAACAGATACTGCTTGTATTCAACAAGCATCATATTAATTCATTTACCTGGTTTACTGTCATTATTTTTTTATATTTTATTAATGATCATCAATAAGGAGGTTTTTAATTTTTATTTTTGTACCTTTTGCTTGTGCATTGATTTTACAATCACTGTGATGATGACCATAGAGAAAATAAATCCTCTAACTTTTCTGTAACTACTTCCTACTAGTTTGTGAATTGTAGTCCATGTTAGTGTTTAGGTTTAATCTGTGGTTATCTCTGATTGTGACGTTACAGTATGAATTATAGAGTCGTTACATTTTTTTTTATGAAATAAATGGTTTAATTAAAAATAATAACTATATGTATGTTCATAAAAAGAGTTGATAGGACGTTAAGTTACTAAAATGTCGTTTTCTTTTGGAACACCATCAAGTGCGCCAGCAACTGGTTTATCCGGCGGTTTTAGTTTTGGCGCTAATAAGTAAGTAATATTTTCTTTTCCACTGTGAAACATGTGAAAGGACCCAAAACAAGAATGAGGTTGCAAGTGGTGCAGTCATTGCAGTCAAAAATTGCCAAAGTCATAATTTTCTGTTGACATTAGTGATTATAACCTCATTTCTCAAAATTACATTGAAAATGTATAATTTCAAGGCCAGCGACGCCGGGATTTGGTTTGGGAGCAGCTAATCAGTCGTCGACCAGTTTATTTGGAACTACAGCCACATCGACACCTGCTTTTGGAACGGCGACTTCTGCATTTGGATCAACATCTACGTTTGGAACGACATCAACTGCCCCGACATTTGGTACTAGCACATTCGGGGCTACTAATCCACCTGCTTTCGGTACTACTTCCACCGCTCCGGCGTTTGGTTCCACCGCTACACCTGGTTTCGGAGCTACTTCAACTGCTCCGACTTTTGGGGCAAGCACGACTCCCGCGTTTGGGGCGACATCGACTCCTGCGTTTGGGGCAACAGCTACTCCCGCATTTGGAGCCACTTCCGCCGCACCAGCTTTTGGAGCCACAACTACACCTGCATTTGGAGCAAATACAACGGCTGCTTTTGGTAAGATTTCATTTCACATTCATTGTCATTGACATGTTGATCTTGATACAGAAATATAATCTGTGGATGTCGAGAGTTTTAAGTTGAAAGTGATTGGCAATACCCTCATTAGTGCACCTTTGCTTCAGAGCACAGATTAAGACGGGAATTTTGTTGTTATCATTAAATTACAGTTATGCAATTGAGGACCTAAAGCATGTAGAGTTTGCAATACTTGGGCTGGCCATTAAACAATCTCCACTGTATCAGATGGTGCAGAACTCAGCCCTGCTCTGTGGTGGACTAATGGATAATTATTTAACAAACTAGCAATATATCATACCTATCCTTTATTGATATTTTAATTGTCCTTTACACAGTTGAAAAATGCTAAATGGTTGAATTATGGTAATGGATGCAAATATTTTCTGTCAATTTTTATTTTCACTATCAGATATCATTGTCCGGGAGTAACTTTTATCCTGAGCACATTGGTTTGTAAATAATACTAGCAAAGATATAAAATGATGACTGATGAGTAAAAGTGCTTGAGGTTTAAAAAATCGTATTTTTGTATCTACAGGGAGTGTAGTTTAATAATCACAAATGGTAAAAAAGCATGCACACATTTTCTGCAGTGTCCAAATGAAATTCTAGCACTTTTATTGTATAATGTTAATGTTTTGATAGTATTATGATATACCATATACATTTTTAAAACAGGAGCTACAACAACTCCTGCATTTGGCACGTCCACTGCACCGACCTTTGGCTCCACAGGCCTTGGCACTGGTGGTCTATCATTTGGCACTGGGACAACTACTACTGCCTCAACAGGTACTCATGATTTCTTTACTTATTTTTATTACGAAATGTTTTGTGCTGTTGGAATAAATTTTTACATTTTATCCATTCATTTCTCTTAATTATGTTGGGATAATTATGGGTTTGTAAAATTAACCTAAAATTTTATAATTAAGGCCATATCTTTATCTATCTTGACAATCTTGTAATTTGTTTTATCATTGTTGTATGATTTTATGTTAGATATCAAATCCAAATTCTATAACACCCTCTTTGTTAATTGTTTGTGACTGTACTCATCAAACAAAGTGTCTCCCTATAGTTTACACTTGGCGCAGGAGGTAGTTATGTGAAAGATCTATGTTATTGACGACCCCATAGCCCAGTTGGTAGTGACCCTGCCTGCCGAGCATGGGGTCCCGGGTTCGATTCCCGGCCGGGGCAGATATTTATGTGACAGATAAATGTTTGTTCTCGGGTCATGGGTGTTTGTGATGTGATAATTGTGTATGTCCATGCCACCCGCAACACAGGGAAGCGGGGGCGTGAGTGTGTGAACGTTTATTTATTATTAATTTTTTTATTTATTGAGTCTTGGTTATTTTTAAAGTCCCCTTTAACTATGTCTATACCATCACATCAATGCCACATTTCACAAACACCCAATGGTTGACTGGTATAGAATACCCTGAGACATTACGTCCGTCCATTGTACTCCTTTTTGTAAAGGTTATCCAATTAAAATTAAATAAATAATGTTCCAGGCTTATCATTTGGTTTACCGACAACCAGCACGGGCTTAGGTGGTCTCACCGGCTTTGGCTTTGGAGCGACAACAACAACAACCCAAAGTACTAATCAATGGTCATTGAATTCCACAAGCACTGCGACCACCACTACAAGTATATTTGGTGAGTAAATTTCAAATCTTAGCAGTATATAATACCAATCAAACTACACATAATGAGCACCCTTAGCATTACATATTCCTAAATTCAAACATTTTGAACAGGGTTGATGTAGAGGAAGTGCTTTGAACTCCAGTTTATGTGGAGTTCTAGCCCCAGGTGAAGAGCTTATTTATAATCTAGTGTGACAATATCCAGTGATAACATAGTAAAGACCAAGTGCTTGGATAATGTATAAGCCTAAATTATTATAAAGACTTCAAAATTAACTGTTTGATGATTTCAAAGGGTCCAATTTACAGTAGAATACTCCCCCCAATCCCATGCTGACAAAACAGGGTGTGGTAAGAGGCTACAGAAGTCAGCCTGCTTGGTGGTAAGGCTTCGCGTCAGGATTATATATCAATCAGTATTATTATTAAGTCATTAACATTATTACTGGTATTATTATCTTTCCATAAAACCTGCCTGGCTAGCTACCACCCTCCTGCTTGAGTCAGCCGCCAAACGACTCGTCGTGTTCCGGCTGGGGGCTTGAGAGCCAGTTCTTTCTTTCTTTTTTACCTTCTTATAATTTCCTGGCCGACAACACATCAGTGATAACATTGGTTTTGCTGATGTCCATGGGCGATGGTGACCACTTACCATCAGGTGGCTCGCCTGCTCGTTTGTCGGCTATTAACATAAAAAAAAAGGTAAAAAGTTTTCACAAGTATTGTGAATTAAGTAAAACAAAACACAATCTATTTCTATTATATTCCAGATTGAAATAGGCATGTATCAAAATCTTAACAATTCACCATACATACCCATTACCCGGACATTTCAAATGATGCCATCTGCTAATATCCAGGGTTATAACTGTAATGTGATAAATGCCATAGATGAAGTAAAACCACCTGGATGTACTTTTATGAGCGCAAGAAGGGACTGCTATAGGACAATCGCACCATCTGGTGAGATTTTGTCAATGCAAGGCCTAGTTGTGTTATGTTATAAAAATAATGTTGGTGAAAGTCATAATTGAAATCAAAATACATCCCACTCACCTATGTATACAGTCTATACACACACAGTTCCACTATATCATGAAGTCATGATAATTACCACACATTTACTATGAATTTCAGCTCTTCATTATTCATAGTAAAGTAAAATGATTATAAAAAAATACCCTCGCAGACTTTGAAAAATCATCTCATCAGTTTTAATGTATTTAGAAGTTTCTATATTGTTCCTAAAAATGTGACAATTCAATATTCTTCAACACATGTAGTATTTTTGGAAATAAAAACAATCTTCAATTGCAGGCCCTAAATTTGACACAACAAGTGTAACAGGCACTCAGCCTACTGTATCAGGTATTGTGGTAATAATATTTATGTAATAGATTAGTTACTAACAGAATTATTGTAACATATTTGTAAGTAATCATGTAGCTCATAAAACAATATTATAGGGTCTATATATAACCCAAACTTCATAAAGCTCTGGGCAAACTATTGTATGATAATGATTCTGCTTTTCAAACGTAACAACTTGATTTGGTCGGGTATATTTTAATCATTATTAACTTAATTACTCTATGTAGGCCACCACTACATATGAAATGTTTCAGTGTAGTATCCTTTCAACGTATACAACTATAGGAACAGAATACAAGAAAAAGGTTATAGGCTGACAATAAGCAGCCTTCGTATTTGAATCTTTGACTTTGAATAGTACCACTTTCGATAGAAAGTTAAAGCAGTTGGGTAAGTGAAGAGTGGACAATAAAACATTATAGTTTTGAACGAATAATCAAATGTTATATACTACAGTATTGTTACACCTCTTAATAATTAGATTTAGAAAATTTAATTCATCCATTGAACAGTTCACTAATAATCTAGCCTCAGTCGGCTTAAGAATATGCGCCCTTACGTTTTCAAGTAATTAACTTTAAAAGAATTGTTATAATTTTTTTACATTAATTTAGCAAATTTCATAATTTTCCAATTTTTATATTTATTTAACTTTTCTAATTGTGTAAATTGGAAATATATTCATTGTTGATCCCATAATGGAAAGTGGTGCCATAACTTTTCATAATATGCTCACATAAATAACTGTATAAGGTCAGGGTTCACATATTTGTATACAGTAACATGTAGTGTCTTGTCAGAGCTATTTCCATTCATTGTATTGTGCTTTTTAATGAATATGTCTTCTAATGGATTTTTCTTTCATGGTGTGCGGTTAATGGTTCAAATAAACAAATACATTTGTATAATTACTGTTATACATGTTTAATTATCTTTTACTAAAATAATAGAATTACAGAGGTTTACAGTACTAGTGGGTTTTTATGAATTACAATATTTAAATTTTAATTATCCAATTTATTGTTAATACCAAGAAAACATTTCATGTTAAAAGCCAAAGAAATAAATTGTTACCACTTTTGTCAGTAAATGTGAACGTTGTGAGGAAACCTGCCTTCCAAACTGCATTTGATTAGTGTGGCAAACAATAGCTTTAAACCCTTTTCTTTAAAGAGAACAGTTGTCCAATCAGTGGAACCATTGGTTGTGATGATGAACTAGCAAACTACCTGACCAGCTGCCCGATTTTATGAAGAGAATCTAATGCATCACTGAACTAGACTGATCTCATGAAATCGGTTCTAACTGACTCCAAATGCTGGTTTTAATCTGTACTGAATATAAAGCGACATCTGATTCACATATATGTCCCATGGCCATCCTGAATTATGTACCTTTCAAATAATAAAAGAAGTTTTCTAGCGCATGCCGTGGTCCCGGAGATTACACGCCGCATACACACACACAAACTCACAAAATTCGCACTCTCTCTCTCTTCATAGTATGAGTATAGATTTGATTCTAAATTTGAAATTTCAACAGCGACACCAAGTCTTGGTTTGGGTGGAGTGGCGCCAACTAGCGGTGCTACCTCAACAACTACAGACGGAAAAAGTAAGTGATAAGTTTTAAAATGGATTTGAAATTGACATTCAGAATAATTTAGTACATTTATGCACATTATTATTTGTTTCTTGCAACATTTCGGGTTTTCAACATTTTCCTTGTAATCTATATTGGATAGCTTTTGAAACGACTCCAATTATAAATTGTAAAGAAAATATTTTAGTGTTGATTGTAATCGTATGACGGCAACTAACCAGATAAAAAACCTTAAGATCATGCAAGGTACCTTGCAGTATACACTGGTAATGGACAGAGCCTCTCATAATAAGGCCATGGGGTACGACCTCGTTGGAGACCTTTCTAAGGACTTCATCTTTACATATATCTGAATGACTGCTACCTAACGATAACCAGCGGACCATTGGCTTATCGGACCCTGCGGAGCACGGAAGCGCTCATGAAATATTACCACTTATCCTACTATCAGCAATCACCAACGGCGTCCGCAGTTACTTAGTTGATAATTCTGATAAGATCCACACATACTGTTTGACTATGAGCATTTGAAGATAAGTCTACAAATGTGTATTTAATAAATTCACATGTTCACAGGTGAACCACCCAAGCAAACTAAGTTACCAAATGAAATACAGACCACGTTGGATTCATTCAAGGAGTTTGTGAAGAAACAGAAGTCCATCAGCTCCGACATCATGCGGGCATCAGTTAAACCATTGTACAAGGTGAGCTATTAACTTTTTTCGTGTTAAGAGCCTGCAAAAGAGCACGCAGGTCACGTAGAACTGGTTATTATGATCTATGTACGCCTGTTATAATCAGGAACGTCTTGAACGAATGAATGAATGATTTATATATTTGTCGTTAGTTACAAGATGTCTTAAGTGACATGCATCTCCCAATTAGCCATAGTTAAGCATGCAAATTATTGGATTTAATAATATTATAAGTTGCAAATATATAACATTATATATTTTCATGTCATAATTTATATATCGTATTTAATTAATGTCATGGAAATTTCTGTATTGTTATTACATTTATGACTAGCGGTCCGCCCCGGCTTCGCACGGGTGTACTTTATCAATAGTTTCCGCAGCGTATGCGATAAAATAAATTTTTAAGCCTATTGTTTACACCTTGGTTCACGTTACTGAAGTTTTGGCAAGGATTTTTTATTTTTTCTAGTAATAAATATAGGTTATGTTACTCAGGGATAACGTAGCATTGTAATGGTGAAAGAATTTTTAATATAGATTCAGTAGTTTTTGGGATTATTCGTTCCAAACATACAAAGAAACAAAACTTTACTCTTTATAATATCAGTATAGATGATTCAATATTTAATGTACCTAAATAATAATATATCATATTTTATAAATCCTCTTAAGCTGTAATAACATTTATAAATTATGCAATCATACAGTTTTTATTAAATGTATATAACGTCTTTTTCTTCATGCGTTCAGTTCATTATAAATCTTAACATAAATATGGGGCTTATAATTATCAATTTAGTCACAAATGTTTGTATAATTGCTATTCGATTTATAAGTTGTATACAGTTGCTCGTTTGTTTCAAAATGATGGAGCCACTGTGTTAAGACCAGTCAATGAATCAGGTAAGGTGCAGACGGGTGGGTCGCTCTATTTGGGGTAGTGCTATAGAATCGGGTGCAAGGTCGGCAAGAGAGGGTCACTTCGACATTGTAAACGGTGCCGTGCGCGCGTCTAAATTGTGACAAGATTCACGATTGAATCATGTCGGCTAATTATTTCATTAATGTACCTTATAAATACGATAATCAAATTAAGATGGAAAACAATAACCCTGGTCAACATCAACACGGGGGACTGCCCTTCAGGATCTCCAATGATTCCAATTCGGAGCACCCTCGCTCCGAAACACATATGTTAGGATTTTTAAGTTGGAATACAGCCCTACACGGTGGTAATCTTATCCTGTCAGAATATATCTACTTACAAAATTCACATAGCCTTTCTTTTTCTGAAATAAGTTCATATTGAGTTTTTAGAAAAGTTGCAACCTCATAGTAATTAATGTTACTCAGAGCTAGCAAATTTGATTAGTTAAAACAGAGAAGGTCAGAGATTGCATTAAGTTTTTTATGTTTTTACTTCCACATTTAAGCCATAGTATAATGTTGTCAATCGTGATCTTTACTTCTGGTTGGTTTGTGTGAAATTATTACGGGTGTATCATCCGCGACTAAGGAGCATTTCTATTCTGTCATGTATGCTTGGTCGTTAATGTAAATAATAAATAATAGTGATCCTAAAATACTACCTTACGGGACACCTAATCTGTTATATTTAAGATGAGATTAAAAAAAATGTTGAAGCAAGAAATGCACACTTAAACTTAGTTTGAGAATTTTACAACGATAAAAGAATATTATAATAAAAAAACCATTTAAGCTTCATGTCGCTGCTCTATATAACAAATGTTTTTATTTACAAAGCACAACTTGTACTAACAAGTCAAGTACTGGGTTGATGGCTGATATTTCTGGTTAGTAGTAGAGTTCTCTAACTACTAGCTAGCCATATTAACTTTGTAGAATAAACCGTGTACGTATTTACATATTCCGGTTTTAGCGTCAGAGAGCGATTGATAAGGCTTCCTTGATGATGTCAATAGGCGACATTGACCACTCTACGGTATGTAGTCCGTCTATTCGTTTGTTGCCTTAAGAATCTGCCGCATTAGTAGTCCCAAGTCCTAGACGAATACTAAGACCTGCGTTTGGGATCTCTCGGGAGACTTACGTGTGCAATAGTTTCATAGACCATATAGTATAATGCGACCATCATTGTTGGACTTGCGTAAAAGAGCAACATACCGATGTATTATTATTCATTTTATAGGTGAGTCGTGAAGCTGAATCTATACTGAGAGAAACACTAGCGTTGCGCGGTGAGATAGGCCGCGCGAGGGCGCAGTCCAAGAGACTCCGGTCGTCCGCCGCCGCCGCGCTCGCAGCCGCAGAGACTGCAGCACGGGACCTGCCGGGTAACTTTGATTTTTGGACACATAGGGTAAGGTATACTATTATTGGCACTCCTACAATAATTGGCACCTGTTTCGTATTATCCCCTACGTCCAATTTTCTTTTAGTAAAATGGTAACATTTCCCAAAGTACTAAGCCGGCAATTTGGTACCAGCTGATGTTTTAAAAATAGCGTGATGCGAGAGTTGATCTAGCTTGATAAAAAATACAAAATTAAAAGGGGGCTGGCTCTGATTTAGTATGATGTATTCGACAGCTCATGGTTAGTTAATGTGCAAATTTGATTTTATTACAGTTAAATTATGTTACAAATTGAGTTTTTTTCACGATTTTAGTAATTTTGCATAATGGAACACCTTGTTTTTCTAGTGCCAATAATTGCAATTTTATTAGTACTGGTCACTAGTAAATGGCACCCTATGTCAATCAATATATTTTTACCAAAACAGTTTGAAAATACCGAAACACAAACTTATTTATTTTGCAATAAGGTTAATTATAATTAAATAAGCTCAATATGGCCCAGTAATGCTTTGAAGTAATTACTGACACTGCCAATAATTATAATCAGTACAGATGCCAATCATTATGCTAGTAGTTATAATCAAAAGTTTAAAGTTGTTCATATAAAATAGAATCAAATGAGAAAACACCTGAAAAGCGACCAACCACTTTAAAATAAACTTTAGTAATACCGAAACTCCGATCTAACACATCAGAAATAAAAATACTATTAAGGATCAATTTGTTGTAACTAGTATAGAATGGTGAAAGGTACAAACAAACAGATTAGAGATGAAAAATAAACTCATACTGGAAAAAGAACAGAGGACACGTAAAAGAGTACGTAAATGTCTAGAAAAGAAAGATATATTGGCAGCAAAAAGAAAGACAAAGACAAAAATGCTTCTAAGGACAAAGGTACCAAGCCTGGTTTAATCAAAAACACTAAGATTGTTTGAGATAGAAAAGATCAAACATACCAGCTCCACTAGGAGAAGATAAAAATGTTTTGAAAGAACATTCTTCTACCAAACCCAAAATAATAATACTTTCAATATGCTCATAAATACAATAAGTAACAAAAAAGGAATTCAGACATCAATATATTCAGACATAAACATACCTACTTCAGGTGAAATAATAAAACTACGACCTGAAAAGATAGTTCCTGTGCTAGGTAAGGAAAATGCAACGAAAAATAATATACTAAGAACTATGAACCCAAGGAAAATTTACAGAATGCGGAGTTAAAAAAGAACAAACAACTCTCTGCAGAAGATATAAGATGAATTTTAGATTAAACCTAGGTTGAAACCTCCCCACTTTTTCTTGTATCTGCTATTAGTAGAAGATTCCTACTTCTTTTATATTATTATATAAGGTAATTAGGCAATATACCTAGGTAATCGCCTAAACATAAAAATATAGTAATTAAAAACATCCTAAGATGCCAATTATTAAGCTGTTCCATGCCAATTAATGTAGTATATGCCAATGATTGTACTTTTCTTTAGGTACCAATGTTTGAATTCAAATGCCAATGACTATATAAAAGTGAACATTTATTTTGGAACCATAATTTTTATGATTATATTATAAAAATTACATTAAATTTTGTATTAACACTCTCCTTGATAGAAATTTAAAAATTTTAAACTAAAAAATATCAGTTTTAATAGTAGACAAATTTAAAATGACAAAAATTCTAGAGAAATTGCTCAGGGTGCCAATCTTTGTGTATCTTACCATACATATAACATATAATGCAAAACGGACATTAGATGTCAAATATAAATTGATATTGCCAAGTAGCGTGATTTAGAAATGATGATAGATGGCACTGTACCAATTTCTGAATTACGCTGATGAGATTCTTTGTAGATGACTTTAATGAATCTAGTATGTCCTTATGTCCTTCTAACTTGATCACCCCCCGCTCAACAGCGAGGGTTACGTCACCAGGGTTCGTTGACCCCCTAGAGTAACTGTCTGGATGAGTCCCGTAGTCCCCACGTGTGGGCCGCGCCCCCTCGTAGTAGGGCGCTGCCGCGTAGGAAGTCTCGTATCGTATCGTGTCTAAGTTGTACATACCCCCCGCTCAATAGCGGGACTTGTTACCGGGGAGCTTTTGACCCCCTCCCCTCGAGTAACTGCCCGAGAAATGAGGATTCCCTCGATTGTCGAATTCCCCACGTTTAAGCCAGCGCCTTCAAGGGCCGCACGCTGCGTAGGAGGAAGTCTTGGATCTTAAGTTGTGACCCCACACCAGGGGGCTGTTCTCCACCGGGTACGTAAGGGGTTACCTCAACTTCCGAACTCCCCATCCAAGGGCCACGGCTTCAATTTAGTCTCGTATCTTATCAAAGTTGACACGTTCTAGAATTTATGTAATTCAAATTTATACTAATATTTTTGAGTTATGTACAACCAACCGGTTCCGTTTATTTTGTGTTTAAAATATTTTGTTCAATAATTTCGGAGATAAATGAAGGGAAATTGTCTGTCCTATATTTATAAACTATCCGTATTAAAATAAACACACAATTAGTTTGGACACATTCCATTTTATTCTGGGGTTGCGCTGAAAAGCTATGTATACTATGACTAAAAAGTATAGTTACATTTTTATTTTATTATTGCTATTATTTATTGTCTTTTCGGATTTCAATCTTGCGACGTGGTTTAACGATTGCTATCTAACGACAACGACGCGATCGAAGTGTTCAAGAAATTTAGCTATATATTTTATCAATCAATCACCCATCCCACTACTGAACGCGCCCAAAGTTATTTAACTCGGTCGATCACGTTACTTCGTCTCAAGCCTCCGGGCTATCAGCACCTTTATGTGGTTGATTGAAATATAGTATTGAGTAGTTCCATAATTTCTTATTTCAGGGTCTGAACTTGAAGGCTCATCTCCACCCATCTACGTCAAGGATCTTATATCAGAACTCGAGGAGCAACTGATCACATTCCGCAGGCAAATGGACGAAGCTGACAAGCAAATGCAGTCCTCGCCCAAACTTCTCTCTGAGCAAGGTGATTAAACTTACTTTTCATATAACTCGTGAACAGTCACTGCTAGTGTGTTTGAAACCATCATATTTTATACTGTACAATGTTAAGTGCATGTGTTCGTAGTCAAAAGCGAGATTCTATGAATTCTCAAATAAGTTTCCTCACAATATTTTCCTACACGGAAACAATTGATAATTATAAAAATATGAATTCAGAATTCGTACTGGAGTCATCCGTGCGCGCGACCTACGTACAAACCACAAGGTTATCTCTTCTTAACTTTACCATTTAATTGTTTTTCAGAACTGACCCTTGGCATTCGTCGAATGTACGAGTCGCTGGTCGCTCTGGCTGGTCGCCTTCAAGGCGTTCATTCGCAAGTGCAAGCACAGAAGGAACAGTACCTCAATCTGAGGAAATACGTGCTCAAGGATTCTACTAACGTTTTCGATGAGCCCACGCGTAAGAGTTTTTTAATTTTATAATATACTAAGCCACTTAGAAATTTATAATGAAGCGTATAAAATCAAGTGTTTTTTTTTTTTTTACTTTTCTATTTTCAGCTAACACAACTCTAGATCAAATATTACGCGACGCTGAAGGAACCAGAAAGAAAACTAAGTCTAGTCACATTAGTGACCTTGGAATGGGGAATACTTTGTTATCAGGTAAGAATAATACAATAAAATATCAGCTATATACACTTCCTCAATCTCACTTTAGTGTATATAGCCTGGATTTATGCAATTTTCTCTATAAATTGATTGTATTTGATCACCCTGAAAGAACTTTTTATGGTAATTGCTAGTTAAAGAACACGTTATAACGATCTCGAAGCTCAGTAGATAGCGACCCTACAAGCGACTGGCCGCGAGTTCGATTTTCAGTCGAGGCAGACGTTAATGTAACAGATAATTGTTTGTTTCCAGGTGTGTGTGATGTCTAATTTGTGTGTCAACACAGAATACTAGTGTTGGGGTATGAGTGTGTAGGCATTTATAATTTATTATTATACAAGTGAATATAAGTGATCAAAACAACCTCCGGTCACCAACCATTTTTGCTGTTCAAAAAGAATTTCTGAAACTGATGGTTAACTAACTTTTCAACACTAAACTGAAACACGGAAAACGCATTTTGAAGTTTGCCATATTTTAGCTCTATAATCGTAATTGTTGGATGGAGTTCCGTTAGTGTTTTTTATTTATTTACTTGGCTTACCATCAATTGTTACATTAATTCTTAATTATTTTAATGTTATTTAGTAACAATTATTGTTAAATGTCCAATAGATTATGAGAAACATGCGGTTAATTTAAAAATAGCAAGGGTATCAACATTGTAGTTACCATTTTGATTGAATTGTTATGAATAAGAAAAAACAATATACAAAATGTTTGTTACTCAATTGAGTTTCTTTTTTTAAGCAACGGTTTATGAAATTGTTGAAGTTTAAGAGAAAAGTTGTTATTTTTCAATATAGTTTCTCTTAAACGAGCGTCAAAATGTGGAATCGAATGGTGCAAAATTTATATAACATTAAAAATGTTGAGCTTCTTATAATTACAGGAAATCTACAACACTTGGCCGGACCAACTCCATTCTCCTATTTGGGAACGGTATCCCCATATCCAGCACTTGATACTACTGGTAAGTTAAATCAATTTATTCCCACGGTAAAAGTATATTCTGTTATTGGTAGTTGGTTGGTTATTTAATGGTAACTACATCCCTGTAGCCCACATCGTAATCTCGTTAGACTAGCAAGGGGTCTTTGTTTCGATGCCCAACCGGAGCAGGCATTTACGATAGATGTTTGTTCTCATGTCTTGTTGTTAAATATGTATCGCGTACATGCTGTAAATGGCAGTTTAATATACTTCGGAATAACCAAACCACATGGTGTTGCTAAATTTTCCCTGAGCCATGCTATTGATATTCTTATACAATTCATAAGACTAAAAATATGGGATTAACAAACAAATTTTTTTGTGCTGCCACAGGTCTGCTATTTAATAATAGTAATAATAATGATAAAATTCATTGTTTTCACTCTGTCTCTCTGTTCGATGGATCTATTGTGTATTGATCTTATGAACAGTAGTTCTTTGCTTAATTTTAGAAATACGATAAATGTGATTCTTGTATGTAGAAAATCAATATAAGTTATCTACTCAAGTCAATAAATCAAGTTTCTGAACGTGGGTGATTTCACAAATATTAAAAAAAAATTGTTATATTAGGACCTAATTGGCAGCCTCAGCCTCAAACAACAGCAAACACGTCGCTCAATGTCAGTGGCTTTGGATCAACTGCACCTGCCGAGAACAACTCCTTCCAGCTACAAAAACCACCGGGGAAGCGCGGGAAACAATGATATTGGCGATAATGTGATGGTGTCTGCCATCACATGTAGGATTTATATGATTGTGTTGTTAATTGTCTATGAAAGTGCTGGACAGTGATCACTGAGATGGTAAATTACCTTTTTATAGTTGTGTAATATTTAGTTATTATATTAAAGGATGCTTCATCATGGGGTCCATCCCACTCTCTCTTGCATAAGAGCTCTGCAAAGTCAGTGAACGATGAAATGAACAAATAATATGTTGTCTGAATGACTCAATTTTCTGAGGAATAGCTCTGTTACTTTGAAAGGGATTTTAGCTTTGTTTAAGATTAGCATAATAGAAATGCTCACATACAACCCTACACAAGGTTTCCCAATGTTGTACACAAGTGTGACAGCAGTAACACCCGAAACCCAACATACATCATTTATCTGTAATATAAATTGAACCTGCAACCCCGCACTAGGCAAATTCACTTTCAACTAGGCAATTTTTAGGAATTATTTTCAATGCAATTATTTGAACATTTCTTAGAATTCCTCCTTAGTAAATAGTTTTTGATAATGTTATTAAATATATTCAATTGTAATTTATCAGGGTTAATAGGGGTGGCTTCCATCCCATTTTCCAGTTGTTGTAGACACTGCTTGATATAAACCTTTAATGTGGATATTGAATTTTATCAATTGATAATTATACATATGAAATTATAAGAACTGTGTTTGTTTATATTTAGCTAGGCAACCCTAACATAACAAGCACTGTTTAAAAATACATTATTATTAGTGTTTAATAATAAATTATTATTAAAATCACAACATTCTGATTTGCTCAATCAAACATTTGAGAATTGTGGACCTGACAATACAGTTAATCAAATCACAGGAGAAGATACAATTAAAAATGTTTAAGCTATACATAATTGTAGTAATTAAATATCATATTTATGTAATGAAACTAGTTTATTTATAATGAATTTATAATTTTGATCACAACAGCCTGAATACTTTTGAATTATTTTGAAAGATGGTGATTATGGATTTTTTATACTGAACATGTATGGTAATGGTTTCCATTTTCGTCGGCTGTCTGCATCGCGAAGATGAGATGTACATACGGCGTTTATTAATTTGAATTTTGAATTCATTTAAAATCAGATGACCAGTGTGGTTGTATTCTGGTTTTTACATAAATATAGAATGGAATAAAATAGAACCAAATTAGCATTACCTTAATACCTGATGTTCACCATTGATTCTTCAATCGATGGCAAAAAATGCTGAATAGGGGTCCCATAGGTTTACGAAGTAAAGAAATAATACATTGAAACTGACTTCATTTGTTAAGCGAAATTGTTCAATGATTAATAAAATAAAATTCATTACAAGTGCATACAATGGTTTTTATGATCATTTATTTTTTAGTACTTCGTTGTGCAAAAAAAAAAAACATGAAGGATTTAATTTGTTAGTAAAGTCATAAATTTTTTGTAACTAAGGATAAAAAAAAATTAACTACAATTAACAATATTATCTTTTATTGTTATGTAGATGTGTAATATCTTTAAAATTTTGCTCGTGAATCATTTTAAGATTTCAATGTAATTCGTAATTTAATATTTTGATCAAATTGGCTCCATTCGAATGGAGATTCTCTATAAAGGAATGTGACAATTTTTTATATCTTAGTTGATGTTCTCTTAACGCTTTTGTTGATGCTTTTTAGCATCGACAAAGTGGAGAATAACACTGACCAGTCAGTTTCGTTTGTCAGTATACCATTAATAAATCAAAACATGATAGTACTCCTAAATTTGCAGTGCACTCATTTGCATTGTTAATTTCCTATGTCTTACATGTCATCGTAGTTTTTGTTATAGGTTATTCGTTAAATAAAACAAAATACAACGAAGAGAAATTTTGGTTATAAAAAATATACTATAATCATATTTGTACAATAAACAATATTATTTTGTGGTAATTGTTTTATTTATTTAGAAAATATTTTTGACGTTGAGAGCTTTGCAACTACGCACTTTATTGGATCAAAAATTGAACTCTTAAATATGGATTAAAATTCCTGAGCGTCGGGATTAATTAGTTTGAAAAACTTATGTGATAGCCTTTTATGTTAAGTACATAAACATAATATACTAACGTAATAGATAAATACTCATCTCATCATTGCCAAACCAAAACCTAAATATGCATGTGTACTGTGTAGAAAACTACACTTGTTGAGTGACTTTTAGTGATTTAAATTCACAACCATGCACTGTCGACTATTCCATCACAGGTCGTCGACTATTCCATCACAGGTTTTTTGTTATATTTAATTCGTTAAAATAAATAATACCTTGTTAATTCTAGTAACTTCTCTTTACTTCGTTTTGTCTAAATTTAACCGTATTGGACGGGATTCTTTATATTAACTCTTTATATTTTTATTTGTAAACTGATTAAAATAAAACAAAACGTGATTAAAAGGTACTAAAAAAAAGAACAATTATAATACTTATTGGTTTTAATTAATTCTTTAATGTAAATCGAGATAACTTATTGCCTTTAGAAATGAACTCACCAACAAATTTTGTAAGTATAGATTCTTCATTAACAAGATGTCACTGATTTCGTAGAACGAAATAGTTGCCCTTAAAAATATCTACATTAAACTTTCTTTGGAATCCTACCAATCTGGTTCAACATTTGAATCCATTTTTCTTTTTGAACTGTATTTACGGGAAACCTTGAAATAGTAAAATTAGTCAATAAATATGATATCACATTCGCCGCATATTGTCATATCCTAATAATCACAGATATAAATTTCGCCATATTTTATCAATCTAAGGAGCTAATAATATTCAAAAGTCAAACATGCACCTTTTTAACAGTCTAATTTATTTTCTGCCCAATTTGTTTACAAGCTGTAACGGAAATTAAAAAGTCAAAATATGAACAAATCTAGGTAAAACAAAAAATATTTTTTATGCCTATTTAAAAATTATTCACTTATCGATAGATTTTGTGCAAGCCCTATAGGAAATAATATCATATTCACGTATACAATATATTTTTATCTTACACATAATTATGAAAAATAAATTATTATTCGTAAAATGGAATATTTACTGCATGTTATTAATCTTAATATATATAATTTTAAGATCAACTTCTATGAAAATAAGCATCATGAAAGTAGTATTGAACGATCGGTACTTACCTGTGGATTATTTCTTTGGGTTACTGTTATATGTAACTATGCAGTCTAACAGATAACACGACATCCTCGTGTTTACTGTTTTTTGTTCTATAAAATACAGTAAGATTGAAAAGAAACTAATAAAATAACAAAGAGCTATTTTTTGACACGAGACCAATGGAGAGTAAATAGTTTGAAATCAGTTCTACGGCCTCTTGCATCTCTTTCTCGCAAGCGTGTTTTTACGTATAGTTCGAAATCTCACTCCCACACTGTGTTCCTCTACAGTAATTGCAGGAAGTATAAGTTGAATTCAGATGATTCTCGACTTTTTGGAATTTATATCTGTTCTCCTCAAAGTTTCTTCCTAATTTATAATAATATTTCTATACTGAAATATAGCAACACTCATTGCTACTAAAATACTTGTAAAGAGAACTCTTTCATGTACGTATTATACCAATATATAGAAATGCTCTCTGTGGTATTATACTGTTACCTATGATATTGCTGTATTGTGTTGAATCCTTAAATATTAAATATAGAAGGTTAAATATGTCAATTTCTCTCTTTAACGGCCGACCAAAAATGTAATATAAGAATTTTGCTTTAATAAGAAAAACGTAAGAATTACAAATAAGTAAGTGGTAATGTTTTCTATGTTAAACATTTTTGGAAACTGGTTAGACTTGCGAGGTTTTTCGCTTGAAGGTGATCTTCCTCGTCTTTGTTCTCCGTTCTCTGCTTTCTATCAGTTGTTCTCAAATAGAGATGGAAGTGATTACTATTTACAAATTATAATAATTTATAGCAAGTCAAATATTAAAATGAAATAACCTATAATTTATCATCAGTAATGATTTTTGTAATAGTTACGCTAGTAGCTATGATATGATTGCTAATGCAATTACAGTTACACAATCACATCACGAAAATCTCTATCTACAATAACTATATCATCTTGATGGATGCAGTTCTCCTTCTTTGTTATTCAAATCATGACTTGTTACTGTGGCTTTATAATATAACATGGCATGGCATAATGTCATAACAAACAGTCATAAAAATTTTCACCCAATTCTCTAACTTGTAATCTGTATGTTTCTTTTTGAAACAGGTAATTGCTACTGCTTTGCACAAATATGAATGTTGCATCACACAACAATTGGTGGTTTGATATAATTAAGTGATATGGGGTTACCAAGCAAACCTTCAGTTTTAATTATTTTATCTTTTTTATTTTTTCTTCCACATTTATATGATCAAAGCCCAATTATCTTGAAACAAACTCTTCCACTAAACAACTTCTTCCTACTTTGTTTTTCCTTGAAAAGGTATTATGTATACAAAGATGAAATTTGTCTGGTAGCTAAGTCCTGTTTTCAGATTAACAATATAAATAAAAAGTACTAAACTAGGGTTTTTACAGCCCCTGTCAAGCTTGTTACTTGTTGTTGTTGTCAATAGTTCATCAAATTGGTTTGATGTGGGGAGCCATTGTACAAATACATCTATACCATAATAAAAAACAACTCTTCCTTATCTTTCTCAAATATAATCAAATTGTGCATCAGCAAATTAGGTATTGTGTCAGACCAACATTTATAACCTAAATAATATTTATACTTCGTTCAAATTGGATATGGAAACTTTGTAAACAAGGTGTTGCCTGGCAACCACAAACAAGCAGGTACACGAAACTTTTCGTTCTATTATCAGTAGATTATTATTTTTGTATGCTTTATTTTTTTTCTTCAAAAGTAACAAACCAATTGTATTTTTAAGGAGAAATGCTTTAAAAGTATTAAAACGCATAATTACATAAATATTGATCATATTTTAACCTTGATGTCCTAACCTTAAAATAGTAACTCAGTTTACAATCATTGCTTAATTTTGTTATTTAAAACTAACAAAAGCAACTGCATAGATATAGCTTAGACGCTAGTGATCTAAATACAAGAAGGCTTTCTACAGCTGACCTTTGTTAAGTAGTTGTTGCTAATGGTTGACTGCTAGCGGCAAAGTACTTCTTAAGTATTTCTATAAGACTCATTAAACCACCAACCAAGTGCTGCTATAGTTATAGATAGCAGTTGTAAAGCTTTGGTTACTAAGACTTGTCCCATCATCATGACATGTTTATGACATGAATAGGCGTGGTGAGACCAGTGTAGTGAACCAAGGTTGTAAATAGGGTTAACTTTGTATGAAATAAAACAAAAACAGTATTTTCCAGTATTTATTTATTTTTAAAATAAACTTAAACTTTTAACATCTAACAAAGTGAGTAAGACGGTCATATAAGTCATATATAAGACAATCATACAGTAATTGACATACTCATAAATAAACAAAATTTTATATTACAAAAATTGGTACATCCATATTATATAGTAACAATTATGCCTTTCTCCAGGCTGAAATCTAAGCATCTTCATAATGACTGTAACCTGTAATTGTGTAATCTGCAAATATGTTTAAGAGCAACAGCATCCTAAAAATGTTATGTAATGTCCTAATTACTGTGACATGAACTTGAAGAGTTTGACGATGTACTCATCTCTTCTGTGACTTGAATGACAAACTGATCAATAATGTTATCAGTTATGCCATCCAAGGCACTCATTTTTATTTCTTCCTTTTTAACGTGGCTTATGCGATTTTGCCAAGCTGCAGGTGTTATATTAAATCTATTGATTCTTTTAAGATAATTTTTAGTTCTCTCATTTTAAATGTTGTATTTTTACTTGCAACATAGCCTTTGACCTGCCCCCATATCATCTCAATGGGATTTAATTCACAGTGATATGGAGGCAACTGTAAAACTTCAATGTTTTTTTCATTAGCATATGTGTCAATTCCATATGCCATGTAGTTTGCTTTTATCGGATGAATTAAATCAATTAGCTCCCTCTTTATCATAGAGTCCTGGAATGAGACGCCTTTTTCAATTAGCCACTTTTTTTATGTCATCTTTTTCCCACTGTATATTTGGTACTTGTTCCAGTCGACGTGAGTGGTAGGGAGTATTATCCATTACTATGACAGAGTGTGGCTCTACTTTGTCCAAAATTTTTTTAAACCACCCCTCATAAACCTCAGCGTTCATCTCCTTATGGTAGTCACCATCTCCTTTTTTGCTTTCAAAGATTAAATATCCATTTTCTACAAATCCATCTTCATTTCCTAAAATAGAAGAAAAAAACATTCTATGATGAAAATAGCATGAATTAACAGTCTTTAATATATACCAAATTTTTAAAATTAATGTAAATAAATGAACCAGCTTATGTACTCTTTTTAATATTTTAGGAAGTAATCCTTATACATAAAATTATTGTAAATATATTTAAAAAACTGAAATACATACCAATATGCACTATTATTAAGCGCTTTCCTTTCCCAGAAGGTCCTCTCAATCCTGTTGACAATCCATCTTGATGTGCTTCACGGCTTGAAGTAACAGTCAAATCTTGCCACACCTTACTTTTTGTATGACCTAAAAATTATGAATCATGAATTGTACCAACCCAACAAACCAATAAAGGCTTATGTTCACTTATGTGAGATGTAACAAATAATACATAAATTTGTATATGTTCATGCAAATTCACATGTTGTATATCTATTCAGTTCAGAGATTTATTTAATCTGTAATGAGAATTGTAAGATGC
>PDGT01000012.1:180798-191861 GCA_003671415.1 Megathymus violae | reverse complement strand
ACAGTATAATAATTCACAAAAAACAATACCAGAGCAAAATGAAACAGATACAGAAGAGCCAGTGACAACTACTAGAAGTGGGAGACAAATCAAAGTCCCAGTCCATCTTAATGACTACCATCTTAATTTTCAGGCATATTGTTTTTTCAGCAAAGATGACCCAGTTACATATGAAGAAGCTATAGAAAAGGGTTGGTCATCATCAATTAATATGGAATTAGAAGCATTGAAAAGATTGAATACGTGGAGAGAAACTAAATTGCCAAATGGCAAACAAGCAATTGAAGCAAAGTGGATATTTAAAACTAAAGAAAATAGAATAAAAAAGGCAAGATTAGTTGCAAAAGGATTTCAGATGAAAAATAATGATGAATTTGGAAACAATAACTATACACCAGTAGCAAGAACATCTACAGTGAGATTTACCCTAGCACAAGCAGTACAAAATTCATGGCCAATAAGACAATTAGATGTACCAACTGCATACTTAAATGGAATATTAGAATCAGAGGTATACTTAAGACCACCGGAAGGAGTAAAAGTTACAGATGGAAATGCTTTAAAGCTGAATAGAGGATTATACGGACTGAGAGAAAGTGGAAAATGTTGGAACAAGAGATTAAATAATTATCTAGAAGAAAAAGGGTTTGAAAGATTGAGAAATGATTTTTGTTTATATAAAAATAGCATGAAAAATATTTGGCTAGTAATCTATGTAGATGATATATTAATTACCGGTGACAAAAATAATTCTTCAGAAATTATAAGAGATTTGAAACAGGAGTTTAAGGCAAAAGATATGGGTGAAGTTGAATCGTTCTTAGGAATGGAAATAACAAGGACAATCGACACACTAAAAATCACACAGACTAGACAGATAGATAAAATGCTTAAAAAATTTGGAATGGAACATTGCAATGCTACAGAAACATCTATGACCAAAGGCTATCAAGTAAATAAAGATGATGAAATCATACAGGACATACTTTTTAGGCAATTGATTGGAGGACTTATGTTCATATCTACAACTTCCCGACCTGATATATCTTATGCAACATCTTTCCTATCGCAATATTTAGAAAAACCCACTAAAGACTTATGGAAACAAGGAAAACGAATACTACGTTATTTAAAAGGTACCAGGACGCATGGACTAATATATTATAAAAATAATGATGTTGGTATTGAAACATATTCAGATACAGACTGGGCTGGAAATAAAGATGACAGGAAGAGTGTAAGTGGATCAGTAACAATGTACAATGGAAACATTATATCATGGCTATCAAGAAAACAAAATTGTGTTTCGCTATCGACTGCTGAGGCTGAATACATAGCTGCTACAGTGAGTGTGTGTGAATTAATCAATGTGAAAGGACTGTTTATGCACTTTAATAGTGTACAAAACAGTGATGTGCAAAGTGTTTTATATATGGACAATATAGGCGCTATAGAACTATCTAAATCGTATGAAAACAGCAAACGTGCAAAACACATTGACATTAAACTACATTTTATAAAAGATCTGTATAACAAGGGAGAATTCGAGATAAAATATGTATCATCAAAAGATAATTATGCAGATTTATTTACTAAAAGTTTAACTAAGGAACATTTCATTTGTTTGCGTTCAACACCAAGTATAAACTAAATGGTACTTGTCAAATTGAGTTGAATTGTAATGTAATACATAAACATTTTAATAGAAAATAACATTGTTGTATAACTTCATTTAAATTTAAAATTGAGTCATTCCATATGTGTATTACTAATAATAATTTTTGTAATTTAAAATACGATGTCACGATTTTCACTAATTTATTGCTTAAAATTATGAAGTATCGAGGGAGAATGTTAGAATAATAAAATATGGTCATTACTCTATGCACCTAATTTAGTCTATGTAGTTGCTCTACGAATAACCTACTCTGTACTATGTAAGAATGTAGAAAGAACTAGATGTCGGTTTTGTGATAAAAGTTTTGTTGAATTATATTAGAAGAGAAACAAGTGTTTTAATTGAGATGCGTGGGGGCCTAACAGCCTAAATATCAAACTATTGTGTAATAGGTAAATTCTCACAAAAACAACCATAAGGTGTATTGTAGGTACGCCTAACATCAATAAAATATTCTAATTAAACACTTACGAAAATACAAGTCTCAAGCTCTCGAGTAACATAACTTAGAACATAATCTTAAATTAAAAAACCCCGAAAGTTTGATTTACACTAAACATAGCTAAGAACACTCGGTTAAGTCACCTTTTATTAAAAAAACAATCAAAATCGGTTTATCATTTGGAGCTACGATGTCACAGACAGCCATACAGATACACAGCCACATCAAACTTATACACCCCTCTTTTTTCGGGGGTTAAAAAACTCTAAAATAATACAAATAAAATAATATATTCATATGAATATGATACTTTTTTATGTAAATAGGTACTAGGTAACTACTTTAATCACAGCAAATAATGGCAAGTTATCTTATTTATTATAGTGACTTACAAAACAGTCTTAATAAGAATACAAAAATAAAGATAGTTTTTCAGATTTCAGGAAACGATAGGTAGATTATATCCACAGATCAATAAAAAGGTAAATAACTCACCGCCTTGAATTTGAAATTCGTATAGCCGAAAAATACCAAGCCGGTCTACGCAATTCGTCTATTCACATGCAATTACGCACACCAAGCCGGTTCCTGCCAGTTGCCTCTCACCTACCTGGTTTAAACTTGGCTTGGTGTGCGTAATTGCATGAGAATAGACGAATTGCGTAGACCGGCTTGGTATTTTTCAGCTACGCTCAAATTCAAGGCGGTAAGTTATCTACCTCAGTCACAATGCTCAACATATATAATGTAATTTTTCTTAAAAATATATCTTGTCTGCATCTTCAGCCAAATAGTACTCGCCTGCTTGTTTAAGATGAATTTTTATTTTTTTAACAATTGAAATGCTGGTAATGATGTCAATGTCCTTTTTTTTAGGAAATATGAATTTAATGTAATTATTTATTTGTATAGATTTTAAGAACCGCACTGTGTAAAATATATTATTGTCTTTCCTTTCTACCTTATCAATAAATCCTATATAGTACTTCCAATTATTTCTTTGGTAATATCTTACTAATATAGTGTCATTTAATTCAAAAGGTTCTACACTTTCTATTATTTCAGATATAGCTACCTCATTATCTTTAGATAATTCTTTTGAACTGCATGGGAAGGGGTTAACATTTATGTTTACATTTTCTTTTTTACTTTGCGAAAACAATTCAAAATAATTAGAGATCGGTTTGAGGCCCATATTTTGTTAGGTCAAAATATGCTACGTTTTCTTCTGTATTTCGTACTTCAAATAAAACTGTCACTTTTGTGTGTCCTTTTCCCATTTCTTTTAAGGACTCTTCGTCATCATTTGTCTACGAACAGTCATCGGCACTATCATCGTCATACTGTATGTCATAAGAGTCAGTATCTTCAGATGTAGAGACTAATCTCTTCTTCAATTTATTAGTTTTTTTCATATTTACTTTTGTGTTTTGTTTTTTCTTCATTTCAATATTTTGTGAGTTGTTTTCGTTATCATTTATTTGTATTGTTTTAATTTTCAAATTAAAATCATATGTTTTAAGAGAAAAACAATCGCAGTTGCCTCTTGCGCAAAAACAACTCAATTGCCTGTACTTTATAATAAGGTATTTTTCTGCGGCGACAATTTGATGGATCTTCATTGTATTGGGTACTGGTTGTATGTTTTCTGGAACTTGAATGTTCTGAATACTATCTTCAGAAACATAAAACACTTTTACAGTCGTCTCCGTCATAGACAACGTTTCAAATGCGGAAATTGCATCAATTATATTTTCTCCGTAGGCAACTTTTCTATCTAAAGTCCTTTTAATGGCTCCCCCTACCCCATCCGCTGCACCCTTGCCATGCGAAGCCTCGAAAAATGACCAGGTCGCTTGGACAAAACCTGCTTCCTTCGTTTTTGTAGCAAAAAGACAAAAAATTTTCTTCTGCCTGTATCGTGTTGTCGGGCCGTCAGAATAATAATGCACGCAATTGATATCGGGGAGTTTTTCTTTGACGAATTCATTAATAGATTTTAAGTGGCCCTATATAGCCTGAGGGTTGTGCTTTAATGACGGAGAAATACTGCAAAAGGACATAGGTTTTTGGTCTTTAATGTATAAAACTCCCGTATGCAATGATATTTGTTGCCTTGAGCCTGCAAAATGCATAGACTGCACATCTTCGGCCATCTTACACCCGTAATTTTCGGAAAAATCGCAATGTATAACAACTTCTTTATCCTGTATATTTTCTATAGCCTGTTTATATTGTTTATATTGGTGGTAAATATTATAAAAATGAACTTTAAATTTTGCGAGTTCTTCTTGGAACATAATAGTAAGTGCTTTAATGGTACCTGTTTTTTCCTCCTGACCAGTTTTCTTTGTAGTTTTACGTATACCAGATTTTTCGTAATCATATAATGTAGTTTTCCATTCAGTCCAAATTACCTGGTGTGATAGTATGTCTTCTGTAATAATATAGCTAATTTTTTTACCAGCACACACTGTACACTCTGAATACATGCATTCTTTTGACTTTATATTGCATACTATTTCAGCAAGCAAATCATTTGGATCAGTAGATAATATTAGACCAGCTTTTTTTTAGAGTATGTGCTTTGAAATATAAGTTAGCATGTTTAGTGCAAGCACATGTGTTTCGATTAGATACATGCGGGGGAACCACATAAAATGGACGGCACCGTTTAAAAGTAGCAAAAGATAAAGACCCACCTTCATTTTTATATACTTTATACAAATTAGATAAAGTATTTAACAAAAGTCTTTTTTGTTTTTTATTTTTATTTCGAGTGATGCATTCTTTTTTTCCGGCTGTCATGCGACTGATATCATCCCGTTCAAAGAATTTTGCTATTTCTTTGGATGTTCTTTCTTTCCTCTGCTTTACAGAATGATAATGACGTACCACCCCCTTTTAAACCCAATCATTTTCCAATTTTATTCTGCATTTTGTGTTTTTTGACCGACTCACTTTCAACAAGTTTCTTCAATACATGCTTTTCAGTAGTTTTACTGGTTTTGTAAGTTTCTTTTAAAGACTCTTTTACGACACTTGTTTCTAATAATTTCTTCCTTACCTGAAACCATAGAATATAAAAAATTTTGGTAAATATTTAACGTTCATAAATTATTAATCTTTCATTCCTAAAACATCTATCATAATATATTTAAGAGTTCTTTCTAACAATAAATTGTGTCAAAGAATGATATCGTAATCAAAATAAGGCACGTAATTAAACAATAGGGAATTACTTTTTCTTTTGATTCTTCTGAGATATTAGGAAATTCTTCTTGAATGAATTTAGTTATGGGTGTAATGGTAGTTTTTGGAATTGACTGATTTAAAAGTAAATTCAATCTATTGGTTAGGTTATTAATGCAGCTTTTGTATCTTAATACAGTTTTCTGAACATTGGCAATTTTGACAAATAGGCATTTATTTTTTTCCTTTAAGATTTCTTTTTCATATAGTAATCGACTACGGTATTTACGGCGTTGTTTATCTAAAATGGTTGCTGCTTGAAGCTTGCTTGGTTCATTTTCTTTTTTGCTGCGCTTAGCATCTCGCCATTGTTTTCTTTTCGCTGTTTTTTCTTCTTTGCTCATATCTGATATTTTTCTTTTTTTAGACTTAGTTCTCTCAGCATTTTTCTTTTTCAATTCTTCGAATTTTTCAGGATTCGTCATTTTTAATTTTTCTCTATATCTTCGACACTTTTCCGCTGCAGACAAAGGCATCTAGAAAGTTCAATTAGTAATAAAATACATAATATTACGTTAAACGAATGAATGAATAAATGAGTGAGGGAGAGGGAGACACGCACACACAACGTTCAGTTATAATCTTAAATTAAGATCAAAAATCCCCTAACGATTTTATTTACGATTAAGTCACCTTTCATATAAAAAAAAACTAGATCAAAATAGGTTCATCCGTTTGGGAGCTACGATGTCACAGACACATACAGATCCACAGAAACATAGATACATAGACACGTCACACTTAAAACACCCTTCTTTTTTCATTGGTGGTAAAAATTAAAATGACAACAAACCAAAAATGAATCTACTTTGCAACAATCCGCGACAGAAAGTAGATTCATTTTTGGTTTGTTATAATGGAGTTCCGCAAAGTAACGCCTGAGACAATTAATTATAGTAAAATGACATGTTCGCCGGGACAGCTATTAAATATTCAAAATATAACAATATACACCTACCTTTATAATTTCCGTTGTGACACGTCACACAATTCGTGTCACACTGTCGCACACCGGATGGTTATTTCAACACGACCTAACTTTAAATAAATTAAAACCAAAATAAATATTGATGTAGCCTTTGAAAACTGTTATATTTAAACAAAGAAATTATTGTTTTACATGATTTAAAACTAAAAATCAAGACAGCTAGTCAATTAATGACAAAACAAAAGAACAAATCTTACTTTTTCTTAACGACGAGCAGTCTGATCCAACACGTTCCGCCAACTGACACGACACAAAGATGGCGGAATCATTCAGAAATGTACTGTACATGATGAGCCTGTGTTGCCACTTCAAATAAATGTATTCTTTATAGTAGAATATTAACGAATCCGGGAAATATCGCGTAACACAACTGAAGTGTTACAATGGAACAAAATTTAAGACACGTCTAAATTTGTTAATACAAGCAATACGTAGTGATAAATTGTAGCTAATTTCGTAGGTAAGATCCAATAGTACAAGATATATACGAAGATAAAAAATAATAATGATAAAAATAACATTTATAAAATGATTTATACGGAGTGGACGTATGCAGACTTCAACAAATTGTATGGAGGAAAAAATTAGACCTTTCTTTAATTTAATGTATAAAAGTTAATAATAAGAATATATATATGAAAAAATTACATATTGGAAAAATAACGTACTTTTTTGTGTCTTAATTGATTAAGTAGATTTTTTTTATTTTTTTATTTTTTGTAGCCTTAACTCTTCGGACAACAATTTTTTACAGAGTGTGTCAAAAATATGAGCCTTACCCGTATGTAAAAATTAAGGTTGAAAAATAAAACTGTTTTTATTAAGAAAGAGGAACACAGCCAAGATCATCATCACCAGAGTCGTCGGAGCTTGTGTCATCATCTCGAACTTCAATTATTATTTCGTGTTCAATAAAATTCTCGAAGTGGACGTCGCGCATCCAGTCAGATAATATTGCTTCTTTGACGTAGTAGATTCGCTCAGTTTTTAGCGGTCACTTGACCACAAGCTTCTTCCAACAAACGGAGCATTTTGTTTGCGGTGAAAGGAGGAGATGTATTGGTACGTGCTGCGTTTCTTGTGAATGAAATAAGTGATTGTTAAAATAATACTATTAATGAAATTGGTGTTAAAGAATTTATCAAGAAAAAAGATTTTTTTACTGACCTTTGATTTGTGCCCATATCAGCTCTATAGCATTATATTGAAAATTATAGGGTGGCAGTGACCGCGTTGCTTTGCTTCGTCAAGTAAATATAATGGCTCCCTCGGCTTGTGTGTAGCCACTAGGCCAAGCAGTTCGCACTTGAGCATTCTTATGTCGGCATTTACGCCCTTGTTTATGAAAGAAAGAAGAAAGAAAGACATTTATTTCGCCGTAAAATATAAAATACTGGAACAATGCGGTATTTATAGAAAAGACAGTATAACCATAAAATAAATTACAATGTTGCGGTACCAATAAATGAAGGCGAAAAGGGGTCGCACTCAGCGGAGTCGTTGTTTTACAGTACGCCCGACGGTGACGGGCAGAACACACGGCTGGTGCAACGTGCACTCTGTTTATAATAATGTAAATTATAAAATAAAGAATTTAACGAGTGGTAGCAACATGATAAAAATAAAATAGAAAGTTTATAGCTAAAAGAAGTTAGTGTACAAATATAAAATTAACCTTATACTATGTGAAATATTATTTTCACATGTACCTGTATTGCACGGTCCGTGCCAGCGATTACATAATAGTGTAATTACATAATAATACACAATAATGAGCCACTATTATATCAGCTTTTTTGTTTGCCGTCGTCGGAGCCTTGTCAAGCATTACCTATGCATTATCCATTATTATTATACGAGGGGAGGTCCAAAAGTTCGTGGAATGAAAGGGTTTTAAATAAAATAAAACTATAAATCTATTGTTCCTTTTCAATATGTTCTCCCTTAAGCTGAATACATTTATTACATCTATGAATTAACTTTTATAAACCATCATAAAAATATTTTTTACCATTTACCTCAAAATGAGCCAAAATTGCCTCCTTCACCTCATTGTCGTCGGAAAATTTCTTTCCCCTGAGGTCTTTTTTTAAATTGGGGAACAAATAAAAATCACTTGGGGCTAGATCTGGAATGTAGGGTGGACAAGTGATTCGAAGCCATGCTTGTGCAGAGCGGCCATTGCAGCTTTGATCTTGTGAACCGGCGCGTTGTCTTGCAAGAGCAACACACCTTTGGTAAATTTTCCTCGACGTTTTTCCCTGACGTCCTCTTTTAATTTTTTTAATATCGTTGCGTAGTATTCCCCAGTTATGTTCCTTCCCTTTTGTTTGTAATCAATGAGTAATATTCCCTCACAATCCCAAAAAACATTAGCGATCAACCTTCCAGCCGACTCCGACACTTTGAACTTCTTTGGCGGCGGTGTCCCCTTTTTATGCCATTGCATGAACTCTTGTTTCGACTCAGGCTCAAAGTGATGAACCCAGGTTTCATCTCCAGTAACAATCCGCTCCAAAATCTGTTTTGATGCATCGACGCGCCGCTGTTTTTGAAGCGGCGTGAGCATTCTCGGTACCCATTTTGCACTGACTTGTCATACCCAAGTGGTCGTGTAGGATGCGCAAAATGGTGGTATCTGATACTCCAACTAATGCAGATAACTGTTTTTTTTTTCAAACGGGTGTCCTCCAATACAATTTTTTCCACTTTATCGACGATGTCTGATGTGGTGGCCTTAACTGGCCGTCCTGAGCGGGGGTCGTCTTCAATCGAATCCCGACTATGTTTAAAAAGTCCATGCCACTTGTAAACCATTAATTTACTAGGGCAGTGTTACCCATAAACGGTTTTCAATTCATTCAAAATGGTCTGAGCGTTTTTTCCTTGCTTGGTAAGGAACTTTATCACAGCACGATGTTCAATTTCCTCCATACTTTCAGTTTTCTTCCGGATTGACTTGTTTAGCAGGCGACTGTTCGTAAATGAATGACGCAATAGGGCTGAAACTTAGCATACTAATGATTAGTCACTAATTAATATGACGCTAAGCGAGCCCACCTATCCCCACTCCATCCCCTCCATTCCACGAACTTTTGGACCTCCCCTCGTATGAGGACCATCCAGGTTGTCCATCATTTTATAAAACCATTCCGAAAAAGTTGAAGTTCATCTCTTCGTGATACTCATTCGTTTTTTTGGATTTAAATGCCAGTAAACAGTTTGACACAAAACTCAAGTCAAATCAACTCGTTTGAGGGCAATGTCATTCCTTTCCATAAGAATCTTGTGGTTGTTGGATTTTTGGTAATGAAATCCAATTCTACTTAAATAACTTAATTTTTCGTAATACTGCTCGTGACGGCACGCAACAACCAAAATCCAGCAAAACTATATCGCGACCGATCCAAGAAAGAAGTCCTAGCCAGCGTTGGCTAGACCCTCATTTTTCTTAATAAAAATACGCGGGTACTAAAACGGTCTCAGTTGAAGTACCTGTTGGTTTAGAATCGCAATTACACTGTCCCGAACACTACGGTTCACTGGTAACCCACTAATTGAGCCAAGTCCAAGCGTCACCCTTCAGACATGTGCCTATATTGTTGATGCTTAGATCAAAGTTCGAAATATAAGATTGGTTAGATCTCACCGTAATGTTGATTGATCGAATAGCCTCGATAATGTGATCGGCGGAGACAGCGTCGCGATCAGGTGTAGCACTGGTGGAAGGACCCGGAGAGGATGAGAAGCTACAGACTTTCGACACATTGCCTGTGACCTTCTACACCATGCTGTAGTCGCAGCTGGCTCCTGCAGACGCAGCGGCGGCGTTGGGAATGCACCAGCACTCAGCTTTCGTCGTCGTGGCTGCGAGGTATTATGGCGTCGTTGCTTCAATGATGTCAACTTTTATCCAGCTCAGCATCGAATAACAAACATCTTGCTTTTTCTACTATACTTCTATTGAAGCGCTCCGATAAGCCATTCTGTTCTGGTGTGTATGAATTACTTTTCTGGTGAATTATTCCAGCTTTACTCAGATAACTATCAAAATCTTTATTAACAAATTCCTTTCCATTGTCACTTCGAAGTATCTTAATTTTTTTATTTAGCTGGTTTTCTACAGCTGCTTTATAGCTTTGAAAAGCATCAAAAGATTCACTTTTGTTCTTTAAAAAATATATGTAGGTCCTTCGGCTGTAGTCATCAATGAATAAAATATTTGGAACCACTAATTGAAACATTGTTGAATGGACCACACACATCAGAGTGAACTATCTGCAGAAGTTCATTACTTCTACTGCCATCCTATGGAAAAGGTAAACGACTTTGTTTTCCTTCACAGTATACTATACATGACGACTTTGATATATTTACCTTTCTGTCAAGTGTCAGACCTTCCACGACATCCTTCATTCTAAAGGGTGTCTCAGCGCCGATTTTAAATTTTGAATATTCATATATAAAAAACATGTACTATATATATTTTAATTGTAGTAAATTATAGTGTATAAGTGCGAATTTCATTTACGGGATATTACGCCGTCAAGATGTTTTCCATCACGGCGAATGCACTCTTCAAAGCGGACTAATGAGTTTGCAGAACACGCCGCAGGACGTCAGCTGATATGGCCCTCACTTCTGTCGTTATTTTAGTCTTCAGCTGATCCAAATTCGTAAGAGGGGTATCAAAAACTCTTGCT
>PDGT01000012.1:167401-180443 GCA_003671415.1 Megathymus violae | reverse complement strand
GATATTAAAGTCCTCAATAAGCTGATTCTTTTAGTGAACCCTGATATCATCATCCTGCTGCCCTTATCCCAATTTTATTTGGGGTCGGCGCAGCATGTATTTTTCTTCCATACTTCTATATCAGACGTCATTTCACTAATAACTTCCATTTTTACGTCGCATCCGCCCGTTCTGGTGCGACAACCTTTGTCCATTTCCCACAGGAGCCGGGTGCTGCCCCTGCACGTCGCCTGTGGGGTACGCCCTAACCCACGACACTTATCATCAATTTATCTACTCATACTGCTAGGGTTTTGGCTTAGATTTTACGGTCGGCCTCCTGCCTGACACCAACCTTTCTTGGGAATGCTGTTGTGGTGGTTTACTCGCCACCGCGCGGGTTGCCCAAAGTGCTGGTGACATACACTAGGCTAGTTCCCTTTCTCTAAAAGGGTCACCCGTGCGGAGCTTCAGCCCACCACAAGTCTACCAGCAACGGCCACGTACTTGGCCGCCGTCTCTGTCTCCTGAGCCTTGGCGAATGGTGCCCACCTAGATGGCGTTAACTGGAGACCCGGTTTTCGAGGCGATGGCCTCCCGGATTTCATCCGCCGTCGCGGAATCGTCCAGTCCGGAGATGCGCAGTTCGGCGCACTTCACGGGCCCGGCGACCCGGACACCACTCTCTTCTGGAAATAGGCCCAGTAACCTCTCGGCCATCGCATCGGCCGTCCTCGCACCGTCAGCCCCAGGGAACTCGAGAATTCGAGTCCCCCCCCTGTACGTGCTTGTCGGGTCTGCGGCTACGCCCCCGAGATCGGTGACGTCGATATCCCGCCGGGCTCGTTTCAGGACGGCCTCATACGTCAGGCCCTTTTTCTTGCCCTCCGGCAGCACGGTGATTACCATCGCAGCTGACTTGGGCACCTGGAGCTTGCGCGGCTTCCTCATCTTGGGCGGCGGCTTAAGCTGCCCTCTTGGAGGCGCCGCCTCGCGTTCCGCAGCAGCGCTGCGACCCTTTCACCGGGACTTTCGGCCTACTACCACCTGCCAACCCTCTTTGGTGGACGCGGTAACAGCGTGGTCGGAACCTCGAAGAGGAGGAACAGGAGTTTTTGACGCAGCAGACCGCGGGGGCGGAGCGGCGCGAATCAAAGGCGGGAACTCCTTTCAGAGGTGACCCCTCGAGGCTTGTCCCGCCTCTGCACTCCCGTTCTTCTTTTTCTTACTATCAGCCGCTAGCGGCGGCCGCAATCTCGGCTCCGGCGGCAGCCTCGCTGCTAGAGCCTCGATCCGCGGACCATATATCGCGCCAATGCGGTCAATGATCACGCGGACCGTTTCGTCGGGTATGCCGGCACCCGATTGGTCAGCGAACCCTGAAGAGGCTGTGGAGGGCTTTAACGGTGGCCACTGCGGTGGCGGCATCGCTGTCGTCTCCGCTGACGCTGCGGCAGCTGGACCAGTTCTAGGCGCTGTTTTGCCGTCGACCCGTTTCCGCAGACCGTTAATTGTATCCACAGCCTTCTCTAATTTTACGGAGAGGTTTTGGACTTCTGCGCGAAGCTCCGCGTTCTCACGCCTCAGGTCCTCTACCGCTGGTGATAGTGGTTGTGGCTGCATGACTCGCTGCGCTAGTTCCTTACAGGCCATTTGTACCGACAGCGCAGCGGTCCTCAAACTGTGAACGAACGTTCCCTTCATATTCTTGGATTTGTCAGGTACCTTCTCAACCGCTGACAAATTCAAGTTGATGTAGGCACCTAGTTCGTCCACCGACTTCACCTGTACCACTTTTGTGAGGTCCTCGGGCCTAGGCAGCATACCTTTGGCCCGCCTCTTTGCTGGAGCACATGTTGGGTCCCACGCACCGTCGTCGTCTTCCTCTGACGAAGACTGTTTCACCACTTGTCGTTTGTGCTGGGAAGCGGATGTGCCGGCGACCGGTGATGGCGGCTTCTCTTGCCGCCGCTTGCGCCCTTCCGTGGTTGTGGAAACGTTCTTCCCCGCCGACATGACGGACGAGTCGGGACTCCTTCGCCATTCCTTCTTAAGGCAGGAGACGTCGCTGCCCTAGCCACAAAGCGTCCCGTTTTGGGATCGCGCAGCGACAGGCCTTCACTATGGCGAATTTCGCCTTCGTCTTCTTTGTTTTGTGTTTTTTTTTGGAATTCTTCATAATGGTTCCCACGAGTATGTGGGAAAGGACGGTCCGCCTAGGCAGAGATCCCTGTACCTGGGTAACACCCACCACCTCCCATGGCCCTACCAACCTCTCGGTTATACGGGCCGAATCTTGGGAGATGCACACGGAGTTATGCCGCGTGCAACTCTTGACTCCCTACAAATTGTTTCTCTCATCCTTGTCCCTATTGTCCCGACTCTCCCCCGAAGGGGCTGGACATACATATACGCCTCGAGCGTAGGTGTTATCTAAGTCGCCAGTTTGAATGTTGTTCCTTTTTTTATGCCAGTGTTTTGCGAACCGTTTTAGTTTACCAAAGTTAGCCCCCGTACTAACGAGGTCGCAAAAGTACACCGGACCCTCCTCCACTCGGCCTATCCCATTCAACATGTCCTGCCGCTCACATTCATACAATGGGCACTCCCAGATCACATGATAGCTATCCTCCTCGGCTGCACCACACTCACAACGACTGTCATCCTTCAGCCTCATCCTTGTCAGTCTGCCCTTGAAGCATCCATGTCCTGTGAGGAGCTGTGACGTCACGTAGTCCGGTTCAACCCAACGAGCTGCCATCCTTGCTCTTACGCACGGAAAGAAACGGTATAGCTCCCGGCCGTTCATACTCGAGTCCCACCGCTCCTGCCACCGGGCAACGACACGCGCAGTCACTTCTCCCTTAACACTAATACTATCCTTCGGTCCAGGAGGAGAGATCCTCGTGACCTGATCGTAAATTGCTCCAGCACGAGCCACCTCCAAGTCCGCCGGCAGTACCCCCGCCAGCACCGGCAATGCCACAGTGCTAGCGGAGCGATACGCCTTGGTCAGGAGTATGAGTGCGGGTCTTTGTGTGCGGATGAGAGCGCTGCGTACAGCAAACTGATCCACCCTATGGTACCAGCAAGCCGCGGCATAAGTGACCACTGGAACATATGTACCTTTGTACAAGGTTTTAAGCGCCCTGTACTTTATCCCAAACGAAGACCCTGAGACTCTAGAAACCTTCCCAAAACATTTTGCTGCTCCTTCCCCCATGTCAGTGGCGTGCGGAACAAAGGACTGCTTCTCATCAATCGTTACTCCCAGAAGTTTTGCATATGTTACACTTCTTATGGGTTTTTGGTCCAGTTTTACAGTAGAGGGTCGCTGCAGTTTTCCTTTGATGGTCATCATCACCGTCTTGGATGGTGAGAAGCCCAGCCTATTTCGTACTCCCCACTGTACCGCCATCGACAGCGTTTTCTCTGTGACTGACTCAATTTCTCTACGGCTATTGCCTTCGACGATTATAGTCACGTAGTCCGCGTACGCCACCATGTTTACCCCCCCAGAAAGAGGAAGTCGCAGCAGGTCGTCCATCAATAGGTTCCAGAGCGAGGGGCCTAATACAGAACCCTGTGGGCATCCCATAGTGGCAACCTTCCATTCTACCTAGGTTCCAGTAAATAATCCTATTCGGCGATTGGAGAAGTAGCTAGCTAACAAGCTATATATGTTTGGTGGGCTTCACTTCTTCACCTTGAGCATTATCATTGGCCACCAGGCATTATCGAAGGCGCCAGAGATGTCCAGGAAGAGTAGCTGCACATACTTCTTGCCAGCACCATTGATGATACTTAATACCTCCTGGATGACAGTCACCGTCGACTTACCCTTGGTAAACTCATGCTGTCGCAGAGAAATATCGGAAGATATGCCAGGAGCACACTTTAAAAGTACTCTCTCTAATATTTTTCCCATCGTTGGTAGCAATGTGATGGGTCTATAGGCTTTAGGATCCGTGACCGGCCTACCATTTCCCTTGGGCAGGACCAATAGGCGCCCCACCTTCCACACTGAGGGGAAGATCCCCTCTTCCACACACAGTGCCATCATCCTCGTTATTTCTAACGATGCGGCTTGCCATACATGCTTCATCATTCGCGCCGATTTCCCATCTAGTCCGGGTGCTGTTTTGGGCAGCGAGAGGACGATATTCTCCAGCTCCCCAACTGACGGAGGAGGCGCCGGAGCACCAGATGGCGAACACGCCGCCAGGAGACGCACACGCTGGTGGTACTCCGTGTCCGCCGAGACGTTATCATCCGGGCACAGCGAGCGCACCAGCGCCCTAGCCGCCCGCGGCGCATCCTCGGCATATCCCTCCAAATACTCAACAGCCGTAAGGATGTTCCCTGGGGGTCGCATTCGGCCACAGGCCATTGCATACGCTTGTCCCTAGGGTTTTTCATTGCCTGACTCCGCAATTTCCCGGTAATGGGACTCCTCCGCCTCCTCCATCGCCCTTCTATACTTGTGCCTGATTTTACAATAGATATCATGGGCTACCACCTCCAGGAGACCCCCTTTCTTCTTAGTCTTCTGCCATTCCCGTCTAGCCCTACCACATTGTTTGCGCAGGGTGTCCAATTTAGGCGACCACCATTCGTATCCACGCTCGCCGCGCGGAATCAGCGGGCGCAAAGACCGGATAGCCACCCCGTGGAGTATCTGCGCAAATACTTCGCATATCTTGTCAGCTGTTCCTGTCCATTTCATATTACCTACACGTTCGTGAAGGACCGAGCGAAACAGACTCCAGTCCACCCCACGCTCCCGAAAACGCACAGGCTCAATTATTTTAATTGGTTTGAGTTGTGATATGCCAGTACAATAAGTTATTAGTCTGTGGTCACTGCAGCTGGCTCCGTCGTGCACCTTCCAATTATTTATGTGCAGTCCTCTTTTACTGAGCGTGATGTCGATATTAGACTCCCCATTTGGGCCGCTGAATGTTGACGGCTCGTCCGGCTTGTTGTGGAGTACAAGGTCCCGCGCTTGAATCCACGCCTCCATTGCCTCGCGTCGCATAGTGGCCTCATTGCCTCTTCCCGAGCAGTGCTGGGGTTTGCTGTGCCACATAGGGGAATGGGCATTGCAGTCCACCCCTATCACAACCGCTCCCAGCCCTAGGCGGTCCAGTACGGCTTCTAAGTTGGCGATGTGCGCATCAATCCTATCACCGTACTGGAAGTATGCGGATATAATATAAAGTGGCCCCTCCTGTGTTTGGGTGCACGACACCGCACAGTGTGTGGAGCTCAAGTGGTCCAAGTTTATCATCGGGGTATCCCTCGAGGCCACGTAAATACCGGCCCTTGCACCCTGTGACCTCTGCAGCAACTGGCACTCTACTATGGAAGGCTGCTCCTGCAGGAGAATCACATCAAGATCGTAATCAGCTGCCGAGTTCTTTGTAGGCCATCCGCGATCCCCCTAAGTTTATTTGCCCCAATTTTAGGCGGGGGCTGCCCTTACCGCCAGCGCGTCTGCTCGATGAGCAGACGTTCGGCATGCTGTCGGGCAGGGCAGTCCTTGGATGCTGTGTAATGCGATTCACTGCCTGGTTTTCCAAATTTTTTGCAAGTTGCACAGCATTGTGTTCCTTTAGTGCAGGCTAACGCTCTGTGGCCTGTCACACCGCATTTGCCGCAAGTGTCTTCGGCTGCACTACAAAACTTTTCAGGATGACCATATTGCTGGCACTTGTGACAGCAGGTCACGCCAATGTGGTCATTGACCTCAATGGCCTTCCACCCTATGTATACTCGCGCCTTTTCCAGGAGTTCACTGCGGAGTTCTGGGCTATATTCAGCGACAATTGTAACGCACCGTCCTCCTCGCCTGCTTCGCTTGAATGCAGGTTTTAGATCTGCCATCAATTCCTCCAATGTCTATTTTTCGGAACCGCTAAAGTTTTGCGCATGAAGAGAAGGAAGCACTTCTTCGAGGGTCGGATTCCCCTCGATGTCTTTGAAGGCAACCAAAGCTGTACCTGGGTAAGCCTATATACTGTGGAGGTCGGCCGGTATCCACAGGGTTTAAAGTGTTCTCTCACGGGTTTGATGGAATTTTCTTCCCGCGCTCAGCCAACTAAGGCAAGAGTCCCCCGTTCCACTCTAACCACGACGTACTCCTTATCGCCACCACGGAGATCGTTGAAGTGGCTAAACGCGACGCGGAATCGGACCGAACTACACTTATTAAATCCGGATTTACGTCGGAACTAAACAAGTGGCCTATACCACTATAACAATGGTAGGGCAACAACAGCGACAGATGCAGCGATCGCAAACCTTTTCATGGTGCGGGGCGCGTAGCGGCTGCGTGGCGGCTCCGAACTCGTAGCGGGTGCGTAGAGATCGGTGCGGACGTGTCGATGAGGCGGCTGCCGGATCGATACTGACCGATTGTCTTTTTTTTGCATCCAGACAATTGGAAAAGGGCTACCCTCCGGAAATCCACGGGAGGGGGTTGGTGAATGATCATAGCATACCAGCGCAGCCGGCTGCGCTGGTTTATGTGGGACTCTCGAAAAAACCTAGGGGCCTACCCACTAAACATCACCCGTGGTTGGCTTTGGCCTTTTGACCTCTAAGCCTTCATCTGAGGAGACCCCTCCTTATGAAAGAAGGGCGTTAGCGGTACCCTCTAGAGGGTATCCACATTAGGGTGGAGCCATCATGTATGAAAAAAAAAAATTTAAGATTTTAAATTGTAATAGGTGGGAATTGATGCATTATATTATAGTAAAAATAAATGTGATTTTTCAATTAATTTGGTCAACATCGTCTGCCTCCGCACTGACCTCAAAAAATCTAAATTAAACTCAAAAATAGTAGTACACATTTTATAAAATATTGAGCTTAGTTTAATGGTATATGGGTGACGAATAACATACAGACTATAATTAAGACATTTACTAAAGAACTGAATTCAAAAACAGTGTGACATATTAAAAATAATTATAAAAAAATATTTATTAATTTGCTTTAAAATCTCTTTTTGTTTCAAATTTAGGCATTATGTTCCGAGATTCCAGTTTGGCTTTTATCGCACCTAATCGTGCCTTTTCCGTGCATTGAGACGTGGCTGCTTCTGTAGTCACTTTTACAGCTCGTTCTACAGCTTGACTATGGCACGGAAGCCTTAAGAACATCAATTGATTCGCATCCCCAGTTTCGGCGACGTGCCGAATTTCTTTATCAGAATTTTTTTTCAAAATAGGGGGTTCCGTTATTTTCTCCTGCCAATTTATTAAATCAATGTATGTCAAAGCATTAAAATTTATACGGGGCAACTCAGTCTAGTTGTTGAAGTTTGTTGCGTACTATGTGCTTTTAATACGCGCCTGGCTGCTAGTTCTCGAATATGTTTCTTGTCGTCAGTTAACATTGCAAGAAGCGTGTTCTCCGGATGCGCAAAGTAGCTATTTCGTTGAATAACAGGATCGATTATCTTTTAAGATCTTCTGACAGGTATCTGGAGGCTGAAATTATATAGAAAAGATGTCGCGTTCCATCCTTGCAGGAGGGTTTATTTTTAATTAGGAACCAAGATGGTGCGTAAACTTTAACAACAAATGTTGCCAGTATTATCAGTTTCTCTGATGGTGTTTCGGTCGCTACATACAAACGCAATATTCTATTGGCACGTGTGACCCAACGGGCATGTGAAAGTTTGCCGGGAGATTTATTTGATAGATCTTCTGGAAAAATACCTGTAATTACCGCTGTGACAATGTTATGTAAGTAGTGCTGATCTGTACTCAAATCTGTGGCCATTTCTGTAAGCATCTGCCCTTCGATAAGTTGAAATTTTTTAAAACGCAGTTGTTCACAGGTCTCTAGTGCTTTTCCCAAGGGTCCAGAAGGTTGCTGTTTACGCCCTCGGCCCACCTCTCGACTAATTTGTTGATGCCGTTCCACCAAAAATCGCCCGGTCCGGTATCGAAGAAGTTGTTGAGCTAGTTTTTGAGGTCATCTTCGCCGTGGTAAAAGTGAACGACATTCCATGGCACAGCAAACAGTATCTTCCGTCGTATCGAGGCTCCGTGAAATGTATTTTTCGCCGAGGAATAAAGTACTCTGAGAGAATTATGAAAGAAAATGAAAAGTATTTGGACTGGTTTTTTAACACTGTAATTCCATGGGCTATGCTATTGGAAGGACCCAAACTAGCTATAGGTGATACTTAATATATCTTATCCAGCCATTTAAATCCTGATGTGGTTGAATTGTGTGAGGCTCACCAAATACGTTTCGTATGTTTGCCTCCTAGATCTACACATTTAACGCAGCCTCTAGATGTAGCTTTCTTAGGACTTCTAAAGAAAGGATAGAGGAAAATTCCACTTTGATAAAAAATGGAAAATCCTAAACAGGCATCGTTAAACAAAACCCATTTTCCACTGCTACTGAAGCAATTGATAAATGCTGCCAACATAAAAAAGCATAACACACTGAGCAGTTTTAAAGCTACTGGCATACACCCGTTTAATCCGTATAAAGTGTATAAAAAATTGCCCGAATATGAACATGATATCAAATATGACGTTGATAAAATACTAGTTGATTATCTTAAAGAAAACAAACATCCTAATTCCATAAAACGAAGGAAAAACACCAAGTTAAATGCCCCACATCTCGTCATTTTGTAGATAAATAAAAATCCTGCCACGAAACTTAAGACCACTATAAAAACGAAAACAAATATGAAATGAACACTTAAAAAATCTAACTGACCAAACAACTAAGCACATGAATGAAGGCAATTAAGAAATCATGGATAGATTGGAACGTGACGAAGATAGAAACGAACATAACAAAAATGAAAAGAAAGATGGAGTTTCAGAAAGTCTGGAAACAAATATGGAAGTTACAGATTACTTACAAGAGTAATAAAAATAGTTCAAAAAGACCAAAAAGTGACAGTTTTATCGGACATAAGAAATACAGCAGAAAATCTTCCATATTTCGATTTGCGCAAATACGGGAATTCAATTTATAGATCATAATTTTGTGCATTTTGGTTATTAAGTATAAATTAGTTTTAGTTTTAGAAAGGTTTTTTTTGTTTTAATAAATATTTTTGATTATAATATACACATATGTAGGTGCCTATTCTATAAGTATTTATTTGGTAATAATAATAATAAGTATTCTTTATTGTACACCACTAATTACACGTTACAAATTACACATTTAAAAGTATATATAGCGGCGGGAAAAAAAGGCGGTCTTATCGCTCAGGTAGCGATCTCTTCCAGACAACCTTTCGGTAGGAGACATTAGTTCGTAAGAGGAAGTGGGTGAGGGTGTACAGAATCAAATAAATATATGATAATAATAACAAGAGTTTAGTTAGATAATATATTAGATAGAATGAAACAACACATTATAAGTACTTATATGACATAAAATATATAGTTTGATACGTAGTGATAAATGTAGCAGTAGGAAAATTGGCAAAGAAGAGTTAAATTGAGAAAGGGACACATATTTAATGTCAGGGTAGAAAAGTGAAGGTAAGAAATTTAGTCAATAAAATCAGAACTAAGATAGTGCGCTTTTACTTGTTTTTTGAATGAATCTAAAGTCTTAGCCTGTCGAACTTTAAGTGGTAATTTGTTCCACAGTCGTATTGCGGATACCGTAAAAGATTTTTTATAGTAACTTGATGTATGAGCGGGAGTACTGAGCACCAATTTATCTGCAGAGCGTAAGAACCGATCGTGCGATGATCCGAGGTATTCGAATCGCTCTTTAAGATAAGTCGGTGCACATGGATCAAACAAAACACGATAGAGAGTGAAGACAATATGAGAATTCCGGCGAAGGCGGACTGGGAGCCACTCGAGCTTTGTACGATATTCAGAAATATGGTCATATTTGCGGAGTCCAAATATGAATCTTATACATACGTTTTGGAGACGCTCAAGCTTATTAAGTTGCTCCTCAGTGATATCTAGATAGCAAATATCAGCGTAGTCAAATATAGGTAGAAGCAGAGCTTGGACGAGCATAACTTTAGTGGCGACAGGTAGAAAGTTTCGCAATCGTCTTAGAGCTCCTAACGCTGAAAACACTTTTCGGCTTACTTCACAGATTTGCGGCGACCATGTGAAATGACTCTCTAGCGTAATACCTAGGTTTTTCACATTTTTACTAAAAGGAATTTGCACGTTATCAAATGATATCGTTGGAAGTTGTGTCCAGTCAATCCTAGGTATTAATTTGGTACTTCCAAATATTATTGCCTGTGTTTTGTGAGGATTAACCTTAAGACCAAAAGAATTGCTCTAATTTTTTATGCATGCCAAATCCGAGTTAACCGTTTTTATGGCGTTAGAAAGGTCTGCTAGTGAAGATTGAGTGTAAATTTGGAGATCGTCTGCATAGAGATGGTAGAGAGAAGATAATTGAGAGGTAATAGAATTAATGAAAATAGCAAATAGAAGAGGGGATAACACGCCACCTCGTGGGACACCAGCTGTAACCAGAGTCCAGTCAGAGTAATTATCTTGAATTCTAATGCACTGACGGCGCCCACACAAGTAACTACGAAACCAGTCGTTTGCGGTCGGAGATATGTTAAGGGAGCGTAGAATGCCGAGTAAAATATCAGAGTCCACAGTATTAAACGCATTACTAAAGTCTAATAAAGTTAACACGGTGAGCCGCTGATTATTCATACCAGAGCGGATGTCGTCAGTAATTTTAAGCAGAGCAGTAACTGTACAATGGCCGGAACGGAAACCAGATTGAAAAGGATTTAGAAGATTGTAATGGGTCGAAAAGGAAGAAAGTTGGCGGTAAATGAGACGTTCCAAAATTTTTGAGAGGAATGGGAGTATAGAAATAGGGCGATAGTCAGTGAATTTTAAAGGGTTAGACTTTTTGGGCACAGGAACTACATAGGCGTCTTTCCACGCAGTAGGAAAGGAACATGTAGAAATAGAAAAGTTAAGGATATGTGTGAGGACTGGTGTTATGATATCTATAATTGGGATGACCATTTTACGGCTAATACTGTCACCACCAACTGCATCTGACTGGATAGAGAGAATGCTCTGCTTAACATCACGATCCAAAAAAAGACTAAATTGGTAATTGTAAACCTGTTTCCAGCAAAGTTTTAATATATAAAATAGTTTTTGTTACTGTGATTACAATACGTATTAAAGTTCCTATTACTTGGTTCCTTTGTAATTAACAAAAACAATGACTTCATGTTTTATTTTTATTTTTATTTTTTTGACAACCTTGATAACATCCACTAGTTTCTACAATACGTTCTATAATACGTAACAAAATATTGTACTGTCTTGTTATGACCTAGCGATAATTTAAGGTAACGAAATATACCTAATTTCATCGACAAAAAAACCCATATGTCATCATCTACCTCCCTTCCTGTCGGAATGGACGCCATTTTTTTTTAACTCTTCTAGATACCTCTGCCAATTGGTACCGATTTCTCTAGACACAAAGGTTCTACAGACGTGAAAAAATATTATTTATAAGTTAAAAATAGCATCTATTAAATAGAACTAACATCACGGAAAGTTATAACTTAAAAATGTCTTAAAAAATTCCAATGCTAATTTAACAAAAAAAAAAACAATGTTTTTATTCTTCTAACATACTTCAAAAAATAGCACATTGATACTATGTCCATTTTTTCTACCGTCCCAATAATTAAGCACATTACCTACAAATTGACATCAACATTATTAATGTTTACAAGAACAGTTTATATAAGAACACGATTATACATAAGTGTTTGCTACTCCTTCTAACCAAAACTTATTTCTTTTTTGGGCATAAAAAGCCGGGGGTCTTAAAAAACATGAAGCAGTAAATTTGTCAGTAAATAATTATTCACCCTATGAAGCCTTGCTCGTATAGCAGCTTTTGTGACTTGATTTCGGCTTGTAGGAAGGTTTTGTGCTACATGTTTGGATATAATCGGATGTATCTTTATAAAATTCTCAAAACAGTATCTGCCAGGTACACCATTTTTAAAAGGATTTGGACAATTTAAGTTTAAGTTAAGGACCAGTTTAGCCACTGACTCTGACAATTGTTCTTTTGTGATTGAAAATCCAAGGTAGTGAATCCAGTCAACAAGCATTTTTTCTTCATTTATGTATATTAAGTACGGGCTGAATGCTGCAAGTCTCATTCTTGCATGTCCCACCTCGTATACCACGTAATATTTTTTGGAATGTTGAATTTTTTTGAGCTTCCTTATTTACTCATACCTTCGTTAATGGCTTCAGTTGCTACAATTGGTTGAAATGTGCTGTAAACCTTTTTTTTTGGGAAATGCATTTATGCATTCGGTCGCGGGGAGGCGGCGGGTATGTGGGACTCGCTGGCACGCCAGAACGTACCAAAATACCCACTAAAATCCAGCGGGGCCCTCATCGTCTTAATGGGGCGCCACGGGATCGCTCGGGCATACAACCGTGAGCGCTCTATTGCCCTAGTTGCGAGTGGGAGGCGTGGTGGAAGGGCTTGCGTATTCTAATGATCCCTGAGGCTATTGCAGAGTCACTCATACCGGAAGTTGAAGGGTGAAGGATCAGACTAAGAGCAGCCCATGAAGGTGTATGTTTCTCCGGGTGTCCCTCTGTTAAGCAGAGGGCACACCGGCCAGAAAAGTGTTGGATGTTTCGGTCCTGAAAGGGTCCGTCGGGGGTCTCTTTCGCCAGAGATCCCTACGATCCGTTAACCACTCTAGCCACTTCAACGGTCTCCGTGGTGGCGATAAGGAGTACGTCGTGGTTAGAGTGGAACGGGGGGCTTTTGCCTTAATTGGCTGGAGCACGGGAAGGAAACATGAAACCCGTGAGAGAACACGTTAAACTTGTGGATACCGGCCGACCTCCACCAGTATACATATAGGCTTACCCAGCTACAGGGGTCTCTGCCTGGGCGGACCGTCCTTTCCCCCATACTCGTGGGAATCATTATGAAGCATTCTAAGAAAAACCTAACCTTTTTTTTTGTTCTGGCGGGAAAAATGTACCTAACCGCACACCTCGTCGTC
>PDGT01000012.1:141668-156033 GCA_003671415.1 Megathymus violae | reverse complement strand
GGGGTCCAAAGTTGTTAAAGTTGAGTACCAAAAAGTGCGTTTACATGAATAAATAGCAGTGTTAGGGTTGGGGTTGTTTTCGAAACTAATTTTGGGGTCCACTAGTGACGCTTTATAGGGCCCCTTAGAAATTTTGGTCGAGGGTGGTTGTTGGTAAATGAATATCAATGTAAACGCAATCCAAGCATAAACTCTATGTAGTCTGACCGAACTACTACTGTCTATGTAGTCTGTTGCCAACCTGACGTATAAATGTCAGAATAATTTTCTTCTTCTCTCCGCTAAACTGTTCACTGTGATAGTCGACTTGAATAATTAAATCGTCTCGAATCGCCATAAGTAGTTTTTATTTTCGCCTTAACCCATCAGGTTATGGGCCCAGCGCGCCGAACAATAACAATGTTTTCATAATTCAACTATTATTTTTCGGCAATTTCACTTAACCTTCAAAAGCACGCCGGTGATAATGGAGTTCGTTCAACACCCATCTCAGCAGAATCAAATTTAAAAGCTGAAAGGCGTGACAAACTATGGCACGTGGAAATTTCTTATGAAAATGATTATCATACAGGAAGACTTATGGGATTCTGTTTAGTAATATAAAGACGAGAAAAAATCACAAAAGGCGCTTGCAAAAATCTGCTTGTCAGTGCAGCCACAAGTATTCCCGCACATACGTAATGCTAAAACCGCAAACGAAGCATGTCAGAATCTCGCCAAGGTGTACGAGGATAAAGGTTTGTGCAGACGACTCGGCCTTTTGAGACTTCTTTTTAATACCAAATTAGACGAAAGTAAGGATATGAATGACTATATAAATAAAATTAATAGTCTAGCTCAACAACTAGCTGATATAGATGCGCCTGTCGATGACGAGTTCGTCGCGATTATTATGTTGAGCGGGTTGCCGTCCCATTACGACCCTCTCATAATGGCTCTCGAGAACTCCGCCGTAAAATTATCGACTGACATGGTGAGTAGCAAACTTGCTCAAGAAACACTCCGGAGGGATAGCAAAGACCAAGAAGGTACGGCTTTGATAGCGAAGAAAGGTCCCAAGTGCTTCAGATGCAAGAAATTAGGCCATTTCTTTAAGAATTGTCCGAAAGGGAGCAAGAGAGCACCAAAGGAGCCCACAAAGGCTCTACTAACAGCGTTGTCTGCGAGCATAAAGAGCGATGTCTGGTATGTGGATAGTGGAGCCACAATTCACATGTGCAACAGTAACAACGACATGTTCAACCTTAAGACTGGAAAGCCCATTTTTGTTAGTGTGGCTAATGGCCAACAACTTCAGACTGCGGGTTGCGGAGATGTAAAAGTGCAATTGAAAGACTGTTTAAGGACAATTAGTAATGTGTATTACGTTCCTGATCTTTCAGCTAATTTACTATCTGTTAGCGCTCTAGTCAATAAAGGTTATAAAGTTATATTTGTCAACATGAAATGTTATGTGAAGGATGGAAAAAAAATTTTGGCAACTGCTACCCTAAAAAATGGTATTTATCAACTAGACACTATAGGTAAGTCTCTATCTTCAGAGAAGAGCAACATGTCTGTGGGACTTGGGGCAGAGACTACACCAGTGTTGGAGTGTCAGACAGCCATGACTGTGTCAAGCAACAGTCGTGAGCTCTGGCACAAGTGACTTGGTCACCTCGACTCAAGAAGTATGTCATTACTGAAAGCAGGTATGGTTAATAATGTCAATTATAATACTAGTGACATTTTTCAACCGTGTGAGGCTTGTATACAAGGGAAGCAGGCAAGGTTACCCTTTCCGAAAAGATCATATAGTCGTGCAAAAGAAGTATTAGAGCTGATACACACTAACTTGTGTGGGCCTATGCCATTAACTTCTTTCAGTGGTTCCAAATATTTCCTTACCTTCATAGATGATTATAGCAGAAAAACTTTTGTGTATTTTTTGCGGACCAAGGATGAATTTTTCTTATTTCAAATTTTTTAAAGTGATGGTCGAAAATCAAACAAATAAAAGAATAAAAATTATTAGAAGTGATAATGGGGGGGAATATGTAAATTCAGCTTTGGAAGGATTTTTAAAAAATCAGGGTATTAAACATCATACTACAATACCATATTGTCCTCAACAGAATGGAGTTGCTGAATGTGCAAACAGAACCATTGTGGAGAAGGCCGGTGTATGCTGCGAGATGCCCAACTTAGTAATAAGTTTTGGGCAGAAGCTGTTAACACAGCCGTTTATTTAAAGAATCGCTCCCCGACAAAAGCTGTAAGTGGACTGGTTCCAGAAGAAAAATTGAGTAACCAGAAGGTGAGCTTAAAACACTTACGCGTTTTTGGTTGCGTAGCCTATGCTGTTAGACAGAATCAAAACAAATTAGATTTAAAACTAAACAGTATATATTTGTTGGCTATAGCGAAGAGACCAAAGGTTATAGATTGTTGGATCCTTGTAACTCGTACAAATGCATAAAAGCTAGGGATGTTGTATTCATGGAAACTAGCTTTTATCAGCAAAGGTCACATGATGATAGCGAAAACTCTGTGTTTAGTAATCTGTATTACTCAACCACTCCAGGGGCTCTGCCTGAGAACCAGGTTGTCGAATCTTCGGCAATGGATCACCAGTCACCATCCTTGGAACTGTCTGAGTTATCCACTGTGATGAGTCCAGAGATTTCTGATGACCAACTAATGGGGAGCACAAGTACAATCACAGTGAATAGCTTTGACAGCGAGGAGAGTTTTACAACAAATACTGCTTCGGACTCAACTTACATTCCAAGTGAATTGACACTGGAAAATATGACTTCAGACGACTCTGAGGCTTATGGGTCATCATCAGAGACTGTTATGTTGGCGAGTATGCTGCGAAATTGAGAAGATGATCCTCAGACAGTTGATGGAGCTTGGAACTGCCCAGAGGCTGCGCAGTGGAAGCGTGCAATGTCAGATGAGTACAACTCCTTCATTGAGAACAAATGTTTCACATTAGTAGACAGGCCAAAAGGGCAGAAGGCCATTAAATGTAAATGGGTATACAAAACAAAGCATGGTTTAAATGGGGAACTATTAAATTATAAAGCACGTCTTGTAGCAAAGGGATATACACAAAAATATGGTATAGACTATGTAGAAACATTTTCTCCGATGGTGAGGCATTCCACCATTCAAACACTATTTGCTATATCTGTTGAAAAGGATTTAGATATAGAACATTTAGATGTCAACACAGCATTTTTAAATGGTGAACTCGAAGAAAATGTTTTCATAGAACAGCCACAGGGTTTTATCCAACCGGGGAAGGAGCATATGGTTTGTAAATTAAATAAAGCGATCTATGATTTGAAACAAGCTTCTAAAATGTGGTATGATAAGATAGATCATGTTTTATTGAAGAAAATGAGTTTTGATAAAACTTCTTCTGAGCCATGTGTCTATTTTAGAAGGACTCCTAATGAAGTTATCATTATTGCATTATACGTAGATGATATTTTGTTATTTTCAAATAAAAATTCATCATTGAAAAATAAGATTAAACAACAATTGATGAAAGAATTTAAAATGAGGGACTTGGGCCCTGTTCATCATATTCTAGGAATGAGAGTCTGTAGAAAGGATGATAGCATAACCTTAGATCAATCTGCATATATTACAAGAGTACTGAATAGATTTCAAATGTTGGATTGTAAACCTGCAATAACACCAATGGAGAAAGGAATTAAACTATCTTCAACCCATGTAAAAGAAGGCAATGATAATTATAGGAACTTAGTCGGTAGTCTTATGTATATTGCAGTATGTAGTAGGACTGACATCTCACATTCTGTAAGCATTCTTAGTCAGTTTAATGAATCTAACTCAGAACTACATTGGAAAGTAGCCAAACGTGTGCTACGTTACCTCAAGGTGACGTTAGATTATCATTTAGTTTTTAAGAAAGGAGGTCTAAATGGAACTGCTTATGTAGATGCTGATTGGGCAGCTAATGAAATTGACCGTAAATCCTACACAGGTTATGTATTTCAACTTGGGTGTTCAGTCATTTCGTGGGAAAGTCGTAAACAAAGGACTGTTGCTCTCTCCAGCACAGAAGCTGAGTACATGGCCCTGTCAGATGCCTGTAAAGAGGCATTGTTTATTCGAAATTTCTTAAATCAATTGTATAATGGTAATCAGTCTGCACAAAAACTGACTTCAAACAGTATGTACCACAGTAGAACAAAGCACATAGATATAAGACATCATTTTGTAAGAGATTGTATTGTAAATAAAATGGTAAATATAAAATATTTATGTACAGATTTAATGTTGGCTGATGTCTTAACAAAGCCTTTAACTAAAGAAAAACATAATCAATTTGTAAAGGGTTTATGTTTGTCTAGTACATAATGGTTTGATCTATAATGTATGTAATACATAAGAAGATTTTTTTTTCAAACATTGTATGAACATTAGTCTTGTATTAATAATAAATTATCTGTAAACGGTTGGTTGTTCAGATGTTTTTAATATTATATACATTATAGTAATGTAGTGTGTATACAATATAGGATTGGTTAAAGGGCCAGTGTTGGTAAATGAATATCAATGTAAACGCAATCCAAGCATAAACTCTATGTAGTCTGTCCGAACTACTACTGTCTATGTAGTCTGTTGCCAACCTGACGTATAAATATCAGAATAATTTTCTTCTTCTCTCCACTAAACTGTTCACTGTGATAGTCGACTTGAATAATTAAATCGTCTCGAATCGCCATAAGTAGTTTTTATTTTCACCTTAACCCATCAGTGGTCCAGGAAGCCAAACACGTGTGTTGGTAAAAATGCGTCGCACCTATATCTCAAGAAGGAGTAGGTGGAAAAATCCCTCATTTGGTACACGAGTGGGGGTAACTAAGGGCTACAAGGGGGTGTAGTGGGTTGCCGGTGTTGAGTGGCGATGCCGGCCCCGCTAATTAACTCCGAATAGTCTAGTGGGGGATTTCAATGAAACGATTTTCTGTTTGTTGTTCACCAAGTACTGGAGTAGTCTGGTTGCTTTATTAATACCTTCTCTCATATTTATACTCCCGGTTACAATAGCTTCGGCCAATAGAATTAATTATTATTTATGACACCAATAAAAAGGGTTAATATTACACCAATCAAATTAGAGCGCACGAAAGGTACAGAATGACAATTCCGTCTAGCGTCCATCTACTTGCGTGGTCATCTCGTCGAGCCGCGCCGCTGCTGGCTTGACGTATAAATATTGCTCGGAAGGCGGCGCGCGAGCAGTCATCGGGCAGCGACACGGCGTAGAATATCTCTCAAAATCGGCCAGTGAAGAGGCGACTGTGGTATAGAAGATGGATGCTCGATGGTCAGCGAGTTGAAAAAATGCGGCGAGAACTATTATGCAGCTGATTCCTTGTTTCTAAGATGACGTCAAGTTAATCTCGTATCGATATAATCTTCGGTATTTATTTACATTATCTTCATAACATGTAGCTGCTTGTTATAATGATAGCCGGGGGTAGATTTGTTATTAATGTTTTAAGAGGTATGTTACACAGCTGCTACGGGGGTATATTAAAATATATAGGTCACAAAACTACATTCGGAGTTAAAGATCAGAAATTTTTTAATTCTGAATAACTGCTACAGATGTTGACCTATTTAAAAATAAATTACACCAAGGGTCTCGGAGGATCAGAATATATTGGAAACAAACACAAAATCAATTTTCGCTCCACGCGTTCTGGAAGCACGTGTCCACGTGGTTTCCGGTTTTTCCAAAATAGGGGATTGTATCATAAGCTTTTCATTAATTCTTTGCCTAGGAAAGACGAAAAATGGCGGTATGTAGTGACCGTTAGCACTCATACAGAACAAAACTGATATTTTTGCCTCTCTCAGCAGAAGTGAGCTTTCCTACTTGACGGATAGCTTTCGGAACGAGTATTTTTGTTGTTTGTGCACGCAACTGACACCAGTTTCATCACAGTTATAAATTCTTGAGGGTGTGAATTTATACTGCGTAATCAGCTTTTCAACATTGTCGTAGAATAGATCCACTTGTGGTTTGTTAAATCCAAGGGCAAGCATCATGCTTCTCGGTTCCGGTGCTCTCAGCGAAATCTCAGAATTCCTTTTCATGAAGTCGTAGCAAAATGCTTACCAACACTGCCTTTCTCTTTATTAAATCGATGAAGAATCTTCATGACTTCATCTAAGTCGTAGGCTAACTTCAGAAACTCATTTTTCATCAACGGCATACATTTGTTAGATAAGTCTTTAACGTAGTCCACCAAGACTTGTTTAGACTCTACTGAGAAGGTGCTAGTGAACCTACCCAACTTTGGTTCCATCGTTACTTGTTCTCTTCGTTTTAGCGCCTTTATTTTGTCATGTACAGTGCTTTTAGAAATATTATTTCGCATTGCAGCTTGGCTTACACTCAATTCTTTTGACATAACCTTATCAATAGCAGTTTGTAAACTCTGTGGCTCCCACGATCCTTTCTTTTACTTCTCTTCGTTCTTCTATACTCTAAAACAAAATTAAATAATTAGAATAAATAACTTAAATTCTCACAAGCAATATCAATATGTTTACTGTCCGGTGCTAAGAGATGACTTAGTGTCCGGTGCTAAGGTACAGAAAATTTGTAGGTACCACATCTACCAAAATTGTTTAAAAAATCTAATAATATTCTACCAGTTTACGAATAACAATCAAGTACTACTTTTATTTTTGAATACCACTAAATGTAAATGCATAAGTATGCCAGAATCACTTACATTGATTTTTAGGCGACGCCGCACTATGGGACCGATCGGTGTGTATCGTCTCAAAAATCTGTAACTTTTGTTCTGTTTGAAATAAATGAATGATTCTTTTTTTCATATCATATTTAATATATAAGCTATAAAATAATAACACTAAAATGACAAAAATATTTTATTGGAAAAAAAAATGATGAAAAAACAAGATAAGCATATTTGCGAATTTTGATTCGTATTATTTTTGAAATATATAATTATTATTAAAATTTATAACGGAAACCGACAACTTCCTCATATATAACGGCTATTATATATATAAAAGGCCCTTCGCTTCTCCAAATAGTTCTTTTGAGATAGTTTCAGATGGCTGCTTTAGGCTGGATATAAAAGGATCAGAAGGGTAGGGAGTTGTTGTGATATTTCTAAAAATAAAAGCTATTCTTTATAAAATATAGTTTTTAATGTCATTTATTAGTAATTGAATCATTTTCAGTACTAGTATTGTACAACAATGGAAGTAAGAACCCTTAAAACTAAACATCACTATCATTATCATCGCCTTCTACCTCAAAATCGACAGGCCCGGTAGAGCCGTCGATATCGTCTTCTATATTTGTATTGTGTTTGTAGAAATCTTTTGGGTCGTTTGGTATAAGATGCAGAATATTTTTTATATCTGACAGCTTAGATTCAGATATGGGTTTGCCTATAGGCCAAAGTAAGTCCATATATCACTTTTGATTATCACGGTCCGGCTTCTGATATTTTTCTTTATATTAACTTCCTTCAACACATCGTCCAGATTGTTTCCTTCTTTTTTAAGCACTATTTCTTTGGTATCCAGTCAACTTATTTTAGATCCATCTACTGCCTTCTTTCTGTTTGTGATTTTTTTCTCTAAATTGTGTGACGACAAAAAGTCTTCTTTGGTAAGCCTGTGTACAATCATTGGTTTAATTGGCGCAATAATATGCTTGATCCTATTCAATGTATTCGCTTAGACACTATAACATATGGGTTGAAGAGTTATAGCTACCTAGCTACCCGGTGCTTGATTGAGTTAGCTGATAAGTATGAGCATGAATTTCCGCTTGCATCCTATATTTTAAAGCACTGCACATATGTTGATGATGTTCACTATAGTACCTCTGATTTGTGCACCTTATTAAAAGCAAAACGTCAATTTCTTGAGCTACTTGAGCTTGGTGGTATGAAAACTCACAAATGGTCATCTAATAACTCTCAGGTATTAAAAGATATTCCTATAGAAAAAAGACAATTTGATAATCTGAATTTTGAGCAGGATTGTAATTATAAAATCAAAACACTAGGTCTTGAGTTTGATATAAAAAATGATTCATTTATTATTTCAAGCCCAAATAATTACGAGAACGAAAATATTACCAAAAGTAGCATTTTAAGCTGTATTTCTCGTTTTTATGATCCTCTAGGGTTTGCTAGTCCTATTATAGTGAAAGCAAAAGCTATAATGCAACGCTTATGGGAAGAAAAGGTCGATTGGAACGCCTCTCCTTCAGAGGAATTATCTCATGACTGGTTACGATTTTCAAAGAATTTAGCTAGCATGCAACCTATTCATTTAAATAGAAATATACCGCTGTCTTCAACAACACAAACTGTTCAACTCATAGGATTCGCGGATGCCTCATCTGCTACGGGATATGGCTGCTGTATCTACATACGTGTGGTGAAAAAAACAGGTAATGTGAAAATATTCTTACTCTGTTCGTAATCGCGAATTAACCCACGTACTAAACCACTCACAATCCCAAGATTAGAGTTGAACGCCGCTTTATTATTGGCTAAATTAGCTTGCAAAGTATTTTCCTTGCTAAATTCAAAGATTAGTGTTAATAATGTGTATTTATACTCTGATTCTACTATAGTGCTTTCTTGGTTGAGAACCAATTTACAAAGACTTCAACCTTACGTATCAAACAGAGTAAGAATGATTAATGAATTAACGAGTGAATGGAGCTGGTTGCACGTTCAGTCACAGGAAAATCCCGCAGATCTCATCAGCCGTGGAGTGGAGCCGCAAGATTTGCCAGGCAACGACATCTGGTGGCGAGGTCCTACATTCCTGCAAGAAAGGGAGTATAATTTCGATAATAAAAATAAAATATACTTACCAGAACAATGCTTACCTGAGTTAAAACAATCTTCTTCCCCAACTGATAGTAATGTGGTTTTGTTGAATACAAATGAAAATGTGTTTTTGCAAGATTTTATAAAGAGGCACTCTGATATAAACAAAATGACAGCTATTTTAGCCTATGTACTTAGATTCATAAGTAATTTAAGAGTAAAATTAACAGATAAAAATGTAAAATTAGAAAAAAAAATGTTTTCAACAAAAGAGCTTCAGAATGCTTTAGGTATCATAATTAAATATCTCATTATTCTGCTGAAATTAATTTGTTAAAAAATAACAATCGAATAACAGGCTCTTTAAAAACGTTACATCCGTTTTTAGACGATATAGGCGTTCTCAGAGTAGGTGGTAGGCTGCAAAACTCTCACATCAGATATTCACAGAAGCATCCTGTAATTTTAGTTAAAGGGTCTACTATTACAGAATTGATTATTCGTAGAGAACATATTCGGTTACTACACGCTGGGCCTAGGCTTACATTGTCTAGTCTAAACCAAAATTATTGGCTTATTAATGGCATAAGAGAGGTGAAAAAGGTAACGCATAACTGTCTTACTTGTTTTAAATTGAAAGCTACTGCTGCAAAGCAATTGATGGGTTCCTTGCCTAGCGATAGAGTTGTCAAATCAATGCGGGCCTTTCAGAAAGTAGGAATGGATTTTGCAGGGCCAATTAGTGTAAAACATTCACGTATCAGACGTTCAGTAGTAGGAAAAGGCTACATTTGTTTATTTGTGTGTTTCACCACAAAATGTGTCCATCTTGAGCTTGCCTCAGATCTAACCACAGCTACCTTTCTGGCTTGTTTTAGGCGATTTATTTCACGAAGGGGCTTACCAAGTGATTGCTATTGTGATAATGGTAATACATTTCGTGGGGCTAACAGCCAATTAAAAGAACTTTATAAGTTGTTGAGCTCTCATGACCATCAAATGCAGGTAAACAATTATACAGTCCACAATCAAATTAATTTTCATTTTATCCCAAGTTATTCTCCTGTATTTGGTGGCCTGTGGGAATCTGCTGTTAAAAGCACAAAATTTCATTTAAAGCGTACAATTCAAAAGGCACTTCTAACATATGAAATACTAATGACAGTATTAGTACAGATAGAAGAAGTATTGAATTCACGACCAATCATTCCAATGACATCAAACTGTGATGATTTTACCTATCTTACTCCTGGTCACTTTATAATAGGTGGTCCGATAACAGCTTATCCTGAACATGATGTCAGTTAAATAAGATAATAAGCAATTTGTGTTTAAAATGTTAAAGTACATTTCTTATGTTTGTTCGTTAAATTAGGTAAACCAGCTTAGATAATAAGCAATTTATGTTGAAAATGTTAAAATGCATTTCTTGTTTGTTTCCAACTAGATTTTCAAATATAAAGTGAATTATATTAATTTGTGTAAAACAACTTAACAAAACAAGTTGGTTATCCTAAATATATAACAGCAAAAAAAAAAGTTTGTTTGGCAAATAAGTTGATTTCATTTAAAATGATTAGTAATAAAATAATAGATATTTTTCTGTTGTTTGAAATGGAGTTTAACTTAATGTTTTAGAAAAACAATGTATAAGTTTAAAATTTTAAGCTACATTTTTTACTGATAATATGACTTTTTTCTTATTTTAGATTTGCATCTCTATTCTCAAGTTCCCAACATTTGGAGTATACAGTATCTTAATTAATTTGTTAAGATTTTTTAGAAACAAAGTTTTGTGTTGTTTTTATTTAAAAATTTATTTCATCATTTTCGAGTTGCCAACATGTTGGAAATACAGTATTATCTGTGCTTGATTATAAGTTTAGTTGTCTATGGTAATCTCACTCTCTTATGGTATGGTTGAAGTAAAATACACATCATCAAGTACTGAAGAAAAAATCCTTTTTATTCTATCTCCCGACAGAATCTATGATAGTCTTTTAAATGAATGCGAGAGCATTAGAAAGTTGAGAGCCAAAAGAAGACAAGAAAAAATAGTTAAGCAAAAATTTATTATGTTGTTACGTTGTATCAGGAATATAAATTACTTGTAGAAACCTTAGGTGCTGGCGTGCAAAGTTATCCGATATAGAATTGACCTTTGAGGCGATTGAGGAAGTTTATGAAAAGGTTCTTAATTATATGCGAATAAGTGTCATAGAAAAATCGGATAAAATGGAAACCTTTAATCTAAAAACCGCGAGTGCGTTGATTCCTATAATGGATGGTATACAAGAAAATGTTGAACAAATATTACATGACATCGAGATGTACAATGATTGTTTAAAAAGTGATGATAGCAAGAAGTTGTTGATTTCTTTTATCCTGAAAACCAGATTATCGAAAACAGCAAAATTAAAATTAAACTCCGAGTACTCGACAGTTGACAGTTTATCATTAGATATAAAAAAGTATTTGGTCACTAAGCAATCGGCCAACTCTCTGCTATCTCAAATTAATAATTTATCTCAAAATAATATGTCTATTGGTAAGTACGGTGAGAAGTTAGAGGAACTTTTTATAAGTCTCACTATAGCGCAAGCCGATGAAAATCAAAAGGCACGCGAAACATTGAGGCCTATAAACGAACAAATGGCAATTAAAAGGTTCGCAGATGGGTTACGGAGACGAAGGCTGAGTACTATAATAGCAGCTCGGAAATATACCGCGCTCAAAGATGCCGTCCGTGCAGCAGAAGAAGAGGAGCTGGCAAGCCCAGGGCCTTCGTCTCAAAACACAGTGTATTCGTATACACAAGGTAACAAACATCATTCATATTACTACCCTAGGTTTACCCGAAGACATCGAAATTTTTACCGCGGTGGCGTACCATCACGAAGTAGCTATCGGCACTCACCACAGGCTAGAAGAGGCACTTCAGTGCAAGTCACTATTGCAATCGATCTAATTGCAATAGTTGTACCGCGAATATCTTAAAGACTTTGGCCGTCATAGTGAATATTTGGTGTTAACGGGACTCGGGAATCAGTCGATCGAATCAATAGAAAAGTGTGTAGTGCCTACTCATATAGACGATAAATGTTTTGATGTCACTTTTCACATGGTGCCTCAAGGTACAATGCCTTATCGTGTCATATTGGGGCAAAAGCTTTTGTCAAATTACACTGTAGTATTTAGTGAAAGATCTATACATTTGATAAATAAATAGGAGGATTGGTTTAGGGATTACATTGGGTGGCAAATTGTAATGTTGTTCTAGGTGACACTTGTAGCCCTTCAGTTCGACGAGAGTTCGACAGTTTTTGCGATGCATAGAAGAGTACCAACCGATGCAAACCAAAGAGGCTCCATTGGAATTGAAGATCATATTGAAAGATGACATACCTGTGGCACATCCTCCACGGCGGATGTCTCTTAAGGAACGTGAAATTGTTGAGCATCAGGTAAATGAGTGGCTGGACAAGAAAATTATTCGGGTAAGTTACTCAGAGTATGCTAGCCCAATAGTGTTGGTTAAGAAAAAGGATGGATTTACAAGGATTTGCATTATTTATAGAGATATAAACAAAAAGATGGTAAAAGATGAATATCCTCTGCCAATAATAGAAGATTTGATTGATAAGTTAACTAATGCTAAATTTTTTAGTGTTCTAGAAAATGGTTTCTTCCATCTGAAAGTTAGTGAGGAGTCTATTAAATATACTGCCTTTGTTAGCCATCATAGCCAATGGGAATTCCTGTGGCTCGAGCACGAACCACTATCGATAAAGTTTTCGTATCGTTGACCTACTCAATTTGTATGACAATTATACAGCGCCCCAATTGGGCGTAAAAGGAACTAATTTTGAGAGCACGAACCATTCTAGCTTACTATCGTGTCGTCTATCGAAACGCTACTAAACGATACTCTACAGTTTATATGAAATTTGAGAGCACGAACCGCGTTATGACTTTCGGTATCGTACGTATCGAAAGCTGGATATCGATAACCTACGAATGTTTTGTCACCTACTTTTTGACAGTGAAAATAGTTGCGCAAGGAGTAAAATTTTAATTAAATACAATATTTTTATGTTTTAAGATTTCTTCTAGTTGTTAGTAGTAGTAGAGTTGTTTCTTATTTTTGTTTGCGATATTTACTGTGAAATATATTGGTGGTGAAATGGAAATCTCTCCCGTAATAGAACGAAGTGCTTCATTTTATTATTTAGCTACAAGTTTAGTTAATAATAGCAATGAAGAGAGAACATCTAGGTAAGTTACTTTGTTACATTCTTAATTTCCTTAAGATAATGGTAACTAACACATTACGATTGACTGTGAAATAATAACCTACCTATTTACCTACAGAGAAACAAGTCGAAGATCATTAATGAGAAAAAAAATGGACCCAATGGATATTGATAATACCGAATTTAAGAATAGGTATCGATTTAGCAAAGATGCATTTCATTTTTATGCGCTGAACTTCGCCGTAGAACTAATTTAAAACCTTTCAAAAGAATAAGTATAGAGTTAAAGGTAAAAGAGCATTTATATTTTGTACACCTTAAATTAACAACCACACATTAAATTATCATTAATCGCTTCCATATTCACCAACATTTTCCTACCGTTTCATTAAATAGTCACAACAAGAAGTAGCCACATTATTTTAATCATTTTTAATTTCTTTTGCAGGTTCTATGTGCACTTTCTTTTTACGCCACTGGATCTTATCAAAGACTTGTTGGAGTATCAAATTATTTAGGCCAAACAACAGTTAGTAAATTATTAAAGGAAGTTACCGACGCTCTAACCAGTCCAAGAATTATAGATACTTTTATAAAATTCCCAACAGAGAGATCACAAAGGGATTTCATAAGAAATAAGTAAGTTTTTAATGAAATAAGTACAGTATATAAGATGCAACCCTACCTAATCAATGTACAATATCACCTTATTTAATATTTTCATATATAACTTTTTTATAAAGTACATATTATGTTTATTAAAATACATATTTTATTTTATTTACAGATTCTATACAAAGTATGGCTTTCCTGGGGTCATAGGATGCATAGATGGATGTCATTTCCGAATATTTACACCCAATAAAGAAACAGAACATTTATTTTATTCTAGGAAACATTTCTTTTCATTAAATGTACAAATGGTATGCATACCTATATATATACCCAATATTTATCAAGCTAAACTATAATTTAATAATTATAATAAATGTTACCTGCCTATTTTTTCCAGATATGCGACAGCGAGTGCCGAATTTTAAATGTAAATGCTAAATATGGAGGAGCCACTCATGATGCTTTTATTTTGGCAAAATAGTCAAGCACAAAATTATATGCAAGAGCTGCACCAATCTAACGAGCAAGTATGGTTATTAGGTACATAATGTTTTATTTTTTATACCATTAAGTAACACTTAATCCCATATGTCTATGTGTAAATGATTTCATAAATATTTTCAGGTGATTCTG
>PDGT01000012.1:126928-140541 GCA_003671415.1 Megathymus violae | reverse complement strand
GAAGGTATGAAATTTACTGTTGTAACTGATCACGCTAGTTTGAAATGGCTGTTAGGTTTAAATAATCCTAGTGGACGATTAGCTCGTTGGGCTGCTCGTATATCTCAATTTACATTTCATATTGTTCATAAAAAAGGAAATTTACATGTTGTACCTGACACTTTGTCTCGTATTCAAATTAATGCTATTGATATACCATCAGAAATTGTTCAACCTGATGATGAAATTACTGACCCTTGGTATAAACGTATTTTCATCGGATGTCAAAAATTAATAAGAAAAGTACTTGTAGTCTACTTAAATACATATGTACATACCTTACGCCACTTTTCTTCCGGACGAGAGTCCCCTGAGCCCTCACTATTCAATTTATCTGATAATTCTTTCCACTTCAATTGTATATAGTGACGACCTCGAGGACCGAGTCCCGGTTTTGATAAATCACCATGCCTAAAAAGAAATTTAAAAATCAACACACGTCAAAAATATTGTGTCAACTATCCCATGTAACGACGAACATCAAATAGATTATATAATTACTCACTTTTCCATGAAGTCTACCATGAGAGCATACTGTAAGCTGCTAGTCCTCATTCTTCTATCACTTCTTCAAACTTCTACACGGGATGTTGTATTTTAAACTTGGCGCATGAGTTTAATAAATCACCGTTGATGTTGACTTATGAAATGTCAATAAGAGAATGTTCCGTAACCATTTCTTAAAACGTGCTCTTTTAATTTTAATATTTATTATACGTTATAAATTTTATTTTATAAAAGAAATATATATAACATTATAAAATAATTAATATATATAATGTATATACTTAATATATTACATTTTATTCGTTTTAAACATATATTTTTAATAAATGCCATTAAATTAATGAGTTCAATTATTTCGTTCCTTCTTGAGATTTAGGATTTCGAATGCACCATTCATCGTTCTCAGTCGAATATGAGAACTCCCACTCACGTTAGTATGACGTCATGTTATAATTTGCAGCGAGCTCTCGATAGTCGATAGGTGTTGCTTCGTGCTGCGGACCAACGTAAAACTCTCCAATCGTTTCGTGAGCTCGATATGTATACGTTAGGGTGTATCGAAAAGTTCGTGCTCGAGCTACAGAACTGCTGAAGCGAACCATCCTGTGGGAAAATGCACGTTCGTCTACAACCTACAGACAGCAACAGGCCAGCCAGTGACCGTCCTAGGAGTTACAGAAGTCACACTGAAACTGGGAGATAGCAACTACATGCAGCCCGTTTTGGTAGCCAATATATCCGACGACTGCATCATCGGACTGGATTTTCTACGGACACATCAATACTTGGTTGATGTTGCGCGAGGAGTTTTAAGCTTCCCGGATCAAGAAGTCTTTCTGGAGGGTGCGTCTGCAATGGCAGTGCACTGCTTAAGAACAGTGAAGCTAGCACCCAGATCGGAAACGCTAGTCAGCGTTAAGTTTCCGGAAAAGACGACACCAAACCGATGTGTTATAGTGGAAGACTATGGAGATCACACCAGTTGGATCACGGCAAGGACATTGCTAATGACCAAGCCAGATGCCAAAGTGAAGAAAGATCATCAACCTCAGTAGCACACCGATACATCTCTCAAGAAACACCATTATCGGACGTTGTGAACCTGTTGACAGCATTCGGAAGATACAAGAGGGCACTGGTAAAACCGAATCAACGTACCATATCACCTCGTTGCTGAAAGCAATGAAGCAGAACCTGACTCCTACAGAATACATGGAAGCAACAAGATTGTTGAAAAATTATAAGGACATCTTCACCGCAGGAGATAACAACCTAGGAAGAACGAATCTTGTCACTCACCCAATTTATACTGGTGCTACCGTACCGATCAAGCAGAGACCAAGACGTGTACCATTGGCAAAGGAAAAGGAAGTATCTGAGATGATCCAGGATATAGTGCGCAGTAAGGTTATAGAACCATCGACTAGTCCATGGTGCTCACCTGTGGTACTCGTGAAAAAGAAAGACGGCAGCACCAGATTCTGTGTGGACTACAGAATGCTCAATGATGTGACCAAAAAGGATAGCTACCCTTTTCCCCGGATTGACGACACACTGGACATGCTTGGAGGCATGAAATGGTTTTCGACGATAGACCTGAAGAGTGGTTACTGGCAGGTGGAACTTCGGCCAGAAGACAAGGAGAAGACCGCTTTTACTGTGTGAAAAGTCACTAAAGAACAAGGTGAATGAGTGAGTTGAAGAAAAATACCTACCTCCATATAAAATACAAAATTCAATTTCAACGGATGAACGAGATCTGACATATTCAGTCTCATCTGCTACGGTCGTCGTATCAACGAATATCAACGTTTTTGTTTGTAAGTGTCAGTGATTAGTGAGTGAGTGCACATAGTTGTAACCTTATTTATATTATTTTGTCTTATCAAAAATAATGGCGGATATCAAAAAGTTTAAAGTAATACGAGCTCACTACAAAGCTGCGCTGACTAGACTAGAATCCTTTGTTAACGACAAAAATGCCCTTTCTGAATCGAGTCTCGAGTTATTGGAGGCCAGAAAGAAAAAATTAGTTAATATTTTCAAAGAGTATGAGACGGTTCAATTCAATATATTAGAAATAGATGAAAGTGATACTGAAGACATTAGTTAGTAGAAAATAAGTATTTTTGTATTTTGGCAGTAATAAATAAAGCAATACAAACATTAAGGGAATGTGAAAGTTCAGTACAAAATAATACATCTATCACAAATATACCAGACATTGACCTGCCAAAATATGATGGCAAGGATTTTACCAAATTTAGACTATTTTTTGAATTGTTTATTGCTGTCATTGATAGTAATCAGTCCTTACCTGATATAGCCAAATTATGTTATCTAAAAAAGTATTTAACGGATGATGCTTTATTTGTTATTATAAATTTGCCATTAGAAAATCGCTCATATAAAGACGCATTACTATTGTTAAAAAGGCGATTTGATAACAAAGCTAGGTTAATTACTAGTCATGTGTCACTAATTTTGGACATTCCAACTATGCAAAAAGGGACAGCAGCTTCATTAAGGTTATTTATATCCCAATTGCAGCAACAATTATTTGCATTAACAAATTTTGATCAACCCGTTGATAAATGGGACATGTTGCTCATTCCTATATTATGTAGAAAGCTGGATATTATAACCAGCTGAGCCTATCAGCTCGATAGGCATTGTGAAAAGCTTCCAACGGTTGTTGAATTTATAGACTTTCTAGAAAAGCGTGCTATGGCGCTTGAGGATAGCTTACCACAAAAATGTTCTAACTTTGAAGGTTCTAAGTTTAAATCTAATGCTTTTAAAGTTGCAAATATTGTCACAAAGTCATATGGTTGTAAATTTTGCAATAAGTCAGAACATGATTTACACAATTGCCCTTTATTTAAAATGTCTACTATAGATTCTCGATTAAAATATATTAATGATAAAAAATTATGTAACATATGCTTAAAGTTTCACCAATCTAAATGCAAATTTAACTTTAGATGTATGAATTGTAAAGGTTCTCATAATACTCTCCTTCAAAAAGACGATGTTCAGCAACCAGCCATAGTATTAATGTCAAGCCATGTTTCAACAAAAGTAATATTGCCTACAATAAAAGTTAAAATCATTGATAAATATGATAGCGAGATATTTGTGAGAGCATTGCTTGATAGTGGCAGTCAGGCTTCATTTGTTACAGATTCCTTTGCTAAATACTTAGGCCTGGACCCTGTGTCAGGACCCAAGAATATTATTACTATCACAAACAAATGTACTAAAACAAATAAATGTGTCAAATTAACCGTAAGCTCATGCATTCATGACGTAAAATATGAAGTAAATTGCATGTAGTCACTTCAATTACTACTCAGCTTCCACAGCAATACATTGATGCCAAAAAGTGGCAGTTGCCTAAAAACATTGAGTTAGCTGATCCTGAATTCAATGTGCCCTCTGAGGTACATATTTTATTAGGTGCAGATATTTACTTTGACAGTTTATTAGATGCTTGTATAAGTATGCAAAGTCAGTAATGTAGTATGTAAAGTCGAAATAAGACATCACTCAATGAAGTCATGCTGAATGGACCTGTTGTAAAGAGTGAGCAGTGTGATATTCTTATTTTGTTTAGGACATACTTATTAACACTTATATGTGACATTGAAAAGGCATTCCGACAAGTCTATATGTAGTATAAATGATCATCATAAAGCACTCCAGAATATACTCTGGAGGGATGATCCCAAAAAGCCTATTGCTTGTTTACAGTTACAGACAGTCACATACGGTCTTAAAGCTAGTACCTTCTTGACAACACGTTGTTTGATTGTGCTGGCTGTAAGGTATAAGGATCAATATCCTCTTGCTGCACAAGCTATGTTGTGCAACACATATGTGCATGATGTATTGACTGGATGTGATAGTTTAAAAGAACTCCATGATTTAAAATATCAGTTAACAGAGTTACTTAAATTAGGTATCTTTCATCTACACAAATGGTGTTCAAATACATCAGATATATTACAAAGTATACCTTAAGAGCACAGGTATTTTGAGGACATTGATCTCAATAAGACCAATGTCATTAAAACATTAGGTTTGAAGTACAATATTACTTCAGATACATTCACATTTGCATTTCCTGTTGTAAATATAGATGATTGTAACACAAAAAGAAAAATGTTAAGATACATTGGTCGAATGTTTGATCCACTTGGATTGATAAGTCCAATTATTGTGATTGCTAAACTGATTGTGCAATCTATCTGGGCTGCTAAGTTGTCATGGAACTCTATATTGCCCCAAAACCTCCTACAAATGTGGGTAAATTTTTTAAATGATTTGATAGTAATGAAAGTAATTACTGTGCCTAGGGGAATAAACACCGACAAGTTCATAACTATAGAACTTGTAGGTTATTGTGATGCTTCATTTGAAGCATTAGGATGTTGTTTGTATTTACGGCTTTTTATTAATGATGGCAGCATTAAAACATAGTTACTTTGTTCTAAATCTAGAATTCCACCATTGAGCAAAACTTTAACAATTCCTCAATTACAATTAAACAGTGCTTTATTATGATCACAATTGGCCTGTAAAGTCAACTAAGTTTTATTAAATAGATTCCCTAAAATAAAAGTATTCTTATATAGTGACTCTCAAATTGTATTAGCATGGATAAATTCCAAGGGAGGGAATAATGTTTATGTTAACAATAGAATTAGACAAATTCTAGAACTATCTGTAGATTTTAACTGGTGTTATGTTAGAAGTGTGGACAATCCTGCTGACTTATTTCGCGGGAAAGCAACCCACATAAGTTAGGGTCAAATAATCAGTGGTGGCATGGACCTGACTACCTAATTGACCAAAATTATTCTCATAGCACTTTATACTGTGAAACAATTCAATCTTTAGATATAGAAAATAAAGAATCACAGCAAGAAATAACTTGCCCACATAATACAGACAATGTATCTGATCCTTTATGCTTTAAAAATTATTCAAACTTAAATAAACTGCAATCAATAATAGGTTATATTTACAGATTTTGCAATAATTGTCTACATAATAAAAATAATAAGAATTACAATTATAATTTATCTCCAAAGGAGTTAGATTCCTCATTATTAGTTATTATATTAAAAAAGCCATTTTAGTAAAGATATAATGTCACTTAAAACAGGTAAAAGTTTAAAGTGTGGCATTGTTCATTTACATCCCTTCATTGATCAGTTTGGTATTCTTAGAGTGGGTGGTCGACTGGAGAATGCAAAGAATTTACATTATGAAAAGGTACATCCAATTATATTGCTAAAATCTTCACATATCACTGATTTGATAATAGAAAAAGAACATATACGGCTGATGCATGCAGGTCCAAGATTGGTTTTGAGTTCTTTATCTCAAAGATTTTGGATAGTTAGTGGTCTGCGTGTTGTCAAAAAGGTGCTACATAAAATGTGTTAGGTGCTTTCGTTTAAAGGCAGAAGCCGCCAAACAGTTGATTTCATATAAAAGTTTGTAGAATTCAAAAGCCACTTATCACTAAGGGCTATGTAGCACTGTTTGTTTCGTTACAAAGACTATTCATATAGAGTTAGCCTCAGACCTCACCACAGAGACGTTTTTGGGATGTCTCAAACGGTTTATATCTAGGAGAGGTATACCTACTAAAATATTTTGCGATAACGCACAAACTGTCAAGGGTGCTTGTAACCAACTAAATGAATTGTACGAATTACAGAAATCTGTATGTCATAGGGATACTGTATACAGTTATTGTTCTAACAACTACACTCGCGTGCATCCGAATCGACTCACCTCTACAGAATGCATAAATGGTGTAATATATTTTTAAAGAATAAAGAAAATATAGGTATATATATATTTTTTGAAAGCTTATTTCATGGGCTTTAAAATGATACCATAATCTCAAGAATCTGCGCAATATTTTCGAATTTATTCGAATTCAATTCACAAGGTAACAAAAATTTAATTAGTGAAAAAAAAAACAAAGGATAATTAAAATTAAATGAAAACAAGAAGTCATTATAAAATTATTAAATCAATAATTAATGTTGCCCCCCCTAGCCTTAATAACAGCTCTAAGACGGTTCCCCATCGACCTGATAACCCTTACTACCAGATCGAGCACTGTCTTTAGCTCTGCAATGTCTGCAGGCGCTGGATTTCTGGTCCGCACTCTGCGTTTTAGCTCGTCCCATATGTGTTCAATAGGATTGAGATTAGGGCTGAGTGGCGGCCAGTCCAAGGTCTCAATACCAATTTCGTCCAGTAACTGACGTGTGATGCGTGCTGTATGGCAGCGGGCATTATCATACATAAGAAGGAAGCCATCTCCTATGAAGCCTTCATAGGGAAAGACGTGTTCAAGGAGAACGTCTTCCACATATCGGTCTGCAGTCAGATCGCCTCCTCGGCCTCCACTAGGGATGAAAACAAGAGCTGTTTTTCCTTCGACAGAAATGCCCGCCCACATCATACACGAACCACCGCCATAGGACACTGTTTCGGCAAAACAACATTGCGAAAATCGCTCGCTTGGACGCCGGTAGACTCGAGCTCTCCTGTTGCTGCCATGCAGACACACTCTGCATTCGTCAGTGAACAGGACCGATCGCCATTGTTCAGCCGTCCAACCGATGTGTTCACGAGCAAATGCAAGGCGAGCTTGTCGGTGGGCTGTAGTCAATTTGGGGCCTCTGGCAGGCCGTTTTGGAGTCAGGTTGGCATCTTTTAGACGTTTTCTAACCGTCCATTGACTAACAGCGACTCCACGAACCTCTCTCAGCCGCTGCTGTACAGCAAAACCGGTGAGATTGCGATTTCTGAGACTTGTAGAGACGATAAAACGGTCGTCTCTCTCAGAAGTACGCCGCCGCCTATTGTTATCTGGCCTCCTAGAGTAAGAATTTGTCTCTTGGAACCTTCTGTATACCCTGGATACAGCAGATTGGCTCAGATTTAGCCGACGAGCGACTTCTCGCTGGCTAAAGCCCTGTTGTACCAAAAGGACAACTTGGGCGACTTCTTCTGGTCTTGTATCCATAGTGGCGGCGAACTGGTAATCGTATCTTGCGGAAATGTGTTCAGGTCAACTTCTGATAAGCGACCGATAAGGGTGCGTTGCTTACGGGGGTTTATAAAGGGGGTGGCACAGCGCAACTCGTTAGTACTGCAAGCTGTAAATTTTAAGCACTTACGTTCATGCCACGATATTTTCCAAAGTGGTGATTGGATTAAAATGATAAATGTGTTAATTTAAAGGTAAAAGAATAGGCTTTAATAAAAAAATACCTTTTATAAACTTTTTTTTTTCAATAAAAACACACTGTTTGTCTATTTTTAATAAAAAAATACCTTTTATAAACTTTTTTTTTTTCAATAAAAACACACTGTTTGTCTATTTTGTATGGGTGAGTCGATTCGATTGCACGCGAGTGTATATTGAATTTAAGTTTATACCAAGTTATTCCCCAGAGTTCTGTGGGCTTTGGGAAGCTGGTGTTAAAAGTTTAAAATATCATATTAAAAGGGTAAAAGGTAACTTACAATTAACCTATGAACAGTTTAATACTATTATTATACAAATAGAGTCAATTTTAAATTATAGACCCCTAATTGCTCTATCTTCAGATAACACAGATCTTATTTACTTGACACCTGGTCACTTTTTAGTGGGTAGTGCTTTAACTAGTTATTCTGAGCTAGACATTACAGGAAAACCTATTACTCATTTAAAATTTTGGAAAATTATCACAAAATTAAAACAAGATTTTTGGAAAGCATGGTCAAAGGACTACTTAACTCAATTACAAAGTCGTCCTAAATGGAAAAATGTAACAGCTAATTTAAAGGTAGGGGACTTAGTTCTCGTTAAAAATATTAATACATCTCCATTGGATTGGCCTGTTGGTATAATTATTAAAACCGAGGTGAATATAGGCAATAAGACATATAAGATCTATTGTAAAACTGTGTCCTTTGCCTATAAATTAATTTTTTGTTTTGATATTGTATGTTAATTAACCTAAACTAATTTCATTAACTTTCTAATTTTTAAATAATTAACATTAGTTTATAAAATTTGTTTCTTATATTTAGCTTCAAGTATGTGTCAAATAGTAGTCATTATAAATGTGTATTGCTTTAACAATATATTGAATTTTCGGCAGTTGTTATGCCGGGCCCAATTATGTGCAAATTAATTTGAACATATAAATTTGTGTGGCAGCATTGTGCCATTTTTAGTCTGCATAATAATTATAAATTTTTTGTGACTGTGGTTGGCAGAATGTTAAAAGATGCATTTGCTTTTATAAGCCCTTCTCAATTTCCCGCTCTCGCTGTTGCACACTGAAAGTTATGTTAAACCAGTTTAAAATTAATTACAGTTTATTTTTATAGTCTCGCGTGTTTTATTGTATAGTTATAAAAACGTTCAGTATTGTCTTAGGGGGCGCATATTAGAATAGATAATTTATGATTTATTGTACAAACACAATTAATTTTACTCACCTTCAAATTAGGTGGTATTCCATCCTTACGTCGTTGTCGTGCAAGAAACGGAGTTAATTTTTCACACAACACTCGAAATTGTGTTTTTCCAAATCTAAATGTTTTTATAAATTCCGACTCGGCTGCCTAAGTCGCGAAAAGCACTATACCTCATTATAGTTGGCGATTTACGACGTTGCTGAGCCGTATGTTGGTTATTAATGCGAAAATATGTTAACGAAAGGTACCCAAGGTCTCATTGTTTAATATTAATATTTTTATCAAGCGCGAATTCTGCAAGAGAGCTATGGTTGTTCAATTGTGTTTCGATTGTAAAACTATCATTGAGAGACGATCGATATAAATATCAAACAAACGTTAATAAGCGCGTCCACACAGAGCGAGCAGTCTCGCGAGGCATCTGTCGCGCGAAGCAGCTCGGTTAGTGTGGACGTGCCTTGGCCGAGGCAAGCGCGCGCGCTGCCGGGGGCGAGCGACCGGGTGCCGAAGCCATCCAGTGTCTGTTTTTTGTTTTGCTCAAAGGCGCCTCAGTCGTTTGCCGCGCGCATTCTGGACGCTCGCGTATATTATTTCGTGCCTCGGTCGAGAAACTGATTTAATTCATAATACGAGTAAAATATGGATAAAGATCAATGTTTGAAATTGACGTTTGAAAATTCTTGGTACAGGTCTTTTCCATTATATAATAATCTGTTTTTTATAATGTCTGAATGCAATATCGTCTTCGTTTAAGTTTTTGTTGTCTTCTCTTTTTTATAATCCTGTTTATAAGGATAAAAGCAACAGCTGCCACCGCAACACCTACGTGTGGTGCCATGACGTCTTAATTCGCAACTGAACGAACATAATGCTTCGGGATCGCCGCGCGCGGCAACTTCGCAATGATACCGAGGCTGCCGCGCTCATTCGGGGGATAGTTTCCTCGCGCGGCAAATACCTCGCGAGGCTGCTCGCTCTGTGTGGATGCGACTAATTAAAAGCGGACTTCCATTTATTGTACAATCGAAAGACAACTGTAACGTCATTGAATTGCAGAATACCAAATTGTCCAATGGTAATTGAGTTGTAGTTCAATTGTATGTCATTGGAACACAATTGGTCTTAAATAATTAACAGAATACCAAATGTGTTAAATCATACTATCGAGGCTCAATTGAGACTCAATTGAAGCGTTTGTAAATTAGCAGACTTGGGGCCCTGGAGAAATGTATGACACTAAGGCGTCATCTACATACTTGTAATTGTAAATAATGTCAGCAACCAGAGGATATTCCTCCTTATATCAATCTGCTAACTCTTTTAAGTAACGTGTGGCCAAGAATGATAACTTTTTAGCCCGTAAGTAACTGTATTAAGCTGCAAACATTGAATATTATCTTGTGTGACCCTCCATAAAATATTTTGTAAAGGCCTGTACTTTGGATCTAATTTAATTTTGCGGAACATATTTTTAATGTCAGCAATGAAAAAATACTCATCAACTCGAAAAAGAATTAATATATCTACCAGCTCTCTTTGGACCACTAGTCAATTTAATAACAAATCATTTAAATACTTTACAGGAAATAACTGTGGAATACTTTCTACTTTCCAAAATTCAGAAAGAGATTTAACTAAGTTATCATTACATTCCTCACAGAAAAGTGTGACTACATGATGCGAGTGTTGTGAAACTTGTGAATTTACTGTACCACCCACAATGTATCCAAGTTTTGTATTCAGGAGCGACGGCGAAAAGGTAGCTACGTTGTGTCTTCCTCCATTGCTATGCTGAGTAGAAGGTGAGCAATGCTCAGTAGGCAGCAGCAGCTGAAAGAATACATCAGCACCTATAAGTATGTGGATAGTGCTTGGCTCGTTAAGTTATCTATCGTTCTAAATTAGTTAAAGCCTGACGTAAATACATATGTCAAGGTATCAATATATTGATCCTCTGCGGAGTCATCGCCAGCAGATGGATCCAAAGCCACTATTTCCATGTTGAGTGACTCATACTTTTCAAATGTGCACCTCAGTCTTTCCTCTGCAAGAGTGAGACCAGGCTTTTCTAAATACTGAAGTGCTTGTATATCTAGATATTTGTTATACTATTTGGTTACCTTTAATGGCGCTTCTTTTGCGCAACAAATCACGCAATAATTGCTCGGCATTGCATAGGTGATAGATGACTTCATTTTTCGTAGTGTGCAGCGTCTACTATAATTACTATAAACGTAACTACTAGTACGTACTTTAGTAGTAATTCCAGCTACTCTCTTTAATGGAAATGGATGGAGTGTAGGAGGATGCGCAAATAGATTTGCATACTCATATGCGAACCCATTTGCTTATCAGCCCTTCACATACGTGCGAACATTCGTATAAATTTCAAACCTTTGCGCGCATGTGAGTGACCGGCATTACAACTCAAAATGGCGGAATTTGCAGATCAAAATGCTTGTGTCGACCGGTGTCACCGGTATTGATGCGCGCGCTAGCGGCGCCAGCGTCATCAATGGCGTCGCGGGTCACGTGACGTATTCACGACAAATGGTAAGCAGCCGCGCCAAAGTTTCTTTTCGGATAGGTAGAACACGGTCCAATATTGAATAATTCTTCCGGCGATGTTGAATTTTGGCAACAATAATATATGAAAATAATAAATGAGCAGATAATATATGAAAATCTGCTGCAGAAATTTAATAATGGCGTCTACGCAGAAAATGATGATTATGTTTATGATCGATGATGAAGTCTGTAAAAATAACATATGGTAAAATTCTTGGGCGCTTCTTTCCTAAATACACACGCACTGTAGGTCCATTGTAAATTATTATAGTCCGGAGATGCACGGCGTAATGGCAGCGCCCACTGGACATTCACCGACAAAGTGAACGCCGTTCAACAATTGGTGTGGTATCTCTTGTAGGTTCTTCGTTTGGCGTTGATCCTTGAATATGCAGCACTCGACACGTAGAAACCCAGCCCGATTAGGCAGAACGATGGCATCAGATGCAATGACGGCACTTCACAGCCGCACACGCCGCCAATCTCGATCGGCCGATTGTACACTTTACACTTTAGTTGATACAGTACTGCACAAACTTTAGCACTTAATTGTCCTCACGGAGCCCTTAAATGGCTGAAGGAGCATGAAAGAGTATGTAAGTGAAGAAGAAGAAGAAGAAACATTTATTCAGTCATAGTACCTCTACAAAAGTAACTAAATAAAATAAGACTTTCACTGAACACATATAGTTCGATGTTGCAGTTGCAGAGATACTAACATGACGGAAAGGGGTCGCACTCAGAATAAACAGTGGACGAGATCCACGGCGTCTGATATTTCAGTGCGCCCAACTGTCAGTCGCGAGTAATCGCTGTAAGTAAGTAGACTGTATTAAATTAAAAGATCCGAGAGGCGATATACATACGTTTATTGCTTTAGAACCGAGAGAGCGGGAGAGGGCGGAAGTTACAAAAATCATGATTACAACCATATAAAAAAGGCATATCCATTAAACCACAGATTAAATAAATCTAAACATCTAAATAGATTATCTAAATTTTAGACAATCTAACAGGCATTCTCATTGAATAATGAAAAGTCTATCTAAATTATATGATAGTAATGCTTTAGTGGACATATTTGATTGTGGTGTTGGCAAACATTTAGAAAGCTTATCTGACTAGCACTGTAAGCTTGCTCATCAGAACATCAATCATCAGAACATCACATTTTTCAATAAACAATTTATTTCACATTATCAGTTTGGTTTTTCTAAAGGAAAAAATACCACTGATGCAGGCATAGCACTCCTTAAATATATTTTTGATGCTTGGGAGTGCAAGCAGGATGCTATTGGTATATTCTGTGATCTCTCAAAAGCATTCGATTGCGTCGACCATAATATATTAATGAATAAACTTAGGCATTATGGTGTCTCCACACAATCAGTTAGCCTTATAAAATCTTATCTTTCTAAGCGTATTCAGAAATTAGTTACCAGTGGAAAAGAATCCCCAGGGGCAAACATTACCATGGGGGTCCCCCAAGGATCAATATTAGGACCATTACTATTTTTAATGTATATCAATGATCTTCCTTATTTTACTAGCGACTTGTGTAAAGCTGTATTGTTTGCTGATGACACCTCCTTACTTTTTATAGTAGATAGGAGAAAACAATGTTTTGACGATGTAAATAATACTGTTTCGCAAGTGTTACACTAGTTTACATGTGTTAAATGCTAAGAAAACAAAATGTATTAAATTCACTATACCAAATGTTAGACAAGTGCCATCTCATTTTGATCTCTTCTTAAATAGCCTATCATTTATTGTAAATATAACATTTCTTTGCTCATACGCTGATACTTAGCCGTAATCTTAATATATATAAATCTCGTGTCACAATGTTTGTCCTCAATGGACTCCTAAACCACTTAACCGATTATAATAAAATTCGCACACCATGTGCAGTTCGATCCAACTTGAGAGATAGGATAGTTTAAATCTCAAATTATAGTCGCAATTTTAATTTATTGCTAATTATTTGTCTG